>JAVJGJ010000062.1:50591086-50637200 GCA_035590215.1 Microhierax caerulescens
GCGTGGGCGGGGGGCGGGGGCCGTCCCCTGGGCACTGGGGTGGGAGTGGGGGGGCTTTGAGGTCCCTTCCAACCCAGACTATTCTGTGATGCTCTGACCAGCCCACAGCAATGGCAGTAGCAGCACAGTAATCTGTTTAAATGTATTTGCTTCGCGTTGTTACAAATGTTCCACCTTAATCCAGAAAATAAGAAAGGATTTTGGTAACTCTCACCTGATGCCTGCCGTATCTTAATCTGAATATGGGAGGTACTGGGTAGAACCTTTTACAGGTTTTTCGTCTGCAGTATTCTTCAAAGCTGTATTTTTCAACTGTACCAAAGTTTCTGTCTACTAAACCTTAAATTGCCAGTTACCCGTGCTTAATTACAGGAGGTGCCTCTTTTTTTCTGCATTGTTGAACAGATTGGAAAGATTCTCCAATAGTCTCTTTTGACTTTTCACATCTGTTTTTTCAATTTTTGCTTCCTTAAATGTGTGTTTCTGGATAATAATTATAAATTATTTTTATCAGGTACCTTCAAAAAAGAATTATCTTGAAATAAGATAGACCAGTTGTAAAAAGGAAAGGTAGACAATAAATAAATAAAACAGACTATAAGTGATTGATTAAAATCTGATGTGACCATAATTTTCATAGAAGTTGGCAGCAAGAATAATCTAAGTTAACATTTGTGATATTGCACACAACACTTTTTCAAGTCTTCAGAAATTGTAAAAAAAGCCCCAGACCTTCAGTTTCATCAGTGTCTGTATTAACTAAGGTTAAGCACAGTCTGGACAGGTATACAGGTCGTTTCAGTGACAGCAGTGGATTTATATACTTGGAAATTAGCATGTGTTTCCAGCCTGCTGTTTTAAATAAGTTTTTAACATGCAGGAAAAAAAAAAAGTCTTGTCGCCACTTTAACACTCATTGTTTTTGGCTACATTTTGCTCTGGCAGTCTCACTGGTGATTTTTACTTGATCCATTTGCTGATTGAGTGAAGGTTCTGCGTGTGTTACTGTAGGGAAGGTAAGAACTACATGCAGCATGTGGGCGCTGAGTTGTCTGACGCAAGGTTGTGGTTTGTTGCTGCTCACAGAAATTGGCTGGTGTGGGTTCCTTTTGCAGGTACCTAGAGCTAGTCCTGCTTACGGTGCTGTAAGAAGTCACCTGTAACGAGATCACAGAATCTTTCCTACCAGAGAGCGTGTTGCCTGAAAAAAACGCAGTCAATGGAGCATACTTCCTTGAGTCTTTTTTGAAGGATAATTTTAAACCATCTCTTACCTCGCCTAGTAACTTTTGAAGGATGTTGCGTTCCATGTGAGTCAGCATATTGGCCTCCTTCGGTAAATCAGAATTGACTGGACACGATGGTAGGTCCAAACTGAATCATGACTACTCCCTACTTCCTTGAGGTCAGCAGCTTGGTATGTTTTTCATTTACAAAGCCAAGAAAAACAAGCTAGTTGCTGAACTCTTTAATTTCAGAAAGGACATCCAGATGAGTTTTTTTGGATCCCTATGTATACAATTTTTTGGAAGATACTTCAGCTGGCAGATTTGTGCAACTGTATGATCATTGTCTAATAAACAAATAATCTTGGTTCCTTTATATGGTGGAAAAAATAAAATTCCATTTTGATACAGAAAAAAAAAATCTAGCTTGTAGATGTAAGAGCAAAGAATGTAAAAAGTGGCTTGCCTCCCAACAACCTCTCTTCTTACGAACAGTAGCTCAGAAAAAGATATAGTGATCTAGGTGAATGAAGTCAGCGTGAACACCTGCTGTGATCAGGGAAGAAAATATGATTATAGATACTCTTGGGATGTGTGACTAGGAAGCAGTGGACAGGAGAGGACATTATGACTTTACTGATGACTGGAGTGTTTCCCATGTCAGTGGTTTTTTTTCCCCCCCTCTACACTGTAAAACGAGGATGTGGTGAAACCAAAATGGAAATGCTGCAGAAGTCATCAGAAAATAGAGAAAGTGTTCTGTGGTTCAAGATGTGAAAGCCCTTTGGGGTTAATAGGAAGATGATTTAGAGGTGCCCCTGGGTGATAGTGCAGGAGAGTTCTGTAGGCTGAAGATGACACCTGTCAAAGGGAAAAGGAGGAGCTGGTGACAGCACTGGAGAGTGAAAAGTGTCAAGTAGAGCTGAGAATACGGCACTGATGTGGGAAGTGAACACTGGAATAACTGATCAAGCAAAGACAGTGGAGGCTTCTCCATCTCTTGGCATCTTCCAGCAGGATGCCTTTCTGGTTGGCAGTAAAATGCAAGTCTAAGTAAAATACAAGTTATTGAGGGTCATGGGAGAGAGTTCTGGGGCTAAAGTTATTTAGGAGTTGAAGCTAGATGTAGATTGTATTTCTGTGCCTTAAAATCTGCCAAGTTTAGGGTTAATGGGTTCCAAAATGTTTGGCAGAAAGCCTCATATTCTTCACTGGCCTTCAATGATGTAAAAATTATATTTTGTTTTATTGAATCGCATGTTTTCTTATCTTTCAAAAACATTTGAAATTCTGTATTGCAAACTGATTTCACAAAAACTGAAGTGCTGTTTGAATGATGGTAATGCTTTTGTTCCATCACTGAGCTTCCTTTATGTCATAAAATGTACTATCACTGGTGCAGAGAATAGGTATGGAGTATGCCCTACCAATGTTTATCGGAACAAACTGCATTCACCTAAACAAACTGACAGCAAATTTCTAGCACTCCCAATTATTTTAATAAGCCACAGTTGCATTTTATAGATGCTGAAATAATACTTAAAATTGTTTCATGCAGTCTGTTTCATTCTGTTAGACCAGAACTGTGTTGGTATAGCCGTTATATTTTTAGTGGCAATCAGTCAACAAATCCCAGTAGTAATATATAATGGGTGCTGTTATACAGATGCTAAAGAAACGGTATCATCTAATGGTGTACTTGATTTGAACGTGCTGATGAAAAATGAACACACTTGATTTTGAAAAAGTGATTAACCTTTCAAACATAGAATGAAATCAAAGGCATAGATGGTGGTTTTGCACCTTAAGCAAGAAAAAGCAAACACTTTGTACTGATGATAGGATTTTTGAGTTTTAATTATGATTTTTTTCATCTTATCCTGATTTTTAAACTATTTTTACAGTGACTTTTTTTTCTCTTTAAGAAAAAAAGTGATAATCACATGAATAGTGTTTCTTAATAGTTCTAAAACAAAGAATGGAACTGTTGCTTAATGGAAATTATACGGACTCAGAAAATAGCAAGTAATATAAAATCACTGCAGTATTTATTGACTAGAAAGTATTTTTAAGCATGATATGGGAGAAGTGCATATAGCAAATTAGTGTATGAAAGTGCATGGTATCATCAGTGAATTCAGCAAAGCTACGTTATGAGCCACACTGAAAGTAAAGTTGCATTTTCTTTGTTGTAACCTCATACCTGCATTTTATAAGATCTTCTACGTTAGGGTGAAGATAGCTTTGTCAGTCACATTTAACTAAAAGCTCTAAAGAATTAGTGTGTTGTTTTTTTTTTCTCTCAGTGTCTATCTAACCTGAGCCTGAGTGATTCTAAACGTAATACAATATGATACATTTTACACACTTGCAAAAACATTTTATTACAAATTACATTTTATGGTACGATATAACACGATATGTAATTTTAAGCAAGACTATATGTATGTTAGCTTTTCCAGTTTTAAAAAAATGTAAAAAATTAAAAATTTGCAACTTCTTAAGAAAATAGCTTGGACATGTATAGAACACGTCATGAGAACTTTCACTTTTAGCTCTTATATGTTTCACCAGTGAATTTTCCTCTATCATTTTAAATGGTTACAGAATACTGGTCTCTGAGTCAGTCACTGCACATAAAAACAGTTCAACTTTGTGTCAGAGTCCCTGCACACAAGAACTTTTAGAGTAGTTTTATGGGAAAAGCTACTGGTTCGGTGACACTAATGATTTGTAATTGATTATCATTGAGAGATACTTGATTTAATTTCTTTACAAAAAAATCCCAAACACTTAAGCATGTTAGCATGGATGAATTCATTAATTATTAATACTAATTTAAGATAATACTGAATACTGTTGTACTTTTTTTATGTCTGTATTTGATATTTCTGTTTAGAAAAAAAGAAAATTGTTTGGAAATATTTGGATTTCTAAAACATGTTGGGTGGGTTGCCTTGCAAACGGGTTTCTGTTTTCAATTAAAAACAATATAAAATATACGAATCACAATTTATTTTTTTTTTTTTTTTTTTTTTTCCCACATGAAGACATCACACTTCCTTCCTGGTACACAGGATCACCCTTCTAATCCTTCAGCTTTCACAAAGGTATTTCAGGATATTGTTTACTTATTACAAGAATTCGTAGCCCTCTTGAAGGTCTTGCAAAGGTGACTTTTTTCCACTTAAGTATGCTCAGATTAATTTTGAGCTGGGTATAGATATCTTCTGCACTTCTTGTTCCCATCTTAACTTCCTTTTCTTGCTCTTTGCTTTGGGGAAATAAAGTAACTTATTTTCCTCAAGTTTCCTTAGAGTAATGGATTTGATGCAGAGTTCAGAGGAAAAGCAGTGTAAATGAAAACACTCCCATTTTTTTATTATGTGCGAACTGTTCTGCTAATCATTATATTTCTTCCACCTAAAGACTGAAGAATTTGTATCTTTACGGATGGTGTAGGGTATGCAATTTCAAAAACAATTCTTAGTAAATCAGTTAGTCACAGGACACTGTGACTCAAATTATCTAAATTAGCTTAAATCTTTAAAAAAAAAACCACAAAAACAACGAAAAGAAAACCAACATTCTCATCCCTGGGCACTTCTAGCATGAAAAATTTTTCCACAAACAGTCACTCTAGATGCAAGTTTACTGACAGCAACAAATACTTAAAGAAAAAATTGCAGTTTATAATTCAGAGCAAAATTTTAAGTGTCATTAAAAAAAAAACACAACAAAACCTAACAAAAAGCTGGGAAAAAATTGATTCACATCTCTAAGTGTGTTGGTTAGCAAGTACAATTAATAGGTTTAGATATAAATTATAGTAAGCTGGGAAACCTGAGAGGCTTAGTAAATAAATAGCATTTTAAATTAATGCTCCTTCCAAACAGGTTTCAAAGCATGATGCAAACTATAAATTTTCTGGTGCCTTCTGCAATAGTGTAGAGGTTTTCCAAAGACTGCGTTACAAAAAGATACTAAATTATGGCAAATGCCAACGATCCGTCAAGCTTTTGATTGTTCTGTTTGTGGGGTGTTTTTGGGTTTTCTTGTTTTTTTTTTTTTTGTTGTTGTTGGTTTGGGGTTTTTTGTGCCAGAATATGTTATTTAGATCTTTTGGGTACCAAAAGACTAAAAGTGAGATTCAGGACAGATGATTGTCCCATAGCCTTGACCCTGCCAGCTTGATGTGGTTAAAGGCTTGTTCTGACTTTGGGAGGTTTCTAGCTGCTCATCAGTTGAAGATGAGCAGCAAACTTGTTCGTCTGGTGATGAGGACATAGATAAATTAGAAATGATGGTGCGCTGTCGAAATGTGATAGCTTGGTTGAAGTCTATGTCACATGAAGGCAAATATACACATAGTCACATCTTAGAGATTATTCATGGTCTTGGACCACATGAAAAATTGTGCTTTGTCCAGGATATATGTGCTGAAAACTGCACTCCCCGATCAACATGGATTTGTAAAACTGAAGACCATTGCAAACATAAGGCTTGCTTGCTTTTTTTTTTCTCCCCTCGTTGTTGTTTAAAGACAATAAACCAAACCCCCCAAAGGCTTTAAAACAATAGTGATATTTAGCTGTGTACAGGATGACAGCCTACAATTTAACAGGTTAGAATGTGACACTTTCAGATCTAAGGGAGGGGGTGGGGAATAGTTTTACTTGCCATCTTTGTACAAATTTCAATTCAGGTTTTACATCCCACATTGGTGAACTGCAAATAAAAGTTGGCAAGGTATTATCTAACACCTTGCTTCGGGACATTAGTTTATAGGTACAAAGGCCTTTTTGGTACATACGGTGAGAACTGAATGCTGCCAGAACGGTCAGAACTACATTGGCCGGTAACACTGATCAGTCTACCAAGATCCCATTATAGATGATCAATAGAACTCCAAATATTTTTTTCAAAGAAGGCCTTGAACTCCACATGTCATGGGCTTGGGTTAAAGGAACCAGAGTTTCCATCTTCCATGCTTTTTTGATTCAGTTTTGGATTTTTGCTTGGGAGTGGAGGAGTAGCTCTCCTGAGAATAAGGCAAAGGTGCAACCTGAGTTTCCTCAATAGGATGAAGTTTTCTCAAAACTGGCTGTAGTTTATCTTCTTGCTGTTTAAAATCCAATTCCACACTAAAAATGGGAAGAAAAAAGCAATTAGTTACTAATTACAGCGATAGAAAGATTTCAGTTAAGCCAATATCTGATACCAGTATACAAATGCTTCATTTATGAGATACAAAATGAAAATAAATGTTTAAATCAGATCTCCAACATTTCTTGCACCAAAATTGAAGGGGCGTGGGGGTGGGGGGGGAGGAGGGCAGAGGCAGAGAAGAAGGTAAAAAAGAAAAAAAATAAAAAGACATACTGCAAAAGAAAAATAGGAATGCAATTGTGCAAACTTCTGCTTGCTGTTTAGGAGGGCCTTGGGGCTTATGGTAGTGCTGTGAAGTCACCGAAAAGTAGAAATACTACCTTTTCCCTCATCTCTGTGGAGAAAATACTCTTGCAGAGGGCTCTGAGGTTTTATTTTCCTCTTAGGGTGGAGAAGAAGGAATCAAAGACACTAAGGGAAGTTTGGGATATTTTTGTGCAAACTTCTGCTTGCTGTTTAGGAGGGCCTTGGGGCTTATGGTAGTGCTGTGAAGTCACCGAAAAGTAGAAATACTACCTTTTCCCTCATCTCTGTGGAGAAAATACTCTTGCAGAGGGCTCTGAGGTTTTATTTTCCTCTTAGGGTGGAGAAGAAGGAATCAAAGACACTAAGGGAAGTTTGGGATATTTTTGTGCTTTGATTTTGTGAAGAGCTGGTCTGCCCACAGGGCCTTCCAGTGAGGGCCTGGAAAGGGCGCTGGAAAGGTGGAAGGGCTGGTTTGGCACCTGGCTGTGCTGCTTTGGGGTTTGATTACTTTTGCATTTGGCTGTGTCTAGGTCAGTGCTAGTTTAACCATTAAATACGTTCTGGGCGAAAGTGTCAGCAGTCCAGTGCTAAACTTTTTTTATAGTGGAGGAGAAATAACAGTAGGTAAGAGTTCAGATATACAGAGTATTTTCCCCATCTCCATGTTGACAAGCAGTAAAAAGACATTCAAAATCGAAGAAGATTAATTTTTAAAGGTTCAGGTATATGCTAGAACTATACCTGTGAATGCTGAATTTGCAGGAGATGGCTGTGTTGGGTATCTTTTTCCTGCAGAAGCACACTACGAGCCTACTGATTAATATCCACCCTTGTTAATGAAAGAACAATGCCGTCTTCAACTTGATAACATGCTCCTGTTTGTAGTTTAGCTAGCAAAAAGCAGTTGCTTAGATGAGTGTGGCAGTAATTTTGTGGCAAGATCGGGATATTGGTTGATTGTCAATGCCCCACCACATAAATGCTTTCAGTAATACAGTGAGAGAGTCTCGGCATCAAGTAGATTCTTTTCCAAGAGCTCTCTAAATCTCATTTACAGTGGCATGCAAATCTGTGCAGAGTTGGGCATATGTTATAGCCAGTTTGTTTCTCAGTATAAATTTTGTGACTATAAAAAAAAAAAAAAAAAGGCGTTTCAGCTCTGGCATTGGCAGAGTTCGTTTTTTCCTGCTTTCAAAATGTTATTCTTGCAGGGGAGCTCTCTTAAGAGCTACTTGAAACTGATGCAAAAGATAGATTGTTTTAAACCCCCCTGCTGAATAGAGTAACGTTTTTTATAATCAATTTCTATTAAAGTAGACCTCAAGAGAAAAAAACATCTTAGTTCCTATGACAAACCCCACATTGTTATCATTTTCTACTGCATAAAACCATTTGCAGCACAGTTCAGTCTGTCTTTGAGCTATTTATATCAAAATGAAATATTTTGCTTCTGAAGAGTATAGAGGATGAATGACAACATTCATGTTACTTCAGCATTTATAACTGTAAATTTTGCAGAATAATTGATTGTTGTCTATCTAGATCAATTTAGCTGTGTAGGTTTTGTTTAATATAACGACTCCTTTCGGCAAATGATTATTTTTTCTTGCAAACTTAGGTTTTAGCGTATACCTGTTTGTGCTGCAGTAACGAGACAAAAGCCTTCTTATTCTGCAATTTTTAATGTCTTTCTAAAATAACTATAGCTGACATTATTTTTCGGTTTTATTGTTATATCAAACGTGAAATAATATTAAATTCAGCAACTATTCCATATTTGTACGACTTCTTTGTATTTTTGTTCTAGAGCTGCAGATCTTTTCAGTTCTTGCATTCGTGAACTTGATTCTGT
This sequence comes from Microhierax caerulescens, assembly GCA_035590215.1. Taxonomy (NCBI): domain Eukaryota; kingdom Metazoa; phylum Chordata; class Aves; order Falconiformes; family Falconidae; genus Microhierax; species Microhierax caerulescens. The sequence goes on from JAVJGJ010000062.1 coordinate 50,599,580, forward strand.
CACCTGTCACAGCTCTGACAATTTTGTTTTGCTTAGTGCTATTTTTGTATCCTAAGTATCTATAGGTTTCCTCTCAAAATGACCTTTTCTTGAAATACTCTCTGCCATGTGGCGCTCTCTACTTTCAAACTTCATCTGGTTTTGTCTCTTCTTTAAGCCTCCCCATGACAACTCTATAAGCTTAATTAATGAGGGTGGTATGTTCTTCTAGCATTACCCATGACGGAGAATATAATTACTGGCTTCAGAAACATTTTTCCTTAGATGAAATAATATTTTTCAACAGACTGACAATTATGAATAAGGCCTACAAAAACAAGAGACAAATCTAAATGCTGTATAATGCTAGGATCACAAACAGTTGCCTGACGCATCTGATCAGGACACATTAAAGGCTCACTTACCGACGATACTGCCATGTTTGGAGTTTTGGGCTGGAGTTTCTCCATGTTCAGTCCCTATCATAAATGTGTTACTGTGCATGAAACTCCGGTGCAGACAGGCAGGCAGGCTGGTTTTGTGAACAACTATAAGCAGTAAATTTTTGTCTCTGATAAATATGCTGGGTTTCTGTGTTTTCTCCCCAAACCAGCTGTATACTTGCAAGGTTTATGTTTTAGGGCAGCTGTCTGTGTATCAGTGTTTGCATAGATGCCATTCCCATGAAAATTTCACCAAATAAAATCAAAGAAGAGACCTTTGAGAATCCTATTTTTGATATGCACATTAAACACAGGCGACAACTTTAATTAACATCTCTGAAATTCCTTCACAGTGGGATGGGTATAGTCCAGGACTGATCAAAAATGTCTTTGTAATTGCAGTTCTAAGTTGCATTAGTTGGTGCTTGACTAAGCCTCAGAGCAGAGCACCCAGAGCCTGCTTTTTCTGTCATCTTATTTTCTGCTAGGGACTGATACCAGTGCAAAAAGAACCCAAAACGAGATTATTTTTTTTTTCTTCATTTTTTTTTTTTCTTCCTTCCTTTCCCACTTCCAAGATCCTGGTGGTGTTCGTTGCACAGCATGGATGTGCACTAAACTGACTGAGGAACTTAGCTGAAATGTGAATCATGATCTAATTTTGTCCCTAGGAAGTATTGACTTGCTATGGAAGTTGGGTTTATAGCGAATGAGGCAAAGTGTTTCAAAAAGGTAGAGAGTAACAGTACTCAAACTTATTTTTATACACGTTTGTTAATTTTGGAATTGAAGCCAGGAGGAGCCTCTTGGGGTTTCTGTTTCACTTTGGGCTTGGTGTCACTTGGCTTTTTGTGTTTGTGAAATGGAGTCATTGTGTTTGGAAAACAATGAAGACTTGGATACTGGAATAACAAGTACCCCAGGACAAACTTGGAACAAAACCATTTTCTATACACAATTTGAATTGTAGAGAAAATTGAAAATTTTGAATTGTAGAGAAAATTTTCTTGAAAGAAAGAGAAAATACATAGAATAGCTGCTCGTCAGTGAAGGGCTGTGTGCTTGGTGCCTGAAGCCCTATGGGGGAGGAGCACAGACATTCCCAACTTCCCAGCTGAGCACTCATGGTGCGGTAGCACTGATCAGCACGGGGTTCACGGAGCCTCCAGCCATTCTCAGAGGCCCTGAGGACATCTCCGAGGTGCTCTGGGGTTTGCGTGGCACGATGCATCTGTGTGTGCGTGCACTACGTGACGCGTGCGTGCTCTCACGAGGGGTTATAAGTGTGTACACAGGGCCTCCTGTACGATCAGAGGGAGTGGTGTAGAGCCAAGGTGGACAACTGGGACACCTTGGACACCTCGCTCAAGGCATGCACAGAAGGTAGCCAACTTGCTCGGGCTGCTTCTTTCTGGCTAATCCCATCTTCTTAAATCCTGGTGCTGTGGATTAGGGATTGGTGTGGTAGATCTTCTGGTTTAGGCTTCATGGTTTTTTTTTAATGATTTTCAGAATACATGTTAACGAGTTTATTTTTTGCATGCTGGCAGTAGAGTGAACTTTTTCTAATTTTGTTGCTGTATAAGGAATTGAAAACAGTTTGAGGAGTCATAACCATTTGGTTTTAAGCATATGGACTGTGGGAGGGTATCTAGCAACAAGCTTAGAAATATGGATGGGGTTTCTTCTTTTCTAACACAGTCACATGTTATTAACATGAATAATTTTAAGAATATTAGATGCTAATGACTGGATACAAGTTGGTTACTTGTAAGATCGCCAAATCAGACTAATTCAGGTTCAGGACCAGGTTGCTGAGGGCTTTATCTACTTGTCTCTTGAAACCTCCAAGGATGGAGCCTGCACAGGCTCTGGGGAGCCTGTCCCTTTGCTCTCTGCCTCAAGGAAAGCCTTTCTCCTACTACTAAACCTGAGTCTTTCCCATTTCAGTCAACACCCCTTCTGTTTACCTTTTTATTACCTAGTTTGTAATGTTAAGGCCCAAATCCTGCAAGCAGCTGTAGAACAGCTTAACTCTTTGCATTTAAGTAGGCTAAGTGAAGCAGGAATTACAGGATATCTTAGTGTCTCCTTCTGGGTCATGTTAATTGGATGACATGGCATTAGTGCATGTCATGTCATGGAAGAACAGGATCCAGATAAGCACTAATGACTTGAAAATTAGCTTAATACACTTTTAAGCAATCTGTTAAAATTCCTATTTCAACCTGAAAATCACAAATGCCTAGAATCCAAAGCATTGTCAGTGTTAGCAAGGCATTAAGATCTATTTTTACTACTAAGCATCTTACAGTCTAGAGATAAGATGAGAAAGAATGTAAATTAATTAATGTGGGTAGCAAATTAAAACATGAAAATTGTCCTCATCATTTAATTACCTGATTGTACTATACTGATGCTATTGTAGGGATTGATGTCAACTTGTCTTATTTTCACTTTTTATTGCTGTACTTATTAATTTTAATAATTATCACCATATCTAACCTTTAAAAGTGAACTACTTCCATGTGGGCTCTGTTCTACCTCGTTAACTTGTGCCACCGCGACTTAAACCTGTTTCATTTGCCACTGTTGTATTGAGAGTTAAATTGCAGAGATTCTAATAATATATTTTCTGTTAAATCACTGGAGTACACTGTAGAATAACTTGAATATCAAAGATGAAATTAAATACTGAAAGCCAGCGTAATTCAAAATTTCAAAGGAGTAAAAAGTAGCCAAATTAATGGTTGATACAGCTTTCAGTAATTTCCCCCTCCAAAGAATTACAATAGTGTAGTGTTGATTTGTTTGTTCTCCCTGTGCAGAAATTGGCTAGTGATTTGATCTAGTAAAAAATTTATTTCCAGAAGCTAAAGTCAGCTTATAAAAAGCTATTGAATATTTCTGACCTTTTTGACTAAAGGTAGGTCTAGCATGAATTCTTCAAGATGCTCCTTCACAGAAATAATGCATGACAAAGGCCTAAGAATAATGCACAAAATACTAAACAGAAGACTCATTTTCTCATATAGATTTCTGTTCAAGTATTGAAAGTCACATGGGATGGTAATTTAAACAGGAGGGGAAAGGGCAGTTCAACTAAAAGATAATTACAGAATAAAACAGGCTGTGAAGATTTTAGTCCACGTGGGTTTTGGGTGTTTTACAATTGGTACAGTTTCTGCATATCAATGCAATTTCTTCTTAATAGCTAGATTTTGCTGGACCTCAGTATTTAAGTTGACTTTGTCCTGACAATATACCCTAATAAAACTTACTTTCTACTTTGAAAGACTTCAATGGTGCATCTATGTTAGGTTACAAAAGATGGATGTAAATGTTTGTTTGTCTTTTGTTTGCAAATTGGTCTTTTAGTTTGTAGAAGACTTTCGAAACTGTTTTGTGACCTTGGATTACGAGTCACTAATATAGTGGAACAGATGAACATTTGACACAGATTAACATTTCATAAAATGGTTGTTTACTACTCCTTCACTTTTTTTTAAAAGACTACTATTTTAAATACTGGCTAGAAGTTACTACAAAGACACGATGCTGAATACTTCTTGCTGACTGCTTTTGCCTGTTGCTATGTAGTTGGGACTTTCTATTCAGGCTTTCAAACCTACAGTGATGTGTTGCCCAATAATTTTTTCCTGCTGTGTTTGAGCCTAGAGCTCTGTCAGATGCAGCACCACCAAGCCTGGCCTTATCGGAATCTTAGTGACCGTAGGCTGGTGAAGCCTTCAGGGTAATGACTCAAGCCTTTCCCCCTCTAAAGGTGGTGGCTAAATGGGAATTTAATTTGGAGTGGAACCAGTGAATCAATGTGGGGATGCCATTAACGTGGTTCCTCTCCTGCAGTAGAAGGAGGAGTCAGTGACTCCTGTGTCTGGAATTTGTGACAAATTCCTGACCGTATTTCTCATCACAGAAATAATTAGAATTTTGAGGGAACTGAGGAATCAAGTTTTGGTATGTTTTTCCTATTGATTTCTAAAGCAGTGTAAGTTTTTGGTACCTTATCTTTTTAATAGTGTTTAATGTTCGTTCAGTTTTCTATATATTAAAAAAAAGTAACCTAGTTTTCCTTTTTTCTGTAATACTAAGTAGTATGTATTCTTTTCAATATAAAGACAAAATAATATAAAAATAGACTTGGAATCTTAGCAAAAATGTCGATTTCATATGCAAAATAATTATTCCCAAAACCTATTCCTAGAATATTTACTGACAGCATCCGCATTTTTGATACTAAATGGCAGCCAAACCCTTTCAAAGTCTAACAATATTGTTTTGTTTTGGTTTTTTTGTCACCTTGTACACTGTAGCTGTTGTGCTACAGTGTATTAATACTCTAAAAAAGTTATCTTGAGGGGGAAGAATTTAATTACATTGTTTCTGCATTCTGGCTTCTCATCTGTGCTATACTTGACATTACAGGATGCAGTTGGGTAGTCAGCAGGGTAACTTCATCATTCCTCCAAGATGCAGCTTTACTGCAGTTTAAAGGTTTGAAACAATTCTGTATATTGTTACTGTGTTCAAGACTGAATCGTATTTTAAAAAAAAAAAATATGGAAAAGTTAAGATTTTCTCTTTAAATTATTGATTTGTCCTATAAGTGCATTGCTTATTATTTTTCTTGAATCTCCTCTATTTACTACTTGGGTGAAAGAGCTCAAGACTGAGGAGGTTCCAAAACAGAAGCATGTTGTAAAAGCAGTCAGTGGAACATGTAGTAGGTCGGAGAGGATGATTCCAGGTCCGACACTGACATTTAATGACAGCTTGCAAGGTTGAGTGCTCAGAGCATACTGAATGGTTTAACCTGAGTGTTAATTTCCATTCCTTAAAAGTGTTATATCCTCAAGAAAAATCACGTAACTCTATGTGGCATTTGCCATGCAAACCCTTTGCAAAGACGCGGTGTGTATCATTGCATGTAGATTTAACACTAGCTTTAGCATCCTTACTAATGAAATGCTGCACTTCTTTCAGAGGCTTCAGTACTGTAGTGTTTGACCTGTGGAGGAGCAGAAGCTCCTACAAAGCAGTCAGTCTCAGTGGTAGTTATATCAGTGAATTTCTCTTTTATCCCTTCTGGCTACTTATCTCGTCTTAGGAATTTGGTCTTCTCATAGTTCTGTTGTTTTGCACCGTCTTCTGGTTTCAGACCTCTTGCCTGCAGCATATATTCTCCTAATCTGTCAAAATGTTGAGCTGAGTTTTGCTAAAACTTCCCCTGGAAACATTGCTTGAGGCAAATGCCCGGCATCGACAGCTTCTGTCCGAACTGCCGTCTGTTCTGGGGGGACTGAGAGCTAGACCTGCCTGCTCTGCTGTCGGGGGACAACCACTTGAAATCTGTGTTTCTGGAGTCATTCCATTTGCAGTGAGTGTGAGAGGTAAAAACTGGAAAGTTCCTGAACTTTAAATCTGCTGACTAGAAATCAAGATCTTCAAAATTTCCAATTGGATTTTTTAGCTAATGAAACAAACACGGTTTCCCTGATATAGAAACATGCTATGTTGTACCATCCTGGGCTGCCCCAAGCAAGCAGTTGCACAGGGGTGAGCTCAGAAAAAGGGAGGCCTGGTAAGCATTGGCTATTTATAGGCTTCTAAATATTGGACAAATGAATAAATTAATTGGTTCTTTCCCCTGCGCAGAACAGCACCGTTCCCTCTTCTAGTTAGCTGGAAAATAGAAAAGATGGGAGTTGAAGTTTTCCATCCTTTTTTCCTTGGCTTCTAGGCAGCTAGGAGACAATGTATAAATAGCTCCAGGACTTCTGCCTGAATCAGAGCCTGAGTAGAGAATTAAGGGGTGCGGGGGGCAATCCTATGCTTTTCAGCCCTAGCCAACATTTGTACCTTCATTTTACTTTGTATCTGTCATTAATAGCCATCTTTATACATTTTCATCTGTACTATGCTACCTGGATTTCTGAAATCCTATCTACTGAGATGCATTTGTTTTCATCTTTACCTGCCACACATGAAAATATTCAGTTGTTTTTTTAAGACTCTAATGGAGGAGGACAATTAACTTGTCAGTAAGAAACACATCATCACATTCATGATGGCTTCGTGTCATGCCCACTGCTTATCTGTTATTCCTTCACTGTAATATTGTACATGCCAAAATGGGTCTCTTGGCTGATAAAATTTTAGGAAGGGGGAACCTCTGCTTCATAGAAAAAAGCAGCAGCATTCCTTCACCTTTTGCACCTGGTCTGTTTGTAGAGAGAAAACTGCAGGTATTTCCTTCTGGAGAAGAGATTATAGCCAGTACAATCTTTAACAGAACCTTTAAGCAGTTTGTGATTTTTTGTAATCTTTTGACAGTAACGAGCAAACCTGTATTCACCTTACAGAACCATACACTGCAGCAGGTCTGTGAAAGGAGCTCTGCACGCACAGCAAGTCTTCACTTGTGTCTCGCATGGCGACTGCAAATGTCTGATTTAAAGAAGTTAGTGGTGCTGTTCATGTGGGGCAGGACAGATTTGCCATGCATGTTTTAAAACTTCTTCACTAATATAAAAATAACCATAAAACCCTGGGTGGCAATGTCATTTTACTGAAAAAAACTGCCTAGATTGAATCTGTATCTGGTTCTCTTTGCTATACAGTCTCTCTCAGAATAACTTCCCAAGCCCATTTGTTACTTCTATAACAGTAAATTTGAAGTATGTTGGCTTGTTGGACAGAAAATGCTAAATATCTTTGTAAATGTGAAAAAGAATCTCATGCCTTGTAGCACTTCACATCCCAGAGCTACAGCAGTAGCATTGACCACAACCATCTCCTTTTCGTCTCAAACAGGTGCCTGTTGAATTTTATTAATTCAGTGAAGTTAAATTTATGTTCTGTTTATTAAACTGTTTTCATGTTATTGAAAAATCAAGGGTTAACAGTTGATCCTGCATTAACAAATAAATCATTACTTTTGCTCAGGAAAAAGTGGTAATATTAGTATTTTTAACCTACCTATAGATAATACATGCACTGTTCCTGCATGTGTCGCAATTAGCCGTGTCTTGACCAGTCCGATATGAAAGCCTACAAAGACAAGAACATGAGGTCATTAAAAAGTAATTTGTTTTAACATGTTTTTGCCTTCTATGAGTCTTTTCATAGAAATTGGAATGTAAGGATATTTTTTTTTTAACTTTCATATTGAATACAAAAACCTAGCCACTAGGAAAAGAGAATCAGAAATAGCATATTCAGCTTCACTGAACAATGGGAAAATGAAGTTATTTTAGCATATGAGTCTTTAATGACTTCAAGGAGAAAATAAAATTTTATTTCTGTTATACTTACGTAAATTGAAAGGGAAAACAACATGAAACCAAGTTATGTGAACCTCTTTTTGCATACAGCTGCTGTGTACTGAAGTGGTGAACCATCACTGAACAGACACGTTTACAGATTTCGTGGAGGTGACAGTGCTGGTTTGCTGGTTGGTTTGTTTTTTTGGGTTTTTTTGGTTTTGTGCTTTCTCAAATACGTGAGGCTTTTCCTAGTTATCAGTAGATGTATAGAACATAGTACTGAAAAGTGGCATCTATTTAGAAAGCTTGTGCCTCGGTGATGAGGGATGAGGACCTGTTCTAGGGATATTTATGTCTTAAAAGGAAGAAAATGCCATTTAAATAACATTGCCTGTACTCACCTAGCCTACAGCTGTACTTCATCATGTTTTAGTTTGAAGTCAGTTACAGCAGTGTCTCTTAATATACTCTGAGAATTTGACAATTGTCTCTGGTCAATTTGCATTAAAGTTGTTTTTTCAGTATGCAAGTACTTTTTTGAACATAGAAATTTCATTAAAATACTTTAAGATTCATTTAAAATACTTTAAAGAGCACAACTGCCTACCTATCAACATCGATGTTTTTGCATGCAAGTGAGTTTTAAATGAAAATTCCAAGGTCAGTATTTATAAATTAGTATTTATTTCTTTTTTTGTAAAATCACAAACTTAGAATCTTGTAAAGCTATTTTCAGTTTGTGCTAAACACAGGCTAGTATCTGCAAAGTTTCTCCTTACCTGTTTCTAAAAGAAATGGGGAAATGCCTCATCTGGCTTGGAAGATGCAGAAAACAGATGGGGCCAGGATTACTTTGGGGGATGCTTCTGCGTTCAGGTTCTGCCCTGCAGCCTGGGACCTTCCTCACCCAAACAGATCAACTGACTGACCTCAAATAGTTCAGAGTTGGCTCTGCTTAACAAGGGCACCTCCGCACCTTCCCTGCCCTCGCTGCGGGGGCAGAGCATCTTTTCTGCTTCCCTGACAAGGTAACAAAAATGAAAAGTCCTGAATTTAAAAAAAGTAGACTTAATTTTTATGTGACAAAGTATCAAACCTACATAACATGAAGTATTACTGGGAAATTATACACAGTTTAATATGTCTGTCCCTAAGATGGAATATCAGCATTTCTTTAATGCTGCAGGCTATTTACAAGATAAATAAGAGAAGGATCATCTGGTCCTGTGTCTACTGCTTTAAAGGTTTTGAATACTGGCTTAGAAGTTCATTACAATACTTAAAAATACCTACTTTACATAAACTTACAGCTTTGAGAAAGAAATTTACTGGTGTGAACTTGAAGGCAGAGAGTGAATCTGAAGTTTGTCAGACCAAGCTTGTCTTCACAGGTGACATTTCTGTTTCCACTCTCATTACTTGGATTATCAATCGTTCAGGGCAGTGTGATGGCAGAGTGCTCCAGGCCTGTGAATACAGCTCCTTGACACAGTGGTAGCTCAGAGAGGAGTTCAGAATAGGGGGAATGTACTTCTTTATAATAAAAAGACTTTTTTCCCTTCTGAAAGCAAAATGCAAGGTAGAGTTCCTGCTGTTTTAAGTGTTTGTTATTTGAAGAGAGCTTGAGACGCTATGGATCTGAAACTTGGTATCAAATAATAAGTCAGTGGCCTCAAAAATACTTTTTATTCAGAGGAACACACTCAGATTACCTAGGTTGTGAAATGTTTAACAAAGTGACAAAGCCAGATGTGCAAAAACTTCTACAAAGCAGAACTTCTATATTATGTACTATTCCTTATGGGGGAAAAAAACAGTACTGGCTATATTTGATTACACTTGCTTATGCGCTCTAAGAAGAATGAAGTAGTACCTGGTTTTCGTTTCCCCTTTTAAAATCTTCCAGAAGTTGACATTCAGATTGTCAACACACTATTAAACTTGGTCTTGTAAAGTGTTTTTTCCAAGCTATTGATCAAATACTAAAAACTCTTACTGAAGATGCAACATTTAAAGTCTACAGATCAGTTGCTGAACGCCTTTATTTACTGAGGACATAAAAGCTAGTCAATGATGGCCTTCATTGGAGCACAGCACAAATGTCCGGGCTCCTCTGTACAGGTAAAGGTAGAAATACCATGTTGGGTGCCAAGTTGCTGATTTAAATTTTTTTTTAATTATTATTATTTTCCAGTTGGGACATTTTCATTCATCTTTGTATGCCTGCAAATTACTGTTCAAATTAGCTAATTATCTGGCTCGTAGATTAACAGCCTCCTCCTCTCTGCCAGTCCCTCCTATTTCTGCACAGTGCTGCAGGGTTTATGCTGTTAACGTTTGGCCTGCCTCTCTGCTCTGCTGTTTAATAAATAATTTAAGGTTTTTTTAATAAGTTTTTCAAAGTCCAGTGTTTACAAAAAGCATAGCATAGCATACAGGTAACTCATCCTGCTAACACCTGTCCCTGTTATCCTGGATGCTTGTGAGATGAGCTCTGTGATGAAGAGTGACAGTGACATCTCCTTTGTAGAGTTCCTTAGAAAAACATTTGGTTGTATTTTAGGGACGTGACTTGTGCTCTGAAGGATGCGCCGTAAATGAGCGAGGTTTCTGGTGGCAGTTGTAAGAGCAAGGTGGCCAGGTCATCTATTCACAGTGAGTCTTGACAAATTCTTATTCCCCACCCCCCCAGCCAGGGTGTTTGAGAACCAACCATGGTTTTCACTGTGGGACTGGGAAGAGGTAAGAATTTTTTGTTGGAAAGAAAAGGGAAGATGGGGAGTATTCCTATGTGTGCTGAAAACTGAGCAGAGGAGAGGAGGGATAAACCAGAACCCCCCAAGACAAATCTGCACGGGTGGCGTATCCCAGTCATAGCCCACTCAATCTGGCACAGAATTTAGAAGCACTGCAGCAAGAACTCACACAGGATTAAACACTCGATTAAATACACTGCCATATTAAAAAAAAAACAACACCACACAGGTATGTCTCTGAAGCCTTACTTCCCTGTATGCTCACACCCGTAAAAGACAAGCATGTATATGGTCACTATCTTAGTTACTATAACGTGTTGCCAACCAGTTTCCACCAGCACCATTCACATCTTACCAAAATAATATTTCAGTTGGGATAAACTCACTGAATGCTGGTCACCTGGTTGGTGAATTAGCAAAAGCCATACTCTCTTTGGTCATAATGTGGATGTGTACCAGTTTGGTCATGAGCTGTAGTCCTGCTTTCATAATTTGCTATGTTTTTGACAACATTTTAAAAATAGGGTATCAAATACATTTAGATTAATAAAATGTCTTCCTAAAAATTGAGTTTTCAGTATTTTATTTAAATCGGTTTCCAAAAGTATGATGATGTTTAAAGGCACAGTAATTCCAGACTTTCAAACATAAAATCATTATTTCCTTGTTGATGGTCTAAGGCAGACTCATTAAGCTGATGAAAATGGGCCTTTGATGTAAGTATTTAAAAATTACATGATTTTTGGATGATCAGTTTGAAGTCCTGATTCGTTAGCTGACACATTCAGCACTGCCTGGTTTTAGCTTCATTGTCATTCACAAGCTCTACTGTTTACGGCAACAGATTTTATTTTTTTTTTCCCCTAGTCAGACGTAATTTCTGATGAACTTCTCTTAAAGCATCATTTTCATTTTTGAATGTTTTTAGCTTTTCAGAGGTAATTTTCTTTTCAAACCACAGATTTGTAATGTTGTCTTCCCAGAACCACTCTATCAGGCTTCTTTGTAAGCCCCAAGAACACTACATGGTATCACAGTGTTTGGTTTCCATAGGGCAGTTTGATAGCTCTTTAGCCAGGACCGTGTTATATGAGTGTTAGTACAGTATAAATTCAATTACTTCTACATAAATTAAACTCTTCATGAAAGGATTGTGTTGTTGATACCCCAGGGCTTTGGACTTTCACTTTCTGGTTTTCACATAATTATCTACAGAAACACTTGTATGGAATTCCTTTACTTCATTCCAGCAAAGATTTGACCCTTGGCATAGCGTTTCTGTGTAAATCTTAGGCAATGAGGTTGATTTGCAGTGCGGACTTCCAGAAAAATACAGTTTCCTATCAGTGTCAACTGCTAGAAACAGCTTATGAGCTCAGTCCAGATACCAGGCTCAGGAGAGCAGAGTTCTAGGTGAGATGGAGTATTTTGAATAAGCTATATTTTTCCTTCCTCTTAAAAAAAAAAAAAAAAATAAATGTAAGGGTGTTGCAGTGTAGAAGAGGTCAGGCTAGAGACCAATAATGTTTTCCTTCATTGGTAAACCAGTTAATAATTTTGGTAAGAATAAAACCTGTAAAATACAAAGTTTTTCACAAAACAAAGATTGCTACAGATATTTTATTTTCTTCTTAAAGAAATGAAACTTGGCTTTGCTCTGTTTTAGATCCGAAGTGGAGTATTGCACTTTGTGCTGAGTGAGATGCCTGGGAGGCTGCAGCTCCCTTGGGCAACATACTTCACATCTCAGCATTAAGCCTTGTAGCTCACTTTACCAATCCTAACATCCTGGGTTTGGGAATGCCTCGTCAGTTGAAGTGTAAGGAGTGTTACATTTATATAACTTGGTTCTGTCTCTCCCTTTCTTCACCTGTTCCTCAGGAAGGCCAGGCTCTGTCATGGTGCGGTTGTGCTGGCCCCATCTGTGCGTGTGCTGGGGCACCTCTGCTGTGCTGTGCTGCTGCCGCGGCGCAGGAATGTGCCCGTCATGCCTCATTGCTCTTGGGAAGAAGAAAATCCATCAGCCTTAAAGTGCAGTGGAGATCTAGTTATGTTTGGTACCGAGGTGTGACCAACACTTGTGATTGTTGAACGAGAGGGGGTTGATGTTGCCCTTCTGGTCGCTGTCTCTGTCTTCTGGCCCTGTTCTCCTCGCGTGATGTGGTCCCTTGGGTGGGCCCGTGGGCTTCTGGACGCAGTTTGGCATGTCTGTGCTGCAGTGTGCACTGTTCTGGCTTCAGGTCTCCTGAAACTTTTTGAAATTTGCAAAAAAGTCTCTTTTGCCGTTGTGTCTGTAGAAATGGCAGGCAAGCAGCTGGGCACCATGGCCAGGAAAGGTGTATGGGTCGTGAAAGGGGAGAGTAACTGCCTGGATCTTCCAGGACAGATCTGCTGGCATCCAGGTGTGTGAGGTGCACCTGGAGGACAGCACTTAGCATCGCTGCCTTCTAACACAAGATGGTTCTTGACATCTACTTCTGACTTCCATGAATAAGACCCCACCAAATCTAGCCCCTTCCCCAGGGGCAATCAGAAACTCCCCATTTTTAGCTCAGTGACCGTAGTAAGAAAAATATTCTAGTTTAGGGTTGGAAAAATGTTTATCTAGTGAATCCTGAAGGAAATAATTTGGTTTAATTAGGTTGCTTCCTGGAGGATTGGCTAGAACCTGCATTATATTATGATTTCCCCCACAACCCCACCCAACCAAATAGACTTGAGTAAGTGTGATTTTTATATTATTATTATTATTATTATTATTATTATTATTATTATTATTTGTTTATTTTTGAAATCCTATTAATGAAGGGAAGTAAACGTGGCACTGTTCACTCCTGGTTTGTATGCTGATATGCAAGAAGGGAACTGCATGCACGTACTGGAATGTTCAATCAGCTCCCCTGGTATTCATATTATTACTGTGCTTTATACTCCTTTAGCATCGAATGTGTTTTGATACAGACTAACAAGAAGTCATTTCTCCAATAGCTTAATTCTTTGATACCTTACATCTTGTACGTCCTGTTTCCGTCTGGACGTACATAGATGGGCATGGTTAGTCTTGTGTATTACGTGGGGCTGCTGCATGGTCAGGCTCTGGAGAGAGGATGGATCTAGGTTAGTTGTGTTGCTGTATCTGCATCTAATTGCCGGTGTCATGTTGGGCAGGATATCTTATCTGTGTACTCAGTTTTTCCACGTATACTTGCTATCTACATTGCATATTATTTTCAGAAGGCTTTCACTTTATTGCATTTCTGTAGGCGTTCTTGGCACAACCTGAGCTTAACCTCAATTAACACTTCCAAGTATTAAAATATTATAATGAAGAAGAACCATTTTGCTGACATGGACTGGCAGTAACTAATAATAGGCTGCAATTTTCAGAGCAGCCTAAGGGAATTACACCCTCTAAATCCCTGTGAAATGCAGAAATTGTGCACCTGCTTGAGGCTTATTTTGAAAATACCAACTGTAACATCAAAATCTTTGCATTTGAGTAGTTTTTAGCTTGTATAAATTAGAGACCCCATTGAGCTGAGGGAGGGAAGCTTAGGTTATTTTATTTTTCTATTGTTCAGTAGGCAGGTAATGAAGAGGCACTAATTCAAGTATCTTTGACATCTATTAAAACCAAACTAAGCAAAAAAAAATATCTTACAAAGCCATTTGGAAGGATAGATCTGTTACACCTGGATGTCTTCCCTTATCTGCTGGGATGTAGGGAAGTCTTCATATTAATTGAGTTACTTAATGGCATGATTTAACAGGAGTGGCTGTGCTTCGGAACGTGTTTATGCTCTGATGGTTAATGTTCTTTAGATGATATTGATGTTCATCACACTTCTGATGTATTGCCACCAACAAGGAAGATAAACAGACTAAGTTTTTTTTTTTTCTGTTGATGTTTTTATTAAAATACAGTGAAATAAATTTGCCACTTTTAAAATGGCAGCGGGCCTTTTTTTTTTTTTTTTTTATAAGTGACAGTTCTGGTTGTGCTGAATAGCTGAGGAAGTGTAGCTCATGGTTCTCAAGTATAATGGGTATTATATTTCCATGCCTGGCCTAGTCCTGCTGGGACTATTTATAGCATATCTAGTTAAACACACCAATGTTATCTGCTTTACAGAATGGTTCAAAAATAAATAGTCTGGTGGAGAACTTCTCAAAACCTTTGTTTCCTACTCTTAAATTATTACAGAGTGAATATTGCTAGTAGCTATGCTTCAGGAGAAAATTACCCATACTTACTATTAATGTAATTTGCCTTTTGGCAGAAAAAGATGACTTTGCTGTCACAAGTTTTAATTGTCCTTATGACATGAATAAGTCATGGTTTAGCTATGTAAACTGCAGGAAAATCACTCATACACGTTTTGCAGGTTACGATGAGTCCTGCTTAGTCTAACCTAGGAAGGATTGCCATTCTAGCCCATGGAAAACCTTATAAAAACGCATCTGTATCAGCAAAATCATGCTCCTGTTGGATGAATATCTGCCTCTAGTTCCTTTAAGAACTTATATTCTGCCATCAAACTAGCAGGTTTGTACAGGTATAAAACATCTCAGGTCAGCTTTTGGCTCACATACAGGTGTTCTGAAAAATCACTTGCCCAGTAGAGCAGTAGAAAAATTGTTTTAACCTTACTGCTGCTGTGTTTTCATTACATTCATAATTACCAATTAGCATTTTCATTTATAGATGATAGTGGTACAGCCTGATAAAAATCAAGAATAGTGTTGTGCTTTGAGCAATTATCTTCAGGCTTTTTTATTTGATGTCGACAGCTGAATGCAAACATTGAATTGTTTCATGCTTTTCAGAGGTACGTTGGGGTTTTGATGGTTTTGGGGGGTTTTTTGCTTCTCTTTGGCTTTCACTTAAAGATGTTTTTTTTTCCCCCGCACTGTTTGTTGGCATTGCTTATTTTTGTAGGCATTGCTTATTTCGTTCCCCCAGTACAAACCCTGGGAGCATCTTTGCTGTGTCAGTAAATGTGGGGCCCTTACTGGTGTTTGAGAGGATCCGTTCCCTTCTACGTGACAGGAGTAGGGGCTAGCTCCGCCAGCAGCATGGATCTCCTCAGACTACTCAGAGCAGCTAGAGAAAGAGGTGCTTCAGCATGACCTGCATCAGATTAGGTTGTGTTGTGTTAAGCTTAATTATATTTGCATTAGATGGGTTCTGCTACAGTTACAGGTACAAGCCAGCTCTTCGTTATTGCTCTGTAGCTCATTACAGAGACCCAAGAAAGGCTGCGGAGCTGTCATGCTGTCTCATACCTCCAGCACTGACATCTCCACCTGGCTGGAAGCTGTTGCCTGACTTTCTCAGCAAAGTCACATGGACTTGTAGTCAGGATTTGCCATCATAGTGGTTCTTTTCCGTGCTGGTCTGAATTTATCAGCCAGCTTTTCTGGGAACCATTAACATATTCAGCAGCTGCAGCAAAACTCAGTGTCTGTGCACCAGAGCACTCCTGCAGAAATCCTACCGTACAGAGCTCAAGCACAAGCCAGTTTGCTTCTGGAGTGTGTTGGGAGCTGGGGAGGACTCACTGAGAGCCACACAGGTCTGAGCAATACCAGCTGTGTGCCCCTGATCTGAATGTCACAATGCCAGAGCTACCTGGGTACCTGAAGGCAATGTTACCCTTTCTTTCTTAGCATAGATCCAACAGTCGGCATCAGTGGGGTGGTTTTCTTTAAGTAGTTACAATGTGAGGATTAACTAAACCTTAATGACTACAGTTTCCTTCTCTCTGAGGAAAACAACAGCCCGTGAGTGGCAGGGAGCATCCGAGGCAGCCCACAGCCTGGGCAGATGCGCAGTGGCACGGTCAGAAGGACCACAGATCACTCGGTACTGATCAGTCACTATGGCCATCAAAATAGTGGGAAGGACCTTAGCTGTCATGTTGGGTGCAGGTATGTTTTAACACGTGTGTGTGTGGGGAAAAAACAAAACCAAAAAACCAAACACACACAAAAAAAAAGGCAGAAGAAACACTACACAAATGCACAGACTTATTTTTGAAGAGTTGTTTTTTTTTTAACGGATGGCAAAGGACAAAAGTAGAAATCGTCTGATGCTCTAAAATAATACCAGAATCTTACTTCCACTTTTTTCCCCTGTCTTATTATTACAGGGCTGATATTATTAATTTAGTTTCTGAAACACGTTGAAATGTACAGCTCAACGGTGAGATTTTTCAGACTGTTTCCAAGACAGTAGTTTGTTGTCTTTAACTGAATCCTGACAGTTGGAAGCAGATGACTAATTTTCTTTTTGAGGTATTTGCACTGTGGGCGTATGGCATGACTCCCAAGACAGTAATTCAAGTGCTTTCACCCCGTAAATACATTTTATATTATACTCAGGTTAGTCAGGGAATGAAGTGTTTGAAAAAAAACCCAAACCATATTTTAGTAGGGTTGTCTATAGTGATTTCAAAAACCCACTGAGAATGGAGAGAATTAAAAGTATTGCAAGTGAAATCACAAAATCTTACAGGAATTAGGTGTGTACAAGGTCTAGCATCTCTCTTGAATATTTGTGCCTCTGTTGTCTCATCAGAAAAATCAGGAGGGTAATTAAAATGTCAACTCTTTGTATTCATAACAATTCAAGGAATTTGTTTGTTCTAGCTGAGAAGCAACTTTATTGCTGGCATATAGTTCTTAGGCCAAACACTTCCAGTAGGTTATCAGGGAGCACACTCCAATAGTTACACTGAGATGAGGTCTGTCTCTTTATCGCTTGCATTCTATATCTCTCAGCTGTGATTTGCTCCTGACCTCAGAGCATCATTACTTAGATGCCCTGAGACTTCTGAATCTGCAGCTCATCATCAGGTTGGCTGCATCCATCCTTTTGCTGCAGCTGCAGAGCATGTTAACATTTGTCTTCTGAGTTCCCATTGCTCTTCCACCCCTAAATCCACCTAATTTTAAAATTAATTTCTTCTGCATATAATCTTTGGGACTAGCTGGGGCGATGTGTTCAGTGGCGTAGTCATCAGGCAACAATCCCTGCTTGCAGCTTGTGCCCTCACACGTCCCTGTTGCTCTTCCCTGAGCTGAATAGTTTCTCAGCCACACAGTGATCATTCAACTCCCTGCACTGTGGCTAATAGCCCTTCGTCAGCCACAGCACTGAGATTCATAACTGCACAATTTTAATGCAAATGAAATACTCTCAGCCGATCAGACCAAAGGGTATTTCATAGGTATGAACTAATAGTGCGTTTACAGATTAATACCTGTATTTAAACACAACACCTTAGATTTTGCTGGGCTTGAACTTTTAAATTAAGAAGGCTGCTCACAGGCCATGTTTCTGTACAGGAGGGAAGACAGGAGAAATAAGAAGTCTATGGTATTTTTTCGTAATTCCAAAGTGATTGAAATTTCAGTACAAGCTCAAATACTCCGTGAGCGTTACATATATAAGCCCGTATCAGCTTCCAATAATAACTAGATCAGCCATACTATATGCAAACCAAAGAGCTCATTTAGAATTCCAACTATTACATGGTAGCATAATATTAATAATATGGAATGTGATTGCTGGTCACTGATTGTGCTGATTGTGTGGTACTTGCAAGAAGGATGGGGAACCATATGAAGGAAAAAAAAAAAAGAGTAGGAAGAACTCTGGAAGCGCTGAACTCTTTTTTTCTGTTGCAGCTTGAATAACTCTTTGCAGGTCTCAGTACTTTCCATTTTCTCATTTCCTTAAATAATGGTAGCTTGGGATTTTACTGCGGTACAGCAGACTCTGTAGAGCAGCAGTTTGGCAATTGGCTTGAGCTTTGCACACAGATGCTCAGAAAGGTCCCATCCCTGGGAATTTTTTCTGAGCTTGTATGGATGACAAACAAATAGACAAATTTCCTTGCATTTACCCAAGAAATTATCTAAGTCACGCCAGGCTGAACTATTTGGAGTGTAAATTGCCTTCTTAATGTCAAAATACCTCTGTTCATCTCTACAATTCAGTCGCTCGTGCAGACGAATTCGTAGACCACACTCAGCCTTCTAGTGCGTCTTGTCGGGGTATTGGAATGAACAGAAAAAACCTGTAGTAGAGCCAATACAGTGCCGTCTGTCCTCTTATGGTTTGCTCATGCAGCAAGTTAACATAGCGAAAAACATCCTCCATCATCATCTTATTAGTAAATGAACGCTAAGCACAGCTGGGCATGTTTGGAGAGACTTCCAACCTCCCTCTGAATGGCACTTTTCCTTCTTGGCTGACCTGTAACACAGCTGATCCCCACGCTGCTGCTCCATGAGATGCAAAAACACCACAACAAACTGTCGCAAAAAGTTCAGAATTGTCCCAATTTCACTGAAGTATTCTATTAATCTGCTGCTTTTCTAAGTGTTTGTTTATAACATGGTGAAAAAAGACAGGGAAGAAAGAGGAAGCTAGTGCTGACTGCAGACGGTGAATGCACACCCATGCCTGTGCTGGACTGCTGGGCATATCTAAACTTGGGGTTATCTATTTACTCATCTATCTACAAAATTCCTCTGTATTTGCCAAGTTCAAAATGAAACCATTAAAGAGCTAAGAAACAATATGGACCACCTTAGTTTTTTCAAGGTCTGAGCTGAGGACAGTTCCTGGATCTGTAATTAAAGCAGCCAGCAGTGATAGAGAGAGGAGGATAATCAGGCATGTGCCTGGGAGCCCCTTGCTTAAAAGATGTTTTCTTCCAGTTACTGAAACAGTCCACAGATAGTTGAATCCAGCTCAGTTCCTCATCATCTCCGATGTTTGCTTACCTTCAGTTCCCTGAATGCGTTTCGCAAGAATTTTCTTAAGATTGAACTGCATGTGTATGTCTTGGTTCTGGAACGTGTAGTTAGGAGGCTCAACAGTTTTTTTTAAAAAAACGCCTGACTTCAGACAAGTCTTTTTACTAAAACTGTCCAGTCAAAATCGATTTTTCCCTAGTCAGGAGAAGAGGTCAGTATCTTTGTGTAAGCACAGGGGCTCACAAGTAGGTGTCAATTAGAAATCTGGGGATTAATCTCTGGGTGAATGACAGCAGTGTGCAATACAGCACTACACAGCTCATCCTGTCTCATTTTTACATGACTGGATAGGTACCTGGCTCATTGCTCTGTCTCTTTGCAGTCTAATACTACCGACAATCAAAATGCAGTTATTAAAGGATTATTCTAATTGTATAAAGTGAACTGGTAATTCAGTACCTAAATAACATCCCCTTTAAAAGACTGATTTAGCAGAAAAAACTCTCCTCACAGGTATGTAACTTGGACAGCTTGGTGACAGTTGGAAAAGCTTCCCTTATGATCTGCGGTAATTCATACAGCTATATTTATCAAGAACGTAGTCTCCTTATGCTTTCTTTTTTTTAAAAAAAATGATCATTATGAGACTTCACCTGTGTTTCCAGATTTGAATTGTGCAAATTTGCTTTTATTGGCCTTTGTGTCACTGTATCCAATCTGATGGAAAAGTCTTGAACCTTAATTTCACTTCAAAGCCTGAAGTGCTGCTGAACCCAGCTGAAATGGGGAGGTGTGGTTGTGAATGATATTTCACCTTGTTTTTAAAGTCTATTCAATAGAAACTAGATATAAATCAAATTATTTTTGAGTACTTAAAATATTATTTTAATTTGAATTATGCCTATATAGTATATGCAGATAAACTGCTAGAACTTATTAGCAAAATAAGTTACATTTTCTGAGATTTAGAATGTTCCTAGTGTCATTCTTTTTGGAGATAACAGAGTAAGCATTAAGAGCAAGTAATTTTGCTAAAAAGATTGTGTCTCTGTTTTCTGTTTATTCCACATAGTTGTTGTTGCTAAGAGTTCACTTTCCTTTTTCGTTCATCATCATTTGCTGTTGAAAACCTCTTACTGCTATACTCCTAACAGAGGATGTTTAATAGCTGTAAGCCATCGATGCCAGTAGGGTTATTTAACACAGTGTTCTTTATCTTAAATGTTACAGTACCTGGGTACTCTGAATACCTATTACGTACGTTCCAGGAATGTCTGTGAACTCTGAAAATTTTTCTTTTTTATCCACTCTGACAATCTGATCTGAAGTTTTGATTATAAGCGACAGAGTAAATTTGTCCAATTCTAATGAAAAAGCCTATCCAAAATATAGATCTCATGAAGTTTTGAAGGTCTGTAAAATACCATGGTATTAGGTACGTTACCTGCCCTTGTAGAACTAACTCCAGATTGTTTTTTAGTGATCTAATTCAGAAAAAGTGTAATATGAGGTTAAACCTTGGGTGATGCTGCAGATCTTTTACCTTGAATGATAATGGATCTTTGAATGATCAATCTCATATATTCAGCTTTCATTTGGAGTTACTGAGATTTTTAAATAAGAGGGCTCAAGGGTGGTCATGTGGACTGATAGCAGGTATTGAAATAGCGTCTCCATTATGAAATACGTAATTTTGGCATAAAATGAAACTGTTCCAGGGATGGGGTATGTCGAGCTGTGAAAGGCATCAATGTGTAGCGTGCTGCTCTGCCACAGCTTGATTTGTGCTTGGGGGCAAAGCAGAAGGGAGAAGGCTGGACTACTGTTTTACAGCTTGGAAAACCAGATTACTTATTGTGAGGGCAGGTAAATGGACTTTTATGGTGTCTTAATACTTATCCTGCTTTCAGGGATGGGTAAGTGAGCATCTGAGTGATGGCTGAGGGATGACCTGTAACTGGGAAATGAGCACAGGGCAAGAGGATAGGATCTATCACAGGTCTGTGTGCAAAGAGTTTGTCTTAAAACTGCTTTAGTGATCTCATGGAAAAGCATAACCAATCATGGAATGCTTGTTTAGTGTGACACAGATCTTTTGGGCAATAATGAAGCCTGACAGTTTATCTATTAGTAATTAGAATTAACTGTGTACTTATAAACAGAGAGGGAGTAATTATAAAAATGGCTGCAGGAAGAGAAGGGTGTTTTGTTGCTGTTGGAACTAGAAAATAAAAACTGCTACTACAGTAGTCCAACGCTTCACTCCTAAGACTGATCTTTGTTGAAACAGCAGAGAAAATGGCATGCATGGATTATGACTTGAAATAAAAACCACCCAACCATCCACTGGCCCAAGGATCGCAAGATCCACAAAGCACTGATTGTGTAAAAGTTACTACTTTTCCTTGACTAAGGAAGATGCATCCAATGAGATTTCTTGTCTTTACCTTAGAAAGGTGAATTGTTACAATCTCCAAGGTGGTTTGGTACATCTGTGTTCATGAATGATCTGTAATTGATGCGTACTCTGAAATACAACAGCTGTAGTGAGGGTCAAGAGATCAGTATTTAGGAGGTTGTGACCATTCCAAAGGCCAGGCAAGACTGATGTATGCAAAGATCACAGAGTTGAAAATAAAGGTAGTCATTGTAGTCCTGTTCCAAAAGACTGCTGTTACAGTCTCTTAACCTGGTGGCACTCAATATATGATATAGTTTGTGCATCACAGATGGAATTTTTTGTATTCTTTCTGGATTTCATATATTTTAGTGCAGCTGCCTTCTGTTGTTAAGCTTACTATTTATTGGTTCCATCCATTTCTAGGTTTTCTCTCAGAAACTATTTTCTTAAACTTTTCCTTCGCCACATCTGTAATTAAAAAAGCAAAACAAAATCAAAGAGGAGGGGAAATCCCAAATGAAATCACGTCATTATTTCTGCAGCTAGCACATTACTTCCGAAGGCTGTGCTTTCAGAGGCTGTATTCTTGTAAACTCTTTAAGCTTTCTTCTAATGTGAAATAAGGAACTCCCCAGTTTTTTTAAGAGTATTGGCTTGGCTCGTGTGTGTAGATGGATTGAGTTAGACAGCTGAGGTTGTTATTTGCTCTTGTCTCCTTCATCTGAGCTGAATAGCTGAACTGGACTTGAAGTAGCTTCTGAAAGGAAGCAAAGCAAACAATCTGGGGAATAATTGCTTTGGCTATCTGACTTTCATTTGCCATCACTCTTGAGTCAGGATGATAAGTTTATGCTGAGGTCTTGTGACCTTGAGGATGGCTGCTTGCAATATTTTTAAGACGGAAGTACTTGGGTGAGGATGCTGCCTCTGCACCAGGTGAAGCTCTCCTCTTTGGTACAAATGATCATCCAGACACATACAGTATTGTGTGTGTGTGTGTGTGAGGTTTCTGCTTAGAAATTATAGTAAGAGGCACAGATATCCCTTATTAATTGGAAAATGTGAAATTATATTTAAATTCTGTCCATGAGAACATGTCCTTTCAAAGCCTTTTCAAAGGAGCCTGGGACTGCTTGTTTCATGAGAATGTTTGTTGAGAGCTCTTTAAATTCTCGAACCACTGTCAACTAATAAATGAATATAAATTATCTCTGAAACAGGTTCATTTAACTCTTATCTAATGTGTAGCATTTGGCCTGTCAGAGTCAAAGCACTGTGACTTATTTTTGTATGGCAAATTGAGTACTTAGTTTATTAAAATTGCTAATTTGTTGTATAATGAGAAGGCCTAGATTACTGTTACTTTTCACAATAAGGATTTAAAGGGTAGGTCATTGGTGCTGTCAAGCAGCAAAGTATTTTTGTTTATCTGTTCATCTTCTGTTATATATTTCATGGGCATTTGTTAGCCAGGTTTTGGAATGAGTGACTTGCATTTTGCTTTCGATTCTGTCAGCCTTAGTGAGGCTCCATACAAAGCCCAATTTGGCTTGCTTAATTGGATGCACTGTATCTGACTCCAGACAAATATATCTATAGTTGATATAGATTGCTAATAGTTTACTAGAAGACAAAGCAAACCATTCAGAACAGAAAACTAGTTTTCTGTTGTTAAGCTGCACCTTGCATCATTCATCGTGTTTTCAACTTTGAGCTGGGAGTCTTAATTGAAGCTGTAGCTCTGCTACATTTAACCATGCATGACTTAACACAAAGGTTGTCGAATGCATTTTGCTGTGATGTAATTTTTTTTTGGCATAGAAGCTTTCACATATTAAAGTATAACTAGCATTTTACCAAACATTTTGGATAATGGTGCACGTAAGAAATACACAGGTTTTATTTCCTTTGGTATTTTGGGGTCGCAGGCTAGAGATAATGATTTCTATCCCCATCCCCAAATCTGCTATGTGTTACTTAGATAATTTTAACACATTAAATCTATGCAGTGCCTGATGGCAAGAGCTGTGTTTCCTAACAGCCTAAATTTTTGCATTGTGACTGATAAATGGGGCCTGATCCCAGGTCAGAGGAGGAGGGATGTCACACTGCACCCTCAAAGACTCGGGTTTGGCTGGGTGATCTGAGCCCTCAGCTCCATCAGATGTTAGAGCTGCTCTGTGTTTCTCTTCCTTCTCCAGTGGTTTTTCACTTTTCAGTTTACAGCTGAGTGCTATATGTTGTTGCTAATTGCAGGTAATGTAGTACTGACATTCTGGAAAGTATACATAGATGATATTCACCCAAAGGATGACGCTTCTATCTTCAGAGATGCTAATACAATTTTGCTGGCTTAGGCTCATTTAGTGATGAATTGCAGTAATAGCAGTTCAAGACCTACAGCATATTAGTGAAAATGAATCCACTGAGCACTAGTCCCATGGCACTACAACAGCACTTGAAGAACACCAATTTTCCTGAAGGGAGCAAAATCAGATTAAGAAATTTACCTGTGGATTTGGGGTTTTGGTTGGTGGGTTTTTTTTTTTGGTGGTTTTTTTTTTTTTGTATTGGTTTTGGTTTTTTGTTGGGATTTTTTTGTTGGTTTTTTTTTTTTTTTTTTTTACCAGCAGTGTGTTATTTGTATTTGTTTCTTGATATATGTTACTGTAAGGAATTTAATATACATAAGGAAATATTTAATATACATAAGGAATTTAATATACATAAGGAAACCAGAAGAGTGCCATAAACACAGTTTTCTGTTTTGGCAGATGGAAGACTTGTATATGCTACAGCAAGCAGAGATGTAGCAGTAGTACTGCTTTAAATTTCTTGTTATATAAACTGACCTAATACCTGGTTATAAAAGGAAAAAAGATCAACATGCTAAAATTGGGAAGATACGTAATAGTTGGTGTAGACGGTGGTGGGTCTCTGGCAATAATGTTCTAGAAATGAATGCATTGATTGGGAAGAATTATTCTAATAAAAGGATGGGGCAACCTATTATTGAAATAGTTGTCTAATTTGAGAGAAATAGGGATAAAGACAGGCTTCATGTTAATAATGCGTTGGTGCTTTGCATGAGAACAGAGTGTTCTTTCAGCTCTGGAGTGTGATCAGTGGAGAACAGAAACGTCCCGAGCATAATGCTGCACTCCTTAAAAATCAGTCAGGTGCTAGAAAACTAGAGGGATCTGGAATACAAGAATTCCTAACCCAGGAGAAAATAGGCAAGTATGCATCTCCCTTCTTTTTTCCTTCCCCGTCTCTACATCCTCCATATCAAGCTTGGAGGGGGCATGTTTAGGACATGCCTAGCACATATGGGAGAGCAGCTGGAAGCAGCTCCAAGCAGAAACCTTTTCTGCTCTTGCTAAGTTTTAAGGCAGCATCTTTGCATGTCATCATGTTTAAAACAACCCCTCTATCTGAAATCTCACTTTGATTTGTAGGTACTTTGCTTCCAGTTTTTATGATTAACCTCGACCACTGGTGTAACTGGTTACAGTTAGCATCAAAGAATCATTAAAACATTTCACTTGTCTCTTCCACATACCACAATGTGTTTGAAAAGATTTCAAAATGTCTAATGTGTCTTTAGGTTCCCTAGCCATTGCTGAGGAACCAATGCAGGGAAAGTAAAGAAGGGCTAATAAATAGGTTCTTTTTGGTCAAATATAATGTAATCTTGCAGACTGTAATACACAAGTCTGTGTGCGTAAGACACAGCAGAGATATTCTGAAGAACTGGGGTTCATGGATAGTTGCGCTATTTTAGGGCTAATATAGGCTACAGCTTTGTCAGGTTCACAACTGCAGAAGGATTATTTGAAGGTTTGAGCAATCATCGATACTTTGAGCAAGACGTCTTTTGTGCTGAGGGCAGGAACACATTCCTAATGTTGGCCACATTAAATGGGTCTCCGTGTGTGAGGGCAACTAAAAAAAAAAAAAAGTGTTTGCTGCACCTGTTGTTCTACTGTCTTTGGGAAAAGGAAAAAAATAGTGATACATAAGCGTATGGAGGACACGCTGGTATTTATAGCAGATGACTGTGGGTAGGTGTGTGTGTTCATACACATCAGGTTCTCAATGATCAGATGACGAGTTATGATAAAGAAATATTTTTCTCTATTTTATGATCTGAAAAGTAGCACGCCACTTCTTTCCAATTGTCTTGCAGTTTCTGTAAGTTAAGAAAGTCAGAGGAATACTTTTTCTGAATAATAAGTAAAAAATAATAAGTAAGCTTGTGCCGCTTCCAGCTAGATCAAGAAGCTTCCTAGTCTGAAGATCTAGCCTTTGACAATGTATTATAATAATATTATAATCAGATGTAAAATAAGCTAAGGCTGTGTTGACAGCATTGTCCAACAGCTAAGCTGTTTTGTTTTGTTTTGGGTTTTTTAATGAAAAACATTTTGAAATTATAGGATTACAAGATGATTTCTACATTCCTAGAGAAAGAGTTGACTTACAATCTTAAGATGTACCTTTTTGACTCAAATGAAAACACACTGCTTCAAGTAGCACGAGCTACTGGTTTCTGATTTAAGAATACAGATTTCTTCTGAGAAATTACGATTTAATTACAGAAGTATTTAAATAACACACAAACAGCACACATGCATTTGGAGGTGTATTCATGAAATAAAGGTCAGTGAACTAAGGCGAGTAAGTGCAAACTGCTTGTTAAGGTAATGTAAGAGGCAGGTTGAACTGTCTGGGTAAAAACTAAAGGTTGTACAGTGTTACAGTCACTATCATTTGTAATGCTTTATAGGTTGATTTAAGTAACCTAAGTTAGGGATAAAGAAAACTTTTTTTTCTTTGTGCTTGTTTGTTGTATGCGGAGTAGTGTGAATGCTCTAAAGAAGACTTTGATATTCAAAGTTTTCATTTAATTTCCTTCTGAAAGAAATACCATTAAAAATTCAGGAGGTGAAAGTAAAACAGACAAGATTCATATGCTATTAATGGAATTATATTAAGAGTTGTAATAATATCCCTTAATCTTAAAAAGGTAAGTCTCTTACAGAATTAAGGTTTTTCTGCTGCTTTTCATGCCGTGTGAGGTATTACAGTTAATATAAGTTGCTGATGGGAAAGCATCCTCACTAATCCCGTTTGGAGAGCGGCTCATTCTGTGCCCGTTAGAAAAGGTACGAGAAGAGATTTATAGGTTCTTCGTTAAACAACTACTTAATTACGTCCTAGGACAAGCAGATACCAAATACTGCTGCAGGTTTCCCTAGGACTTGCCTCTAAAGCAGCAAAACTTGGTGTGAGAAGCACCACGTGAAACATCTCGGTGTGCTGCTGGAGAACATGCAGCGGCAGGTATAAACGTACATTAGCAGGTTCAAGGGCAGGCACTTGTTAGAAAAAGCATTTAAAAGAGCTTATAGACATTTAAAAAGCTTCTACTCACCCTTCTCTGTGAGCTTCTCCTTTCTCTAGCTCCTGTATAACACCCAACAACACTTTTATGGTTTCCTGACTGGAGCTGATCAAATTTTCCATCATCTGAAGCTGCGCTTTCAAGTCCACAACTTCCGTGTGAGGCACGATTTGTTGGCATTCCTCGCTCACCGCGACGGCTGTCTGGCACGGCTGGGTCTCCTCCATAGGCGAAACGTTTATCTGAAGGGTCTGTTCGTTACATTCGGTGGCTTGGCACTGCGCCTGCGACGAGCAGGCTCGAGCATCTCCCGCCTGGGGCTGAACCCCGTTGAGGTGCACGGTCCGCTTTCTGTCCTCCTCGGCTGCCGGGCACGGTGACCAGTCGGTCTCGGCCGCGAGGTTTGGCAGGTCGTGCTGCGAGGCGTTTGAACCGGCCGCCGGTAGATAAACGGAGGCCACTTCAGTCTTGAAGACCCTCCTGTGGAGGGGCTGGGCGGCCTCCTCGCTCCCCAGCTGCCCGGCCGCCAGCCTCCCTCGGCCGGGCTGGGCCACGGCAGGCTCCTCCGAAGCGGTGTCGGCCGAATTTGGGAGAGGTGGCGGCTCTTGGGGAGAGCTGTGCAAATCACCGCTTGGCCAGGCCTCGGCCTCGTCGTCGCGAGAGCTCACGTAGGCGCGCTCGTTAATGTGGGAAATGAACTCTGCCGTCTGCAGGCTGCCGGCCTTCCTGCTCCACTGAACGGCCTCCCCTGAGCTGCTGCCCTCCTTGTCCTTAACGTCTAGCAGAAACCCGTTGTTTTGACCCTTAAAGGTGTCCACAGTCGAGGCGCTTTTAAGAATATTCCCTTTTTTCCGGTCCAGAGGAAAGGTCTGGTAACACTTTTTGAGATCGGGTGAAGTCTGAACTCCTGTGCTCTTGGTGACGTTGGGTATTGACCTCCGGGCAGGCACTGTCATGTACTTGCGATAAGCTGTTTTGTAGGACACGGGCTTGGCTTCCCTCTTGTCAGGATCCTGCGCGGTGGTCAGCTGTTTGTCCCTCTGCTCGTTCTGGGCCTCGCAGATATCTTTAAATCTCACCTGGAGAGCTTTGTTCCGTTTCTTAATCTGCCGGTTAGGATCCAGGGCGTATTTCATCTCCAGTGCCAGTGAAGCTGCTGGCTCAACTTCACTTTCTGAGGCGGTGAGTAAGCATTTGCTGGGCTCTTTACTCACCATGATGCCTGCATTCAAAAACATGTCAAAAAGCCTCATGTTATAACAGAAATGCTACTTCCCCACCCCCGCCCAAGGTTTGCAATATTTGAGTTAATTTCCTCTGTGTTTACTGAGATGCTGCTGCTTGCAACCTTTTTGCTCGATTCTCCCAAGTCGCAGTCTTTCATATTGGACTATGGTGTGTTTTGCTGGAAAATCATGCTTTTTCATCTCGATCCGTTAGCGCCTGCTCCTCAGAGAGGAGTGGGGCTTAACCTGGTTTGCGTGGCACCAGCCGCTGTCCCAGACAGGCACGATGGCTGTCACCCCCCGGGGTGCGAGCTCAGCACTCAGACCTCATCGCAAAGCAATGTGGGCTCTTAGGAAACGAGGCATCTGAATTTGCTTGATAGTGAATAAAAAGTACAGGGAAAACGTGGGGGAAGCCTCTTTGTACAAATAAAAGTCTGGAGCACTGAGTACCCTTAGTGCTTCTTTAATTCAGAATTTTGGTAGCAAGAAGTGGCAAATTGGTGTTATCTTTTACAGTACGCTTGCTTGTGAAACACGTTTCTGCTGTGTAATGTACTCTGTATCTTTGCAAATTACTTGGTCATTAGAGGTGTCGTTATTTGTTGGTTTTTGGTTTGTTTTTTTTTAAATTACCTCATAGCTAAACCTAGAACCTGGATATAGATTAATTATTATTAGCAACCGGTTGGTGCTGCTGTATGCATAAAAATTAAGAATCGTTGAAGTTTGTGAAATAAGCGAGCAGTGTATCAATTAAGGTTTTGCTTCAAATGCAAACCAACCCATCCTTTACTAGCAGCAGTAATATGCCTTTATAATAGAGCTTCTGATCCCAAAGGACCCTGAAATGCCAAAAAAGCCCCCCCAAAGCATCAGATGGACAAAAAACCTGTGATGATTCATGGAAATGACTTAATTTGCTATTGAAATATAAGCACCTCCTCAAGGATGAAAAGATACCAACTGCTTAACACAGCACACAGCAAAAAGACCCAACAGTACAGATCATATGGGACCTGCAGTAACTGGAGAGCAAAGACCTAATTTTTACACCTCATTTGAAGTTGTCGTTGTTACTCTCCTATTGCACAAATTTCTCCCTGATGCTGAGATTCACTGAATTACCAAATTCCTACTTAATCCAAGTATTCTGTGTGTTATCTCCTATTTAAACACTGATGTACCCTCAGAGAGTCTCAGAGTACAATGTAAAATGAGTAAAGGGACTTTCAGGTGTGGTATTTGAAATACATTTCTAATCAAAATTCTTTTATCTACTGAATAAAAAATGTGAAACTCTTGAAGAGAAAAGTACCACAATAGCGTATGTTTTACAAAGTCAACTCGGTGGCATGAGTGAATCCTTATGACTAGTCTGCACTGAGTTTTAAATTAAGAAGCCATAATGGAAAAATTAATTTGTGATGGAAAACTGAAAGCTTATGGGTCTTTAAAAGTAATACTAACATTTCTCAGAAGTTGTTAAGACACACAAATGTGCATGGCAAACAATTGTATACCACACAGCTGGACTTCTGGGTTATCAAATTGCTTTCAAAAAAATCTCATGCAAATGTGTCACTACTTTTTTTTTTTTTTTTCTCCCCTTTCATGTTTTACATCCCTGTTCTCAGTAATTTGCGAACCAGTAACTGAAGGATTTTAGAATCCATCTAGTTTGCCTTTTTCTATCAAAACTTGCCAGGTCCAGGTAGCGATGCATGAGCAGCAGTCATTTTAGAAGGGGAAGTTTCTATCTGAATCTGTCTGATGTAGTGGAAAGTCTGTAGAAGACAGCAAAAAGAGGGAAGATTCAGGAGAAAACCATTCAAATAATGGAATCTGAGGCTGCGAGATACTAGTTTTCAAACTAGATATGTATATACCAGTCTAGTATCTGATACCAAGGTGACCGAACCCCTCTTTTTGTGGAAAAAGGATTATAAAATTGAGGTGGTGGAGTGATCTCTTGTACTTTGTGCCCTGCTAGGGTTGGGGGGTAAGGTCAGTTATCCCTGTGCCTCTTAATACGTGATGTGCCAATATAGAAAACTGGTTTGTTTTTGTTGGGGATTTTTTGTTTCTGTGTGTGTTTGGTTGGTTGGTTGGGGTTTTTTTTGTTTGGGTTTTTTTGGTTTTGTTTTTTTTTTTTCCTTTTTCTTGAGGGGGGAATAAAGTAACCACATATGAATGTCAGGAAGGATTTTTGTATTCCACAGCTTCCAAAGGTGGTGATGGTAGGAAATACAGACATACATCCGTCTGTCTCTGTCTGTCTAGGGGAGGAATCTTGGAATGCTTTAGTGATTAATGATTAATGAGTTGCTGTGTAAGATACAAACCTGATCTGTTAGCCTGCAAGTGGACAGGTATCATCTTTAGACACAGCTAAAATGTTTTGTAAAAACTACTGTCAAAACTAAAAACTCTGTACTTTCATTAATGTAGAACAACTGGAAGCAAATCTTCCATAATGGTCTGGTAAATTAATGAGTTTATCAAAAAACTAAATGCAGTACCACAAGAGTCATTATATCCATTAGTTTTTAAATCTGCTAATGTGAGTTCATGCACTAGTAAGAAACTGTAGCAAATATAAAATGTTGCATGTACAGAGATGTGAAATAGTCAATAATTACGTCTGAAAAGAGAGCACACGTTTTTACCCATAAAAGAGGCTTACAAAAATCAGTAGTTAGATCTGAAAGTCACTACAAACCTCTCTTGGGATATCTCAGACTTGTCAAAGTCAGTTTTCTGGCACTTGTTTTTTTGATGGTAGGATCCTCTAACATACAATTTATTTTCAAGTATTGGCTTGATATTTCATTAGTGTACCTCTAACCTGTCCCAGTTTTCAGATTATTTCAGGTACTGTTTGAATCCCATAATCTTTAGGACTGCAGGATCTCCGGGTCTGTTTGGAATGACTTAACAGAGGGAATTAACGATTGAGTCCATAACTCAGATAAAGCCAGGAGTCTGGCAATATTCTACGGAATAGAAATAGATAAATGTGGTACTGTATTCTGTGATGCAGTTAATTTTAAACATGTCTTTGATAGCCAATAAATTGATTCTTCAAAAATTGCTTCTCTCCCTTTCCCAGTTGCGCAGGCCTGATTGATTTAGCTAATCTAGAGTCTTCTATTCCCACTAGTAACTTGGACTAATAATTTTATAGATATCTGTGATTAAGAATGACAACAACCAAAAGAACCAGATTTTTTTAAGCCTCAGTCGGATCTCAGTGTCTCCAAGGAGAACTATACGTGCACATTTGATAAAAGAACGGTTGAGCAAACAGGTGACTGTGAGTTAAATGTTTAACATGGAAGAGTTTACATAGTAATTTTGGGGTTGTTTCATTTTTGTTTTGGACAAGGTGTTGACTCAAACTTTGGCTTGCTCAGGCACTAGCATTTGCAGCAGTGTCTCCTGGGAGGCCCTGCTTAATCGTTCAACCTGTACTTGAGACCAGACCGTGCTAGAGGTCTGCCCTCCTCCCACTGAAGTCAGCGCCAGCGTCTGTCTGTACTGACCGCCAGGGAGACGGGAGCGTGCCATGGGCACCGCCTGCACCCAGAGCCCCCCGGCTGGAAAAGGGAATCTCATTGTAACATGTTTCCTTTCCCTGCACTCCTTACCGGTAATTCCACTGACCGCTACTCAGCTCAGTAGTGTTTTCTGGATCACAAGGCAAGGCTGGCACACATAAAATGTGTGGCAGTGAAATACGATAGAAGCTGCAGGATTGTTGGATACTTTAGGAAACTACTGAGACGGAGTTTCTCAGTTTGCATGAGTACTGCAGACTTTATGGCTTACTCTGTCAGGGGGCTAATAAAGACTTTGAATTTGAATTTTAGTTGCTGATGCCAATTAAATGCAGATAATAAATTTAAACTTTTTTGTCTGCAGTTACTCCAAACAAACCCTGATTGCATGAGATGATTTGCTAAGCTAAATCTTTAAGTAATCACAGAGCTTATTTTTTTAGTTTTTAGCCTTGATTTGTTTATAAACTTCTGGCTGATTACCCTTAAATAGCGTTTCATTATGTTTGAATATGGAAATAAACTATTAAATAAGAATAATAAAAAAGTGATGCACAGAGAAGCCTTAGTACAAAATCTTCAGCGTAAGTTATGGAAACCACCCCCTTTATTATTTCAGGTTCTCCATAGCATGTTTTATTCAATTAAATAAATCCTTCCTTTTATTTGTCCATTTATCGATGCAGTACAGTTCCACCCCGCCCTCAGTTCAGCAATGTAATGGGCATTCCAAGGAAGGAGACCTATTTTATGTGATTCATGCCTCAATTACGAGGAGCAGTGGGTTCCCAACAGTCCTGTTGAAGTCTGTGTCAGCAGGTTAAGCTTAGGTACGTAAGTAAATCTTTGCAGGACCTCCACTCTTAATTCAAAACTCTGCAAAGTCACTGCATATAAGTTGAATTATAGTGTTGAATTTCCAGACTCATTTTTTAAGGAAGGAAAAGGAGATTTGTACCTTACCTTATAATTTACATTTTATTTCTGTCAGTTTTATGAGACAGAAGTATATTCAAAGGCTAAATGTGTTAATAAGCAGAGTGGAGTTAAACTTTCCAAGTTCCAAATGCAGATGAAAGGCACAGATTTCAGTCTCTGTATTTTCAGACCAAATGAAGGCTCTAGAGATGCAGCTGTAAACTTATGTGCACGTATTAAGAGTACACACGGCTTTTGTGTGCATATGTAATAGCTTAAAGGAAAAATAATGCAAGGCATTGCAAATAATTGGACTTTACCATGTAAAGGAAGGCTCAACAGTGATCTGCAACATCTTTAAGCTTCTGAATATAGAATATATTGGGGCTGTATTTTCTCATCAGAAATCCCTGCTGTCTCATATGCTATTTTTCTATGTCTGAATGCTATCATAAGATTTAATAATGCATATGTCTTTCAAAACCTATTTGATGTGTAGAAGTTATCTTGTAAGTGTATACATAGAATAAAATACACCTCTATCATTAAAAATAGACATTTTAAAGAAACTTGGATTGATGTCATATAAACAAAGACAATATGGAAGCCTATTCTGTGTCAATTCTAAATACACCATTATGTAAACCACTGGTAGCAACTTAAGGATAGATATTTTACAGGTTTGAGTAAGACTGCTTCTAATATCATGTTACTTCTTTGACTTTCAGACCTTTTGACTTCATTAATTGCATATTTTCAGCCTTTTAAAAGGAATCCAATTGTTAGATTAACTGACCGTGTTGTAACAATACAACTTAAAAATCATATAGTAGTATCCTAAGTATTAGTAAGCAATGTCCAGTAAACAAAATTGTACTGATAAGCATGTTGGAAAATATGAATTATCTTAGCCAGTTATTAATTATTAGTTGCTTGCAGAAATTTTGTCCATTTTTTACAGAGTTTTAATGGACAAGTAAGAGGATAAAATATGACTTCTGGGTAAACTCAAGGGTGTGGGTATGCCCAATTTTTGTGGTGTAAAAAGTACTAATGACTTATTAGGAACACCTCTCCAATGAATCTATTGACACACAAAACTGATGGGGTAGATCACTCTGTCTTTTATCAGAATTATTCATATAGAATAACAGAGTTAGCAGTGCTGGTAAATGTCAAACTAGTATTTTTCTTTTTTTTTTACATCTGTTTTGAAACCCTTAGGCATTGAACTTGCTTTTTCTCTTTCCTGAACTTCCTTATTTATTGCTTGATACTGAATTTGTTCTTACTGCTGCATTTACATATTCTGTATTTTATGAAGTAGAGGGTGAACTGCCCTAGCCTTACAGTCGTCCTGTTTTGAGAAGTTTGCACCACTGCAATGAATTACAGAATATCATTATCATTGCCTAAATTGGAGCTTTTCAGCCTGTGGTCTGGAGACACTTGGAGATTTCTCACCTATGTTATTGCCATGCATACCTGAAAAGAAAGCTCCTGTGGGCTCCCTAGCAAAATTACACTTTGTAAAGGGGGTGGATGGATGTTATATTTTCACTGAAAAAAATTAAGAGGTTCCAAAGACTGAAACGAAATCTACTAACTTAGACTAATCCTTTAGGTTTGGGCTATACTCTCCTGCAAAAACTGGCTTTGGGATGCATTATTTAGAAATAATGCATTGCACTGCAAAGTACAAACATTTGGTAGAGTTGTGATGGTTCTTAGTACAGTTTAAAAAAAAAATGGATCTATCAATCATCTAGTTTCAGTGATGACATATGAGAGACTTGTAATTGCCTTGAAAGTCTTCCATTGGCATAAACATGATCAAACAGCATTTGATTTGCCTTTTTTTTCCCCTTCCATCCACTGGTAGGTTCTGTAAGAATGTTGTATAAAAATCATACCCTAGCTAATGGCTGAGATGTGAGCTTAGCTTTAGAACTAAGTGCCAACAAATAAAATATATGATTTCATAGGCCTGTAAAATTTTAGAAAAAACAGGAATCTATTGTAGGATAAACTATTTAAAATTTTCCTTAGAAAACAATTTCCCTGAATGCACAAGCTGGTATGTGGTAGTTTCTATAATTTTGACAAGTCTACTACATGTTCTGAACATAAATTTTAATAGTACTTGGGTTTTGTTGCTTTTATATTGTTACATGCGTAAAATTGAAAGGAATCCATTCAACATGATAAAATTCTGTACAATAAGGGGTTACTTTGCCCATAATATGTTTGTGCAACTAATCGTAACACCAACAGGAGGTTTGCACTTGCACTATAAACAATACAGACCCTTGTGCTCTGAGTTAGTAACTGCTAACTTTGTATCGGAACAAATCCAATGTCAAAAGATACTCCCTGTCAACTCATAGTGCTGTCGTAATGTCAACCATTTGCTAGAATTCAGTGTACTGGAAAAAGCCCCAACACATTACTGTTAAAAGAATTCTTATTTTTCTTACTGTGCTATGCAGCTACTGCTACTATGAAAATATGAGGAAAGGTTTATGGGCATTATTTTGCCATGTAAACCTGTGCAACTCTCTGTCAGTGTTACAGCTGGTACTCGCGGTACAAGGATGCTGCTCATTTTGCTAGGAGAATCACAAACAGTTCTGCTTATACTGTACTGTCTTCCAGGAGTCCACAAACCAGCGCACTTTCACTGGAAGGCTTTTTCATTATTATGGGACTTTCTGTTAAATAATTTAAATAGCAAGCTGTTAAAAACAAGAGCTTAAAGACAGTTCCTTATCGGCATTATTGTCGCATAGTAACTTCTATTTGTTCTTAGTAAACATTGATAGTTTTTGTGGGTGTTTAAGGAAAAAAAAAAAAACCAAAACCACCACCAAAAAGCAGTTCTGTTCTTTAGCTTTGGCCAATAGGCTTGCCAAACTGTCAGACCTCCAGAGAAAGGCGTCTGGGTGCAAGGGACCAAGAACAAGTCTGGACTGCCAAGCACCTCCATCAGCTGCAATGGATTTTCTTTTTCATCGTAGCTTTTCCAGTGTTGGGAAGGGTAAAGAGGAGAAATGAGATAAGCGGGTGCCAACACCATGCTCTGGTCTCACATCCTCGGTTTTGCTGTGCAGGTAATGGAAGGGGCACCACAGTGTGCTTGTGTGCAGTGCTATGTATGCAGATCAGTCCGTTCCCCTGGGAATGCAGATAATCTCATTGTATGGAAAATGTGTTTTGTAGTCTGTGCTAGTGCCTACTACAAATGGGAGATGACAGACATGAATGACTTTCCTGAGGTCAGTGGTTGTAAGGAATCCGAACATTGTCAGCTCTTTCTACTTGGATTAGGGTTACATGCAGACAAACCTTGGGAGGGTGTAAAGTGGCCATAAACAATGCGTCTGGCTAATTTAGGCCTAAACCTGACATCATTAGCAGGACATTAATTGGGTGAATAATACCAGTCTAGGAGATTCGTATTTGCACTCCAGTGCTGTCAGCAGTCACCAGGAAATCAAGGCTGTGTAATTTTCACCTTCCTGAGGAGCACTTTTGTGAAGTTTCTGGTTTCAAGCAGGTTCTGGTTCTGCTGTAATTGTAAATTATCGATGTACAGTTAGACCTGAGCGTGCTGATGTTGGTGAAAGACAAGAGGAGTGCACAGCTCAGTTTGCCTTCTGCTATAGCAAAGGCTCAGACAAAAATGAGCATTAGTTACCCAAAAAGGGTGTTATTAGAAGAGCAAAAAGCTGCACTTTTAATTGGTGTACTGCATGTGAGTAATAGTCCCTAATGTAGCAAAACTTCTTTCATAAAAGCTGGATCTAAGATCCTTCTGAAGTAAGTAACATGAAGGAAGAGCCAAACTCTGATGTGAGAGGAAGTGGTCTTGAATTTGAACATTGGGGTGAATGTTCCAAATCCCAACTCCCCAAGTTTCAAACAAAATTATTATTAAACATGAGGACTGTGAGAGAAGGGTCAGGGTTGATGGGTAGCAGTGGTGCAAACAGCTCCTTCCAGGTCACCAGAGAAAACATTTTTGGTTCAATGTGGGAAGAACTGTGTGGAGAATGAGGGGGGAAAGCAATGGGAGTGTGCAAGGATGGTTTGGAGATGAATAAATTGCTTCCAGGGTTTTGTGGACCTGGGACAATGTGGAGTGAGGTGTCAAAATAAACATTCTGGTGATGGCTGTTTAGGATGGGTTATTTGTGATATGGACGATTAGGAAGTGTATTACAGTAATAACTGGAGATCCTCTTAAGAATATTCATATGCCCCTTTGGTCCATTTCAGTTATATCCTTTGCTTGTCTGAAGCTGCAGGACTGGGGCTGAGAACTCCCCCACTGTTAATCAAGTTTGCCTGATAACACTCTAGGCACCAGAACTCTCTACTAGACAGACAATTTGCGTCACGTTTATTTTGGCCCTCATGTGTTTTTATACGATCGCAAAGTGTGAATGCAAGAATATAACACATTATTCTCACCAACTTGTGAAGCTAGGACTACCTAAAATACACAGATACATCTTCAATTCAGCAACTTAGGCTCAGTCTGCAGAATGGATCAGTGTTATCGGTGTTACCAGGCAGTTCAAGCATCATTTCTGCTGAATTACTCTCTTCAGCACTGGGATATTTTATCTGTCTCTTTGTCAGCTCCTCAGAGATATTGGTTGTGTTTTATTTGCTGATGGCCTTGATACACAAAAATGTATTAAACTGATCCACAAGTTAAATTTCTGTACTTGTGGATACAGAATCACAGAATGGTTTGGGTTGGAAGGGACCTTAGGGATCATTTTGTTCCTGGTCAGGGCCCCCTCCCCCAGCCCAGGCTGCTCCCAGCCCCATCCAGCCTGGCCTTGAGCACTGCCAGGGATGGGGCACC
>JAVJGJ010000062.1:50669151-50679251 GCA_035590215.1 Microhierax caerulescens
GGAGGGTGGACAGTCAGAGAAGTTATTTATGGGATTTGAGTATCTGGTAGCCATAGGTGTGGGTTTGAGTTGTTGCTACGATACTTTCATGTGCCAGAACATTTTTTGGGGCACTTTTTACTTTTTTCCATGGTTTGAGAGAGAGATCTTTGGTACTACTGTTCTGCTTTTATGGAAGTTACAGGGGTTTGTTTTGTTTTCTTTAAGCATCACAGTATCTGACAATACCACTCAATGAAACTAAAATTTGGGGTTTAACTGTGATGCTCAATACAATGATTTTTAAGAGATTTCTTCCTTGAGCAGAGTATTGGCTTCCCAAATGCAAATCCTGATACTGTGTGATATTTTTAGGAGTGGTGCTTATTACCTTCCAAAGCCTTTAATGCCTGAGCAATTTTTATACAGAGAATATGTTGCAAAATCTTCAGTGAAGACGGTGACAAAGCCGTGAAATTTGAAATAGAAACTTTTCAAGATGTTTTTTTTTGTTTTCTTGACATAATTTGCATATCCATTAATGAACTTACATGATTGAATCATACCCACTGTATTACGTGGTGCTCTCTAGTGATGTCATATTTTGATAGCAAGTATTATGTTGCCCTATCTTAATTAGTTTGTACTTTTTTTTTTTATAGGGGAGTTTCGTTGCGTGCATGACTGCCATTTTAAGGCAAATGGAGGACTATCACTATGCTCATTTAATCAAGACCTTTGGAAAGATGAGGTCAGATGTTGTGGTAAGTTTAACATGTTTTATCTCTATACAAGATAGTTTAACTTGTGTTTGGTTTTTGTCTGTTCCCATTTGTTAAATACACTTGTGAAAAGTACAAAATGTGTTTGACGTTACAGATTTAATATAAAAATAATTAATAAAGCACTATGACCTGTACATTTTCTGAATTTGCAGAGGACAAAAATTAACCTTCCTGCCACACAGGAATAGAGCTCATCTCTGGAGCCATTCAATACTTTAAAAAGCAAGCACTGAAACAGTGGATTTAAAGCAATTAGAAGAAAGCATTAGAAAATACTGCTGAGCCATTACTAAAAATCTGTTTTGTTTAAGGAGAGAAGGGGGGTGGGGAGCTTTCTTGAAGAAAGGAATTTTCAGTGTTAAATCTTCCAGATGTCCTGATTTCATTTGTTTAAATAGCTTTTACTTACAGATCTGCTCACTTTATATTTTATACAAAACATTTTAACCTTAAAGATGCCCTTAGTTGTTAAATAAGCAATAATAATTGAAATTTGTCTTCTCAGAGTCATTCGGTAGCCTAAGTAAGCCAACAACACAACTTAATTAGAGCATTATAGAAAGGAGTTTATAGCTAAGGAGATAACTCTTAATGACCTGAAACTATCATTGCCATATGGCAAGTGCATGCTGCAAAGTAGCGACCAAACTTGTTGGCTGAGATCCATCAATTAGTGGATGACCTGAAGACTAATCAGCTGTATGACATTACCCACTCTGGTGCCGGGGCTTCTGTTAGGTGCTTTAGGCAGCTTTCACCTGTAAAACCCAGGCTCATTCCTTCTGTGCTCTTTCTGAATGTTTGGACTTTCCAGTTTCCCTTTATGTCTTTAATTTTTGTTCTTGTTTTTGCTTATATTCTGCAAGATTTGAGCTCTTTGCCCTGTGCCAGTTTTCATACAAGGTGCTAGAGCCTCTGTCTGTTTAGAGCTCAGTCTATTTGTGTTTAAAATTGAGCTCGGTCTATTTGTATTTGTTTGTATAGTAGAGCTCAGTCTATTTGTACCTGATCTGGCATTACTAAAGTCCAAAGTTGATGACTCAAGAGAGCGAAGACAAAGTCTAGGTGCAAAAACCTGTAGCCAGGCATCGCTGTACTGAAGGGGATTGCTTCCCAGTTAGTCTGCTTCGGGATCTCGGAGTGCTTACATGGATAGTCACTTGGTTTGCCCCTAATAACAAAACATTCCCAAGCTAAATGCCGCTAGTGGAGTGGGAATAATGGTTTTAGCATACAGAAAACACACAACTGTTAAGTTTGATCAAGCCAAATACTTCTGTACTTCTAAAGTGGTTCAAGCCATTTTGCTCTGGACAAGGCAAATGTTACAGGGTCTTGCATGGAAAAAGGTAAAAGCAGATTGCTCTTAAGACGTGTACTGAAAAAATGCAAAGAGAAATTCTAGTTAGGAGAAATCTCTGATTGTTCTAAGAGCAAGAAAAGTTTATTTTAAAGTCTCACTTTTTTGATCTAAATTGTCTTAAAGGTCGTTCTGTAGGTCAGATCTTTCTTGGTGAAAACAAGGGAGTAATTATGTATTTGGAATTTGGCAAGCGGTCTATTTATAATTGCTTGGTTTAAGAGTTTGATTTATGTGCACACAGTGCTCTAGGATACATGAAGAATCGCTTCTTTCTTTTGTTTTGACTCTGCATATTTGTCCCTTTCTGCATGTTCTTGGGTTGTGTACCTGGAATTGCTCTGGATAGTTAAAGTCATCTTTTCTATCAGCATGTGTACTATTTGACTACTTGTTTTGCACTGTTATGCCACTTGACTCTCGTCTGTATTAGCAGATACGCTAATCCAAACTTGGTCAGTCGCTGTAATATTTTTTATATCCTTAATTAAAATGTACCTTTTAGATGTTTTCGTATTGTTGTTGATTATGTGATAATGTATGTTAGTGGCAACTAAAGTACATAGCAAACTGGTAAAACTTTATAATGGGTAATATGTTGATGGTAGAAAATGCTACCTTAAAATGACTTTGAAGTATAAATCATATAAATAAATGTGTGGAGGTATAATGTCAGAGTATTGTTAATCCTGCGATAAAAGGAAACTACAGTAAGTAAACTATTTTTTTCTTTATTTGTTAAAAACACAAACAAAACCAATTGAGTCATCATTTAAGACAAAAGGATGAAGATACAACCCAGTTTCTATGTTTAAGGGAAAAGCTTACATAACCCTTTTCAGTGAGAACCAAAGTGAGGAGTTACTGTTCTAAGAATTTCTTCATAGATGAGACTTCATTGTTAATGTGAAACCCACATCTTGTTCACTATTTTATGTTTCACCATCAAAACTGATGTCCCGTGAAGCTCTTCCAGGAGCACTGCCTCCCTAACCGTTATTGACGCTGAGCTTCAAGTTTGCCCATGTTCCTCTCTTAGAGCTTTTGTTTTCTTCTCTCTTCTGTGGTGGGATGCTACTAAACTGTACTCTACGTGTGCCATCCTTGGTACTGTAGGGCTTGGATGGAAAAAAAAACAACCAAACCAACACTTTCCCTACTTCCTTGTTTAACTTTTCATGCTTTTCCATTTCTTTTTAGTCTGACAATTTTTTGTGCCAGTGCTGTTTGACTTGCCCATTTTAGAGCTTAGATCCAGAAGTAGTTTCATTTGAATGAAATTTGCCTGCATATGGAGGCAATAACTGCATCTCCTATTAACAGGGGTTTCAGTTTGATCACAAAGGCGTAAAGAACCAGCAATGCAGAACTGAAACTAGATTATTTCAAACAGAAATTAGTAGTTTTTTTCTTGGAAAAAAGTTACAAGAGAAAGGGAGAACTTAAGTGAAGCTGTGGTTGCTTCTTCACCATTGGAGACCCTTAAATCTTTCTTCAGCATGTGTTCTTGCTCAACCAGAAGTTATAAGCCCAGTGTTGGAACCGCTAGAGGAAACTTTATGGCCTGTGTCATGTAGGCGTCAGTTTTAGGTTGTTATAATGGTCTTATTTGGCCTCAAAAATCTTAGAAAAGATGAGGTGGAGTGCAATAAAACCAGTCTTATACCTCTCTGCAGAATATATTGTTTAGGCTTATTAAGGTGTTTCTATTCAAAGAGGATTTTCTTACTGTCAAGCCTACTATCGTCCTGAGATTAAACACCATCTGAGATCAGTGAGGTTATTTCAGACTAACTGATCTATCTCGCTTCTCTTTTTACTTGGTAGAATTTATATTCAGTTGAGACATATGTGGCAGCAGGTAACAAAAAATTATATGTTAATGTTTTCCCACATGGAGTATCTCAGAAGTATTCCTCCCTAAAGGCTTTCAAGACAACGTCCTGGAGTGAGTAAAGTAATTAGAAGGACAAACTCCATGAGGTGTTTTAAAGTAAAATTTTCTGCACCTTCATTTTCTTCTCCCCCTTTAATATTTTGCCCTCCTAGACTTTGGGTTTTAATGTATGTGCACCGGTGTGTTGTTCATCCTTCCATGACAAGAAGGATGGACACGACATGACATGACATGACTCTTCTTTGCGGGATGTGATGTTGACAGTCGCAGGGGATGTCCCTGTGGTGGTGGGATTCTGCAGAGGCAGCCCAGCCAGAGCCCTCCGTGAGGATGGAGAGTGGACTTGCCAGAGTCAGCCTCGTACAGCAGCTCAGCAGAGGTTAAGGTTGTTGTTTAAGGTTTAAAGTTGTCCTGAAAAGCTGTAGCTGAGCCTATTTGACTTCTGGCTGCTATACCTCAGGGCTCAGCAAAGCCAGAATTTTCATTGACTTGGCCTACATTATTTTTTTTTTATATCGAGTTCCTGTATGTTTTAGCTAGCTATTTTTATTAAGCTTGAGCATTTATTGAAGAACCTCTTTGGAATCCAGGTTGTGAAAAATATAGTGATACAGGGGTATCAGGGTGTGATGCTAAGTGGTCCATGAGCTTACTCTGTTTTCTTTCTGTTAATTGTATGGGAATTGTGAAGGGGTCCTATCTATTGTGAACTTTGCTTCCTTGGGATATTAAATAGGATTCATATTTGTAGTTAGAGAGAAACCAGGAGTTGCAGCCTTTGCTCTTTTTAGTACAGGTTTTTATTATTTTTTCATGTTCAGAACAATTTGTTCTGCTTCTAGGTATACTGAAAATAACAGACTCTACAGCAACACAGCATGAACTGATATCTTCTTTCTCCACTCCCACCCCCCCCAAAATAAAATCTAGGCTTTGCTCATAATATGAGGTTAATTCATATAAGCCATTTGCTTTTCCTTAAGAAAGATAAAATAGAAAAGAGAGCAGTGTTACAAATACATAGAATACAGATAAGCATCAGAAGCTTTTTATTTGATCAATAATGAACTTAGTTGTTATAGAGCATTATTTAAAGTGCCTGTGTGAAAGTAGGATTATTAAAAAGTAAATATCAGTAGATTAAAATGTAGAGCTGAATTGGCAAAGTGGGTCAGATCAGACGTGGCACAACCTCCGGGGTCAGTAACGAACATGAATCGTCAACAACATATATGAAAATTCATCCACCATCACATACACGGAGCTTGGTCAGCAAAGTGTGCATAAGCTCAACAGCTGTAAGATAGAGTTTGCTACAAGAAATCAGGAAAGTGTGCATCCTTATTCATAAAATATTAAGGGGAAAAAAACCCCACAGTGAGCTCAAATGTGCCATCGCCCTTCCCACGGTGCTGCTTCCAGTC
Organism: Microhierax caerulescens; assembly: GCA_035590215.1. Lineage (NCBI taxonomy): Eukaryota > Metazoa > Chordata > Aves > Falconiformes > Falconidae > Microhierax > Microhierax caerulescens. The sequence goes on from JAVJGJ010000062.1 coordinate 50,674,597, forward strand.
ACCTGTCAATTATCGGGCTCTGAAGCAGCATCAGTAAGAAAATCACCCGATACCTGCAGCTGTACAAAAACACGCGCTCAAATGAAGCTCTCTGCAATGCTTGGGCAGCAAAATATGCAACATGGTTATTAGAAATTATGTAGCTCTTTCACCAAATACATGAAAAATGAGCAGTAAAGTATGCAGCTTGATGTGTTAAATGCAGATGTGTTTTACTGAGCAATTGGCTTTTGTGTCTGGGATGAATTTTCCTTATGCAATAGTAACATCTCTTTAACCACGAGCAGTTCCAAATTTTATCTCGATCCTGATAACATCACAACTTCTTTACTGGGGTTGTGTTGTTGGGAGTGACTTTGGTAAAACAACAGAGGATTTCTTTTACTAGTATTATATATTCTTAGCTGAAAATGTGTCTTTCAGGCTGCTGATGCTTTCTTGGCCCTTTTTGTCCTGGGTGTCTCCTTGGGTACCAACAGCTGGGATGCAAAGCATCCCAAAGCAACCCTTGTGCCGTGCACATGACAGAGCTGGGCAGCCTGGAAATTCACTGTGCTTTGTGATCTCAGTGTTGTCTCCTCAGGATCTCTGCAGCTCCCTGCATCCCACTGACTGTGAATTTCTGCACCAGGAAAAACATCTTAACAGAGCAACGAATCAAAAGATAAAATGCAATCAAGAGGCTGGCTCTCACACATGAAGAAATACATATGAGAGCAGTAACTTCCTATTTGCTTCTCACTGAAAAGGTTACATAAAAAACAGCCTTAGTTAAAAGTCCAGTGAATGTAACACATTGGAGGGTTTTTTTATAGGCATTTGACATTTTAAAGATAGAGGAGATAAATAACATTACTGAGAAGCTTAGCAAAGGAAAAATATTCTAACCTTGGAATACAAGTTCATTTTTATCTCTGTGTGAAGTGGATCAAGGACTTTTTACGTTAAGTTCTCTTTTCTCTCTTTATCTTTCTAAAAGCATTTGATATTACTCAAATTGTTAGATAGCAATTATAGATTCCCAAATTGTAGAAGATGTTTTACATCGTAAAGTACACAAGATTTCTGTTCCAAAGAGATGTTTGTTTATATCTGTGTAAAAGTAAATTGGTTTATGCTACTAAATTAACTTTGTTCTGGGTCAGGTTTTCACTTGCAGAAGCAATTACTGCTGCTCCCTTTGGGAGGAGACTCTCTCCTAGTCCTAGTTTCAGCTGGCCAAACCATTGCTGTCATCTACCCCGGGCTGGGGATAACGTGCACCACTACGCTTACCTGAGTCCAGTTTTGAGCTGGAGCATCTATCTATCTATCTATCTATCTATCTATCTATCTATATAAATAAATAAATAAATAAATAGATAATCTTGATTTCAGGCAAGAGAAAATTACAGCAGGTATTTACATGGGGAGGGGAAACTCAGCAACTGACTCCAGGGAGTATTTTTAGTATAATCAGGAGATTAAGATTAGTATTTTAGGTCTTTTTCTTTTTCCATGTGCCATTATGCTTTTAAAAACTTTCCGACATATGCCAGGCATGTGTCACGATGTGTATGCTGCAGCGCACGCTGCACAAGGGACTGTGAGACTTTGTCAGTGGGGTAAAAAAGAACCTACTTTTTTTCAGCAGAAACTGCCCTTGGATAACTGGCAAACGGGTGGTTGTTCCCGAGTAATACCACAGGTTGTTTACAATGTAGGATTACTATTGTTATCATTTCTGAAAAGTTTAAATAGGATTATGGTAGGATTTGCGTACATCGTGTATAACTGTGCCTTAGTAGAATTTGTGTCTGTTGTGTATGAATAATGGCTTTTATATGAAGCAGAACAGTATGACGCCTTTTGAATCTTGTCATTAATAACTGACACTATCATTTGTAATTTTTTTGATCTAGAAGAGTGGTCTTTTCTAAATTATTTTCTCTTCTTTTAGGATTTTCTGATGGAAACATTCATCATGTTCAAGAATCTCATTGGGAAGAACGTCTATCCCTTTGACTGGGTTATAATGAACATGATGCAGAATAAGTAAGTCCACAGCAAAAAGCACCGTATCTTTCTGAGATGACTGTTTCATGTTTGATCTGAAACAACAGTGTTGCTTGGAAACAGTAAAACACAATGCGGCAGCTAGAGTGGGGACTGTTTTATTTTTTTCTTTCTTTCTGTAATGCAAATAATTATTTAAAAACCGGCGTTGGAGATTGCAGGGCAGTGTTTTAGTGGCCTATTTTGGGGCTCTTGGAGTCCATCACAATTTAAGGGCGGTACCATTCTGACAAGTAAAAATTTGGAACAAACTGCAGATGCAGTAGGAATCTTTACATATCTTATAATAATTAAATGTATTTCTTTGAGCATGAATGATATGTTTTGCATATGACCTCAAAAAACAGTGGTTAGTGTATGTGATGTGGAATTGTATGTGCTGCAATATTTTCAGTGGTACTAGCAGGAAAGAATTGAAAGGACATTTTAAACCCAGCCTGATAATGAAGAGACAGGCTGCAAACGTTTCTAATCCACCTTTTTTTTTTCTCAATAATTGCAGCTTTGTCATTATTTAGCATTCCTTTGTGGAATATTTTATGTTTGTGACATTTATTAGGTATGTCAGATGCTTTTATGTGTACTGTGATGAAAGTATAAGGAAAAACCATTATATTTACTAGTTGCCTGGAGATATCTCTTCTGTGCTTACTGGTAGCTACCATGGCTATAAAGTTGTCAGTGTTTACTTACATAAAATCCCGAACCATAGTTCCTACTCTCATTATAAAACTGTGCCATAACTTCAGTCTTGGCTTCCGAAGTCTCCTTAACCTCCTAATAAAATCCATTCTTAATAAATAGGAGTTAGGAGATTCAGCCATCTTTTGAGTTATACCCATTGTGTATGGATTCACACTTCTGCGTGGCTGCAGCTTGCAAAGCACCTGCTGTTGTAAATGAAGAGCCCTTTGAGATTAGCTGATGAGGAAGATCTAAAGCCCCTTGGGTTTCTTTTTTTTTTTTTTTTTTAATTTTTTTATTTTTAAAGTGGTTTTGCTTCAAGAACTCCCAACTGTCTCCCGAGTCGTGTTGCAGGTGCTTTGGAAACCCTCACAGCGTATGTTACCTGGCATCCTTTTGAACAGCAGAACACTTCTCTGCTTTGATGAATTTTTTTTTAAGAGATTGAAATACGATTGGGAAGGTCTGTGTGTGGACATGATGAATGCCAGTTAACTGACGGTGGGTACAGTGGTGTGAACAATGTTGTGGCGACTCTTCCCCCAGATGTAAAGAAGATGAGTATTCCTTGCATTATCTTCGCCTTATTGCCAAATGACCTCTCAGTGTTCATTTGAGGGGGGATTTGACCTCAATGTTCTTTTCTAAACTGTGGAACTATGGCCACAGAAATGAAAGAGCAAAAATATAGAAAAAGCTTTTCCCTCCCCACTGATCTTGCTTTAAAGCATAAAGGGATCCTTACCAGGCAGTTCCTAACACTGAAAATTTGGAGCGATACAAAGCGTGACGCAGAGGTCCGCAGTTACGCTAGGGGCTTTGATTTTCTGATCCTTAAAAATAGTCTTTTTTTTTTTCTTTTTTAGTCCTTTTTCACATGCTGAACATTAAGTCCTGAAGAAGCAGAAACACGATGTGTTGTTAAGATCTTTGATTCTTACTGAATAACCTCAGAACCCACAGAATATCTGAGTAGTATTTAAAGTTAAAAACAAAAATGGTTTTCAGGTCTTTCTGGTGTTGATGAATATCCACAGAAGTGCTAAAGGGGGTTGTTCCTCTCTAATTTACAAGTTCATTTTCATTACACCAGCTCGTTTGTAAATGCTGCTGAATTGATTTGACTGCTTTTCATTTTTCCTGCTGAAGTTAATGTGGTTTCCAAAAACAGAAAGCTGCATTGTAAAATACCTTTTTGTCCATCTGGTCCATTTATTTCCACTCCCATAAAGTTTTATTGAAGAAAACTAGGAAAAATTTAAGAACAAATTATGTCTTTTAAAGCTACCACATCTTCTCAGTAGAAATAACTCTGAGCATGCCATTTTGTGTCACTCTTGAAAGCACTTCTTTCTGCAGATTGAGTATTTCTGTGCCTGAGCCAAATTAAGTGAGCTAATTTTTAACTATATCCAGAATGTTTGTGAGTTCATTTGTTTCCCTGCCTGAAATATAACTGGTAGTATGAAACAAAGAGAAAAAAAAACCAACCCAACAACAAACAAACAAACAAACAAACCAACCCAAAACAACAATTATCTGGAAGTTAGACCTCTAAACCCCCTTGGTGCATAGTGGTAAGACCAGTCCCTTAGGAGAAATATTTTCACCTTGATGGCAGAGACAGCTCAGGCAGCTCCTCTCCATGGAGTGGTTTGCTTCGGGATCATTAACAGTGGATTAAAATATGCAGATTGAGATAGTCAAAGCTACGGGAGAAGAGGGGAAATGGAGAAACGTGTGTGAACGACTGTATTACAGGGGAATATTTGCAAATATTGTTTAGTTAACATTTAGTACTACACTTTGCGTAACAGGACAAGGGGGAACGGCCTTAAACTGAGAGAGGGGAGCTGTAGATGAGATGTGAGGCAGAACTTGTTCCCGGTGAGGGCGGCGAGGCGCTGGCCCAGGCT
>JAVJGJ010000062.1:50686477-50705841 GCA_035590215.1 Microhierax caerulescens
TGGCAGTGCTCAAGGCCAGGCTGGATGGGGCTGGGAGCAGCCTGGGCTGGGGGAGGGGGCCCTGCCCAGGGCAGGGGAGGTGGTTATGTTTCTGTGAATACATTTATGTTTAATTTTTCTGATTTTTTTTTGGTGATCAAATAGTGCAGTTCACACATAATTCAATGTATTCTGCACTGAACAGTGGATAGTACTATGTTGTTACATATCTTTATTTGTCTAGTTTGTTCTTTAAATCTTTCAGAGGTAGCAGAAACCCTTAACAGATTACATTTATTCAGGTAGGTCCTGTGGAAGTTCCTTTAATTTAAAACTTTCTGATTCTGAATTTTCTAATTATAATGGAAAAAGCCCTAACTGTAATTTCAGATTTTCAATTGTATCTTATAATTCAAATGTTCCTTTTCTCCTTTGCTGTCTGAACTCACTCAAAAGACCCTCGTGTGTAGATATTCCACATCTAGCTGTATATGAGGTTGAGGGAGGTCAGATCATGAACATTTGAGTTCACATTATTGTACCAGTGTGGGCGTTTGGGATGAAGCTGTATATGAATATTTGCTTTCTCATTTCATGAAGCCTTTTGGACCACGTGCCTTACAGCTTTATTCTGCTTTGCCGGGCTCTTCACATTCAGTTCTGGTGCCAGATCAGTCTCTTCCCCTACAGCACCAAATTTTGTGGGACTGCCTGGAGGAGTGATTGCTCTCTAGGTTCCCACAGGGAAAATTTAATATTAGTTGTTAATGTGACAAAAAACAATACTGAGAAAATGATGATGGTGTCCTTTGGTGGTGGGAGTCCAAAAACCATTTCAGAGCATCCCAGTTGTCCCTCCTCCCATGGGGCTGAGTCAGGGTGGGCCAGGGCTGGCAGAGGATCACTTCTGCAGGAGCTTGCTGCTCTGGTGGGTGCAGGGTTAAAGCTAGATGGTGTCAAGTCCTCTCCCCCCAATTCATTATGGTGACTGTCAGCCAAAAAGAGTGGAGCCCTTCCCGATACATGCCGTCCTTGCACTCCTTTCGGGCAGCAGGACCACACGCCCACCCTGCTGCGGTCCCCCCCGAGACCTCCCTGTGCTGTGCAGTAGCATGAGGCAGCTCATGGTCCCCTGTTTAAATACAGCTTCAAATCATCTTACTCGTTGGTAGTAGGGGAGAAGGGGACGACCTTATCACACAGCAGATGGCCTCGTGATGTGTGCAGCATATGTGCAAGGACACCGAAACCCACCTGAATGTGCTCTCCCAGGTGGTGATTGAAATTCTGGTGCCCTGACAGGCAGCCTGTGCTCTGGGGCAGCTGCCCAGATCGATCCGTTCCGCATATTGAAGCAATGGCATGAAGTGCTGTCTGCATCACACACCCAAATATGAAATTGTGCCTTTTTTCGCTGGTTTTGGCACAAAATGTATGGCATGAACAGGAATGTGTGAATACTTGTTTCTTATAAAAGCAGCATCGTGAAGTAGGTAATTAAATGAAGCTGAAGGTGTTAAATCAAAAAGCATGTTAGCAGGACTCCATTTTTACCAAGAGTAAAAGCTAATGTCATGTGATGTCTATTTTTAACACAGAAGGTGTAGCAATTTTCACTCTAGAATCATTATTTTTCCATGTCAGCTTCATTTAATACAATTTCACATTTAAAAATATCTAATGAGTGAAGTATGCGCTGCTTTTTCCCACTTGTTTTATTAATCTTTTTAAAAAAACCCAATATTTCATCCTTAGAAGTAAGAAAAAATGCTTATTTATATATTATAAATGGAAGTTCAGCATTAAATGCTTCTCTTGGCTGTTACTCTGTAATGAAGATTTCTGTAGTAAGCTTTGAAACCAGATTGTAAATTCTATGCCTTTGACCATCAATTAGTGACTTCGTTGTTTTCAGCACTTTGAGGCAAGAAAGAAAATGGCCTTTTGGCTGATCAGTCATATTTTAGAAAGTGTTTTATTTACTTTTCTGGTAAAATCAATTCCTTTTGCACTGTAATTCTCCTTTATTCTTTAAATAATACTATGAAAAATATTAGAAGCACAGAAATTCTTGCTTTTCTTCTTCCAAACGAACAAGGAAAAACCCAAGCCTGTTGATTTTCAGGTAAGTGGGAGGTTTTGCTCTCCCACGGGATTCCCGTGGGAAGCGGGAGAAGCTGACCCACCATACGCGGGGTGCGCGGATGCCGGAGCGGAGGTGGGGTGCACAGAGCACAGCTGCCGGCAGCAACAGCAGGAAAAACCCTTGGCCCTTTCTCCCTGCTGCGATAGGGATTTCTTCTGGGGGAAGGTTATAATATTGCAAAGGGAAATAGTTGGGTGCGTGGTCATCTCCCTACATATCAACTGACATCACTATAGAGTGTTGATTCCTGTTGATCTGCTTTCCATCATCAAAGCGGTATCTGTAACAGTCCCAGGTTATTCCTTCTGACTGCCTTCCATCAATCAATTGCCTCTTCATGATTCAGGAATGAAAAATACTGGGAAGCAGTAAAAGCTCCAACGTTGTCCCTTCTGCGTTACCAATCTCAACAGCTATCACCCAAGAAATGCAAGAAAAGGTTTTCTTGAGGGTGGTACAAGAATCCAGGAGGCTTTAAAACTGAGGGGCAAGAGACACAAAAATTCAGGAAGCTTTTGGAGAAGTCTACCCTTCACGTACTGAGCCAGTGAGGCTGGCTGTGTAGATCCAGATCTAACGGATACATCAGGTTATCAGACTTCAAGAATTAGTCAAGATTGTTCATGGCAACCCTTTTTTTTTGTTTTTTTTTTTTTTCTTCCCATGGCATATGACTTTTAGGACTGATGCAATGTGCAGAGCTGTATCCTTTTACTCTCTGTTCTTTCAAAAATCTCACTTTGCCAGGATTTGGTGAAAAATGACAACTGGGTAACATGTAAAGAAATCTTCTACAGCTGCCTGGGCTGAGCTGGTTTTTTGTTTTCGAAATACGGGTTCCCATGTAAGTGTGGCAAGCTGAAAAAGCTTCCCGTGAAGTGGGAGGAATAAAGTTTTGAGCCATTTTCCTTTGGCCCAGACAAGCCCGTGGACGAGGAAGGGCAAAACTGTGACACTGGGAAGCTTCTCGGATTGCTGTGCATTGAGAAAGTTTTTCCTTGTGTTTGGCCAGACTGTACCGTGTCTCTTACTGTTTGCAGGCTGTCATGTTTCAGAAGACAGCTTATCAGAATGGACCAGCCCTTGGGACTCCAAGTCTCATGCCAAAATCTTAATTTCCCATTTTCTTGTCTTGTAGACCCAAAAGAGTTGCTTTGCAGGTGAAAGGTGTCCAGAAGTGCCTGTTGGTATCCAGCCTGCATCCACACTGTGCTGATGCTGGCACTGGGAGAGCTCCAGCCTCCAACATGTTTAACACCATTTTGACTGTATTTCCTTCTCCTGCCAGTATTAGCCCATTTTAAGGAGGATGGAGTTGTACAAGAACAAAAATAATATCAGAATACTGGTGATAATTTTACTGCATCATTTCAAATCTTCTGCAGGATTTGTCTGCCATGCATTGTTGGTGTATTAAATGAATGTGGTGGGAGTAGCAGCTTGATTAAACAGAGGTATTGTATGTATTATAAAATAGTACGTTGTTGATTATGTATGATTTTTAATTTAGTTATGAATTTTGTATAATTTTGAGCAGCCTGGTCTAGTGGAAGGTGTTCCTGCCTATGGCAGCAGGGTTGGAACAAAATCATCTTTAAGGCCCCTTCCAACCTGAACCATTCTATGATTTTTTTTTATTTATTTATTTATTTTAACAACTCATGAGAATAGTGACCAGCACAGTTCCCAGAATCATAGAATATAATTGTGGTAAAAAAGGCCTAAAGCTCTCTTTGCTTTTTACATGCCAACACATTCCTTTTATGAGTTTTCATCTTCTTAAATGACTGACAATTATGTAGCACTTTGGCTTCTGAGAGCAATAGCCTTGATGAGCAAAAATCCAGTGAGGCCTTTTCTGGGGTTATTTAATTTTAGGATCAGAAGTATTTCATGAACAGATACTAGAAAACAAGCTTTTACAGTTCAAGTATGAGAAAGCACAGCCAGTGTAATAATAACTAGAGTATTAAAAAAAATAGAAGAAAATTATTCATGCCCTGCCATAGCATACTTTATGATCATGTGTGATTACAGGACAATAAGTTTGAAATATATTTAGAGAGAAAAGAGGTATCAGGCCATTGGCTAACATCAGTATGAAGGTTTATATCACTGAATATGAGGACTGAAAAGTCATCTTCTCTGTCTTACTGGCATAGCAGGCATGGATGTAAGCCGTCCTTCACAGATGTTTTTTTTCTTTTCATCGTAAAGGATTTGTGTTAGTTAAGTAGGCACTGTTGCAGCTAGTAAAACAGACTTATTGACATGTCTTGGGATGGACAGATTGAAATGATAAGGTAAATTAATTATTTTTTAACACTTACCAAAATGAGAGCATCCTTAGTATACAGGTAATGAATATATATAATCATTTGTGTTAGAATATATTCATACTGGGCCACATACCGTCAAATACTTCTGCACCACTTCTATTCTTTGAATGGGTGAACTTTAAACTTCCAAGATGTTTTTCATTTCTGACCTTAAAAATAATAATATGAAAGGTATCAAAAGCCAATGTTTTCCTCCTTTAAATTCATTGTACATATACAGTCGTCAAATGCCTGTTGAGCTGCTGAGGGTATTTACTGTTCAGTGGATTCAAGGACGTGCTTGTGTTTGCTCTGCCAGTGACAGCAGCTTTGATCTCCCAGCTTTTCAGGTTTTTGTCTTGCCACGTGTGGGAGAAGCTTCCCCCTGTGCCTGTTGTGAACCAGCACCTAACACTTCCCTGTGTCCCTCCAAAGGCTGCCTGTGCTCGCAGCCTGTAGCCGGAGCCCGCTGGCTGCTGGCAGGACTGAGCTCTGGAAAAGCCTTTGCTGTTCCCCCCTGACCTTCCCCACCCCCCCATGACTGTTCAGCTCACCTAAGCCCTCACCTTCAGACTTGGGAGGAGCGCTACAGCTTTGCCTTTGTGGGAACTGTTTGCTGATGGCCAGCAACTTCAGTAAAACACAAACCTTTAAACAAATCTGCAGTTGCTTTTGAAGGTGTGAAAACTGTAATTTTTAAGGTCAGCGTGATCATCAGTAAAATGAAAAGGATACCTGCGCGTAGCTTCAGAGAGGCAGCTGAAGCTGCGGCATCTGATCCCTGAACCTGCTGGTGCCGGCAGCGTGGTGACAACTTGCTACAGTTCGTTTTAGAGCTACTGCTGCCGGGTGAAAAACACCACCTCTCTGTAGCACAAAGCTCTCATTTGGTACAATATCATCCCCCTGATTAAATTTGGGTGGGGTTTTTTTGACAGCTTAATTTGTTTTGGCAGACTTTATGCTGGCTCAGGTGTCATCTGTCTTTCTGCGTTGGCATGGAGCCAGCGTTACAGCGCCGGGCTGGTGCAGGGGCTGTATCTCATGGGCTATGGCCGATTCCCAGTGTGGGGATCGCTCCCCTGATCCAGACCAAGTGGGTACCGATGGGTTGTGATGCGCAGCTGATGGACAGCGTGGCCTTGGGTAGGATGCCAGCAGGGAGAGAGCCTTGATCTCGTATCTGTAAACCATGAGTAACTTCTGGGTAGCGGACAATTTGCAAAGATGATTCATCTCCCACTGGCTGATGTCCACGGGGCAGGCTGTCGGCCGTGACACGGGCATACATATGCATGTATGCTGTTGGTCGTGGAGAGGTGGGGGGCTGTGGTACCAGCTCTACCCTGTTAATAGCACTTATGTGGCCTTCTGGGTGGAGGGGATGATCGGTATTGCTTTAAAGAGCTCCATCTGGCAGGTTATTAAAACTGTGGAGAGTAGTTATACCGCAGTCTGGGTGCTCACGAGTGCTGTGGTTAGGCAGTGTAAGAAACAGAAGTGTTAGCAGGAAAAGGCAGAATAGAATATACACCGTCCCTTCGGAGTTACTGCAGTAGGTGCAGGTTACACACTGTGGCGTCAGCCGTGGGGTGCTGTAGGGGAATGAAGACAGTGGGTTGATTGACATTGATAATCTGCAGCTGTGGCCTCGCTTTGATGATGTGCAGCTGTAACTCGTCCTGCAAAGTGGTTAAATAGCTCTGAGGAGTGTGGGAGAGGAGGAACCTGGAGGAGAAACCTGGACGAAGCAAAGTCAAGGAGCAGTGTGGTCAGGCCCCTGGAGGATGGAGAACCAGCTTGGACAGTAGAGTTTGACCACCGGTAAAAGCTTTTTGCAGTTTGCTAGTTTGTTTGTGCTACAACAGGGACTACCACGGGGTTTCCTTGTGCTGTTTGAGCATCAGCCCTGATGCTCGCCCACGGTCACTGCTGGTTTTCCTGGGCTCTTCTGAGATCTATGCTGATCTAGCAAAGTAAACTTCTGACAGGCAGCTGCTCTGTCCTCTGGCAGGAAATTTGGGATCAAGATGCATCAGCAGTTAGGTGGGAATGGCCACATGGGGCGTGGAAAAGTCATCTTCTAATACCAGCACACCGCGATGCGTTGCAGCATGTGGCATGTTGATTTAGCCTCAAAGCCAGGGGGAATTTAGTCTATCCAATGGTCTTCTGCATAGCAATGAGCACCCATCAGAGTCCTCCGTGGGGGTGTGCTGCGTGTGGGTGGGGTGGATGAAGTGCACTGGCCATGAGACGGGGAAGGCTGTAATGGTTCTATCCATCCTATGGGATTTTTATTTCACTTTTCTGTTTTTCTCCTGTTAACGCGTGAAAATAACTTTTGGTTCCTGTTGCAGTTGAACAGTAGTAGCTTTGTGGGAGTAACAGATGATCCTCTCTCAACAGAAAACTTTAAAAAGTAACCTTTATGACATGATTTATTTCTTCATGGTGAAATTTGCCTTCTGGGAATTGGGGTATTCTGTAACCACTGGTTTCATGCCTCCCTGTGGCTGGCTTTGACAGAATGTATTGCCTCGTGCTGTGTGGCCAGTCATGTCTGCGGTACACAAAGGTGTAACAAAAGCACTCGTAATGTTGGAAAACTGAGTAAGATATTGGAGATTATTGATGGTTTGCTGACAGTTCACTTGTACAGATATCCAAACAGAAACGCTTCTGGAATGAATTTCATGTTACATGTTTTTGTCACTGAGATGTTAAACAGAGGTGCGATGCTACAATGTATTTGTGAGCGTCCACTCTCCCTCCCACATTGCTGTCTCATGTTCTTCTTGCTGGACTGTTTCAGCATTTTTTTTCTGACAGAAACCATGTTTAATTTTTAAAAATCTAAGTAAAATTGCCAGCTGTCAAGACCAACCATGGTGTCTCATGTTCTTCTTGAACACAGAATATTTTTTCATCTGCCAAACGATTTGTTACAATGTGCTTCTTCCACAACCATTTCAGTCATGTTTTCTCAAGGAAAAATTTTCTTACGGAAAATACTGCCCTCTTTGAGATAGATCTCATAGCTTTTACCTGACTAATATATTCATATTCGATGTACCTTCCTGTTTTGGTTCAGCTTCAAGCACTTTTTAGCCTTACACACACATATTCAGCAGTTGCCACTGTACCGTATCCTGGAAAATATTGCTGCTTAGCCATCAGGTTTTCCTGGTCTACATAAACCTGTAATTATTAGTGCTTTTGACAGCATCTAAGGATTTTTTTGTTTGTTTGTTTGGGTTTTTTTAGAATTATTCCTCATCTTTTCCAGTTGTCCAAATGTTTCTCCTGCACCAGTGCCAAGAAGTGAATGTACTTTTTCAGGTGAATACTGATCAAGAGGTATAGAGAGGGATCATTGCATTTTTTCTTCTTGCCAAATTGATTGCTGGAGTACCTTGGTGTAGCAATGAAATTATACAAATGTGTGCTGAGCTTGGCTTTCCTTCAAATGAACTTCTACATATGCAGACCAAACCTTCAAAGCTCGTTTTTCACCCTAACTGTGTTTGGTGCAGCAGATGCTAAGGAAGGGAGCAGGGGCTTGGCTCTCCTGGAAGAGCATGTGCTCAGTGCAGCTATAATTGCTCTTGAAGGCTTAGGATTCTCTTTCTGTGTCCATGTCTTCATTCTTGCTCTCTTGACTCTTTTCTGGTCTAATCGTGCCCAAAAGAAATAAATCCACCACTATGGTAAATTCTTGTTTCTTGATTGAAGAAGGTGAGAATCCCGCTCTCTCATTTGGTGCTCAAGTGAAAGAAAACACAGTTTATAATGAAGGTGAATCTACAAACGAGTGTTAAATCTAAAACCCGAGGGACTTGTGAGATGGTCACCAACTAGTCATGGATAATGTAGGGGTTTTTTTAGTTCTCTGTATTTCTAAAAGGCCACTGCACTCTTTGACGTGCATACCGGGTGATAAGTGGCATCACTCAGTGCTTGTCAAATGCCACTGAAAGCAGACAGTTGTCTTAATTAAACTAGACTGACGTTTTCACAGCTTCGCATATTTTAGTTTCTGCCAAGACAACTGACAACAAGAAACGAGGAATTTATGAAGAAATCATGAAAAATTTATGCTGACATATGGGATTTATTCATCCAGCGTAACAAATGTATCTTAAATTCCAACATCAGATCTGCTAATAAGAAATGTGAAAATAGACTAAAACTGTTATAAAACTGTTTATATGAACATGCAGACTGCACACTAGATTTTCATCCTTTGCTGTGCTTCATATTTCACTGAATTAAGTTGGTGTAAGTTTTAGGCATTCAGCACTTCTAACTTAAAAGTTTGTTTCGATGTTAGTCAGGATTTCAAACTAATAATTTGTGTTAGAAAAAAACCATATGGAATAAAAGCCCTTAGGAGAAAACTTGAATATTGCCAATGACAAACTTACACCAAATCCTTCTATGTTACATTTAAAAAAAAAAAAAACAAAAAAAAACCAAAAAAAACCAACCCCAAAACAAAACAAAACAAACAAAAAAACCAAACCCACTGCCAAAACCAACAACCCCCCAACGCAACACTGAAAGTGCATCCCTGAAAAAAAAACCAGAATTGTTTTAGCTATTTTTTTTTTAAGCTTTGCTGAGCAGTTTCTGGATATTATCTTCACAAAGCAGAACTCTGTGTGTGGACATCCGCATCCACAGGGAGAATAATAGCATTTTACTCAGCCTTGTTTCAGTTTAACTGTTGCATTAATTTCCTCTAGAACTTGTGATATCTGTAGTCTGAATTGCTGATTTGTTTGTTCTGAAAGTTTTTTGGCGGGGAATTTCCCTACTGCTGGATTCAGCATTTTTTTCCCATGGTTCCCCTGATAGCAGCAACTCCTCTATTTTGTGCTTGACCTGGATTTGATTTAAATTTGCAAACTTCCCCTGTGCTGTACAAGGAGTTGTGTATCAGAGCACGCTGCTCTCTCTCCTGTAAAATATCCAATTCCTTTTACTTACATGTTTCTGTTCGAGCTGTTCTCTTGTTCTGACATGGAAATCCTACCTATACAAGCGTGGTAGATGAAATACAGCAGTTGCCTTGATTTAACATGAGGGCTGTGATAGTTTTATAGAAAGGTTTTGTATTAAGACACACTGGAGTGGGTTTTGGGCAGAGATGTCGGTGTGGGGCGAGCAGTACGACTGCAAGACTGGGCATTCATGAGAATTGATCTGTAGATCTATAAAAACTTTCTTTCCAGTCTGTCAGACGGACTGGTGAGAGCTGTCTCAGAAAGCACACGGCCTACCATAGCCACATACCACAATTAACCTGAGGTGGCCAGCTTGTCATGAGACAGGATTTACTGGTGCACACTGCTTTCCCGAGTTTTTCAGTTAATTCAATAGAAAATCTGGATGGGCTGAATTGTGTTTCGTGGATAGATATGTCAGATAGCAAATAACTCCTGTGAAAACTCAGCGGCTGCCAACGGCAGCTTCTTGTGCAGTAGGAGAGATTTGTAGGGTCAAGGGAGAGCTAAATGTCCTTCTCTCCATCTGAGTCATGGGAGAGGTCCGTGTGGCTGCGGAGATGGCAGTCGTTCATCAAATGGCACGGTCAGAAAGGATGAGTTACCACCAAAAAGAGTTACCACCAAATTGTTTCCAGCTGTGTTATTAAATGGAATTGCAATGATATTGAACCAGCTTGGTTTAGAGGTTTTTTCACCTGCTCCCTAGTGCTATTTATTAATAATTCATTTCTCTCCATGCAGTGAGTAACCCTGTTTGGGATGGTAAGTACAGTAAGATATTTTACGGAGCTAGAGCTGGATTTGGGAACGCTTCAAAATCTACTAGGAGCTTTAGGCTGAAAAGGAGCAATCCTGAAAAGCGTTTTCTAAAATAAATAAGGGAGATCTACATGTTTTGTTTTTCTTATGCTTAGAGAGAAAAATCACCATGTAAAAGTTTTCTTTTATGGTACTCTCTAGCATTTTATCACTAAATTTGATACGTTAATTAGAAAGTTGGGTGTGAAAGATCTTTGAGCTGAAGTTGCATGAAGAGCAGAAAGGGGTTTCTGGTGCTGGACACCATCATGTTGGTCTTGTAAGAGCTAAGCACAAGGATTTAATCTATCCTTTGCAAACTTCTTTTTTTTTCAAAAGTTTGTCCATTGGAACACTGTAATATCTCTTTAAATGTATAATTTAATTGGTTGTTATATAGATCTAAATTTCCTGACACAGTTTCTTCTTCAAATTTCACTGGAGAGAAAAAAAAAAAAAAAGAAAAAAGAAAAGAAAAAATTGTATTTTTTTTCTGGTTGTGTTTTTGGTTTTTTTTTCCCCCCCTCCTGATATTTCCCATCGCCCACCAGCCTCCCAGAGCAGCAGCTCAGCTGCCTGAAGTCCCAGCCGTGGTGGCAGCACACGCGCACATCGGTTCCAGGAGCTCAGTGCAGAAGTGCCGTGCATTCCAGGTGCTGGCTATGCATTCGCTGAGGCCATCTGTGCGGCATGGAACACGTCGTGCCGGGATCCACCGGGCTCGTGGGACACGTTCTCTCCACCATATGCTCAGCGTGCAAGCCACAGATGCAGCAAGCAGCTCTAGTCCCACGTCTAGCTGAACCTGAAAAGGAATAACTAATCTGAGCAGAGTACTGTTTGGGTTTCGTAGTACTTTGTTATAAATCCAACCACAATATTTCTTTTCTTTATTTATTTGTTGACTCTTAGAGCCCTACACTTTGGCTGTTGACTGCATGAGGAAGCTGCTCATGATACAGTGATCCTAAACTTTTCTCATCACTTTTTTTATAATACGCTCTCCTTTTTCCTTTTTTTTAGTTAAAAAATACAAAGAAAAATAAATATCAAGAGTTAAAACTTGGTCAGCCCTTTATTCCCCTTCATGCTAAACTTTTGTTAGATTAGTCTGTATTTCTTAATGTTACACATACTTAAAATTCAAATATAGATTTATAAGGTACTCGTATCCCACCATGTAAGTTTCCCGATCTACAAATAACGGGATAATTTTAAATGCATATTTATGAAAATTACTTTTTTTTTTTTTTTTTTTTGCTAGTGTATTGCCCAATTTAATTAACAGAAGTGGGTCTTAGGTTCCAGATGTACTATAGTATCCTTCAGCTCTCCTTGACTGCAGTAAGCAATTGCTTTGACCATTGTCAACTTACAAAATAGTTCCCTTAAACATTTCTTTCTTTCCTTGAATCATAAATTGCCTGGCTCCAGGAGTGCTGCCTGGTAGGGGGAAATGCAGAAGCTGCTGATCTGCCTCCGAGCAGAGCATGGTTAAACTGTATGGGCAGTCACAAAAAGTGCAACTCATTCCCATCGATCCAAGGCAGAAGTACCTGGCATGTGTATTTTGGTTATTTATATCTTCTTCAAGACAGTTCATATATTAAAAAGGAAGAGGAAATTAAAGCCCAGGTTTTGAAAAGAGCACAGGCAATTTGTACGCAATGCATGACCGCAGGTATTGTTGGAGGAGAAAAAATTGTATTTTTTTTTTTTTTCCCCTTGCTCTCTGATAGACATCCCAGCAAATCCCGACCAAGGGGGTGGGAGAACTTTGCTGGTGGACCACTGCAGGACTTCTTGCTTGCTGGTTCTTTGGCACTGACCCTTGCGTGTCCCTGAACGTGACTGATCAGAAAGAAAAAATCTCTGTTGAGTGCAGCAGCAGAAAAATACTGTGCCTAGTCAAATTGGCTGACCTGTATTAATTCTAGCTTCATTTTTTTTTGTTTGGGGAAGTTGGTAGCATATTTGTGCTAAATGTTTGTCTTATTTAAAACTAATTTAGCAAATATATAATTAAGATGGCGTGATTGAGTCATTTCTGTTTTCAGCTATTTTTTTCTCTTGTGTCAGTAATTCCATGTAAATCCTTTTCTTTTTTTTTTAACTGTATTTTGGTGGGTTATATTGATGTGAAAGTAAGAGGTTTAAAAAGTAGCACTAAGTGCCAATGAAAAACTTTAAAAAAAAAAAAAAAAAACAACAAAAAAAAACCAGCCAATAAGGAAAACCTGCTCAGTTTTGCAGATTTACATATGCATGTAACTGAGCCCATTTTAGGGGGCTTTACTTGAGGATGGACAAGGAGGGCAATAAGGATGCAGGAAAATTGCTAAAGGAAGCATATTCTGTCATGCAAATTCAATGAGTTAAAAGGACATAAGATTTGTGAAAGTTTTGAATTTTAGCCGGCATTTTGGAGTCCCTCAGTCCATTTTTGGAGCCTGAATTATAGCAAATACAAGAAAATGACAGCTTTAATGTCAAAATTCAGGTATTTCAAGGCACCAACATAGATAATTTACAACCCAGGTGTCAGGAGGGATACCAGCAGCGAAGTCTTGGCTTTGTCAAGAGAGCAGCCTCTGTTTTAAATGCCATGCAGCTCATTTCTGAACGTGCTAAAGGCTCTGATAGACGCAGGCTGCAAAATAACGCTCATAAATGGTACAGGCAGGTGATGGCCTTTAGGCCCAGGTGCTGTTGCAAGGGGTGCTGGTTTATAGCCTGCTCTGAGGGCTCACCCAGGAGAATTAGAGGTGTTTTCTTAACAAGTTCATAATCACTTCCCATCCGAGAGCAGGCAGGAGAGCAGCGGGGATGTGGGAACGTCCGAAAGCATCTCTTTCAAAGTATTATTATCAGTACAAGACATGGGGTCCTGCTGTGTTGTGTAGTCATAGCAAGTGATGTGGAAGTAAACACCAGTATGATATTTCCCGATATTAGTAAGGGTGCAATTTTGATTATTTTAAATTACCTTAAAACTTTACTTTCCTCTAGGCTTTGAACTGATTCCCCAGCCATGGCAGGGTGATATGCCACCTATGGTTTAAAGTCAAACCCAGTGTTTCTCTAAATCTTGTGCCAGTCTAAGATGGCACATTCAAGAAAATGAATGATTTATGTGTCGGGAATACAGTATGTTTTCCTCATTCTATAAATGCTAGTCTAAAAATATCCTAATGAACTTTTTTCAATAGTATCTTGTTATGGTACTTAGTTTGTCACAGTAAAGCATTTATTATTTTTTAATGTGACGTTAGAAGTTGCATACCCTTTTGATTTTCTGTTCACAATCCACTTAACAGAGTACTTGATTTAAAGGTAATTTTGGCTTGAATGCAATTAACTTAAAATATTTTTTGAGGTAATTACAACACAAATATCATTGGCAAATTTTAATCTTTTGTACAAGTATATACATATATTGTTGTGCTTACATTTTAATCTGAGAAATATTTGGCATTTGTTACTCAAACAGTTGGGCATTATGCATAAATTGAAGTTTATGAACTTTGTTCAGCTCCTCTTAGGAGTGCAATTGTCAAAGATGCTTTTTTTGCCATAAAGTAAGATTTATGCTGACGGTTTTATATAGCAACAATAATATTAATTTGAAATATTTTTGTAAGACTCTCAGAGCATCTGGGGAAGATAATCTGTGTTATGTTGACCTTACAGATGTTCAACTTGATTCATAGAGGAATTAAGTAATTTGCCTGTGCCCATGCAGTGAACAACCAGCAGTGAAGAATAGAACTCAAGTCATATATTATTTTTGTATGAAATGTTCTGCTCCATTTCAACAACTAATATATTTTGCATATGAGTATTAGCCCATAACTGCAGCTGAGATAGCACAATTCACATCTTGGTTGCCTCAGTGGAGAAATTATTCAAAATTTTATACAAAAATAAGGAAGGTCAGCATAGTATTTAATTATTAAGGTCAATGTAGCTGTAGACAAACATTTACCCTCAACAACCCATAGAGGTCTGTACTTTTGTGAAGTTTAACCTAGATGGGCTTTCCAGTTTGCCACCTTTTTGCTGGAGGGTATCCCTTCCAGAATATTGCTGCAAAGTAACACCTTGTGCAACCATTCCACCCACTGGATTCAGGCAAAAAAAGAGCTAGGGTGGGTTTGTGTGGCTTAAATAAACTGAGTTAACCTGGTTGCCTTTGACTGACATGGATGAGGGAGTGCTTTTGCAGTGCGCTTTGCTGTGCAAGCTGCGAGGGCAGCGAGCTCCAGCAGCGGGGGTGGTGGGAAGGTGAAGGATGGGAGCCTCTTCTGTTCCTGTAGGTGAATCTTTTAAGACAACACCTTCTCTACAGCCTTGTTCAGCTTTACATTTAGAACATAAAGCCTTTAGAGTATGGGTTATAGACCCAAGGATAATAAACGTCAGCAGCACCAAAACTTTCAGTAAAACTGTTATTACTCATAATTAAGATAGGTATACATTGACATATGAGAGCTGAATCATGATTGTGATGTTAGCACGTACTTTTTTTCCACCTTTCTCATATAAAAAGATAGATCATGCAACATGTATTGCATTATTGAATTATCCTGAGAATTGGAGTGTGCTGTGTGTAAAGCTTCAGTTCTAATAACACTGTGCCAAATTAGCAGGAATGAATAGATGCTGCGTAAATAATCCTGTTTTGTTGTTAGTTTATAATGGATTTGTTGATGAGAAACAACTTTTCTATCTGTTTATATCATGATAATTTGATAACCCATTTGTATTATTTAAACTGTGTATTTTGTAAATGCTGAAGCAAAGTAATTTGTAACAGAAGCAGTATGCAGGAACTGCTCTCCTAAAGTGTTTTTTAAATTGCTTTGCTTGCAGCTACAGAGTTTGCTATAAAGAATGATTTCTCATTCCAAAATTTTGAAGCCACGGGAGTGGTCATATAGCTGAGAAAGGGACAGCCTGATGATTTAAGGCTATTTAATGCCCCACTTGTTGTGGAACAGAGTGCTGTAGACCTTACCGGTCTAGCAGAACATATCACTGCAGTTTCTTAATGCCCTAAACCAGGAAACTGATTTATCACCTATTAGGTCTTATTAGATCCCATTCAGAGGGAAAAATGAACTGCTGTAGCTGGATGGCAGAAAATTAATTTGAAATAAATGTTACATAGTCAGACTTCTTCAGTTCTTTTATCCAAGTCAATCTCTGTGGATGGAAAGGTGGCTTTCCAAGTTTGATATGGCTTCTTGCAGAGAGGTGTACTGTGCATGCGTGCACGAATACAAGAATGATGTAAACCCACTTATTCGAGACCAGTGGAACCATGATGTGATTACTTTACACATTTATAATCTAGATTTTATTTTATTTATTATTACTCTGTTGTAACATGCCCTCCTCATACGTTGTCTTTGGTGCATGGAGTGGTACAGGGGAGGAGCTGGCAGCAGAAATGCAGCTCTCAAGCTGCTGCTTTGTTCAGGGTATCACATCGTCTGGGGAGGGGTCTTAAGCATAAGGGTTTATTTCTTCTGTTAGCGCTGCTTCCCTAGGAGAAATTGTGGGGAGCCAGTGTAGATGTTTTCCCACAGTTTCAGATTTTTATGACTTTAATTCTGTTGTTTAAAGCTTGAGTTGCCTGTGTGGATGGTTGCCCACCACACACTAGCGAAACATGCAGAACAAAACCAGACAGGGCACTTCATGGTTTTTACAAACGATATCCTGCTGAGTTTGCTTCAGCTGTTAAGAGCAGTGGTCTTTTTCTTTGTTTCTGTACTGTTTTTAAAACTGCTTAGAAACATGGCTTGATAACAACATGCTTTAGTAGCAGCAGAGCAGATTGTCTGGAGCGAGCAGCTTTAGCTGCAGAGGCTGAGAGAAGGAATGCGGGGGAGAGATGATCTTTTCTTCTTCTCACCCCACTTTTCTTTCAGCTTTGCCTTTTATTGATGTTATTTTGGGTTTAGATAAATATCCCTTCAAATGCAATGCAAGAGCTGTCCTTCAAGTCAAACAACGTAATTGCCAGCCACTAGTGGTGTGCAGGGCTTTCACCGTTTGTCTTCAGAAACAACATCCCGAATGCTGCTGGGAAGGTGTTACTCTTTGTTGTCCCATCTGAGGAGCCAGGTATAGACTGATGAATAGTTGCCCGGCTTTGAAATCTGCCAAACCAAACGGGCTGTCGGACCTTCCCTGGGAGACCCACAGAAACACAGGGACCATCAGACCTTGCACTGACCTACCAGCACCTACAAACTGCTCAGCCCAGGTCCGCCAGGTTTTTGGCTGTATTCCCCTCCAATGAGGTCTTTCACACGTGTATGTCCCTTCCCTCTTACATGCCGAGTCGAGCAATCGTATCTCAGTACATGGGCATGATGTGCCTATTAACGGCTCTTTAGAGAAAGGGAGAAAACATTGATTTCAGCAGGTGAGGAGGTCGGGAAGCACAGATCTGCATCTCACCCCGATCAGTCATACTCTTTGGGGTGGTGAGACTTCTTAAAGAATGAGAAAGTGAGGTTTCTGTTACTGTCAGAGTCAGCAGCAAAGATTACCTTTGCAGTTCCTAACGAATGAGATTTTGTTTATTCTCTAACACCGAGCAAAAGGTAAAATACTAATACCTTGTCTTTCATTTGTACATCGTCATACCAGCATTTTCCTATTCCAAGATTCACATCGACTGCGCTTGGGTTTGTGATTTGCAGGCTTCACCTGAGGGCAGGTTGCCTTGATTGAGTAGGAAGGTCAAAAATTGGACTTGCATGGCGTAAAGGGCAGGTCTTTTAAGATGGAAAGTAATTTGCTTCTCAGTAGCATCTTCTGATGTGCAAAACGGAATCAGCACAAAAGGTTTAATATTTCAAAGAAATTCAACGCTTGGTTAGCTCCAAACCAGCCCCTCATCTTCCCTTGCTTGCTTGGACCTCCCGATACTGATCTTTGCTGAGTGTTTCCCTTGCTCTGCGCAGTGCTGAAGCCGTGTTGGGGCGCATGCTTTGGGGCTCGCAGCGTCTTCTTATCATGGGGATTATTGGCTTATACAGCTGTCTTGCAAAGCAAAGGTCTCCATTCTGTTCACTCTTTGCCAATTCATATTTAAAAAAGAGGTGCGTTTTCTGCAAATAACAATTATTTCTTCACGTATTAACTTTTTTTTTCTGATTTTGCTCAACATCTTTATTTATTGTCTGTCTGTGTGCATCCATCTGGCCTTGTGAGATGAGTTACCCTTCCCTGCATCTTCAGGGTAGGACGTCCAGTGAAATTACCAATGGCATTTTATTCCCTATTCTGGAGCCACGCATCACCATTGATTTGCGGTGCCCCCCACCCTTACCACACCAAATACAGCAACGTGGGCAAGTGTAGTAAGTCAGAAATTATATCTAGTCGGCCCAGTGCTGCTCCCATTTTTGCTTAGGCAAAGCAACACGTTAAAATGTTCTTATGATTTCCAGAGCCGGTTTTGTCTGGACTTGTCCCTAGAATACATGTTTTTAAGTAATTTTGAAAGAAACAAAGTGACACCCCAACTTACAGTGCTGTAAAGAGCAACTTAAAAAAACCCCAAACCTCTGTGTTTACCTTAACTGCAAACTTAGCAGAATTGGATTTATACAGCTATGATCAGCCTGTAATTATGATTTGTCACAGACTAATATTTACTTTTTTGAGTAATTTAAAACCCATTATACTACATACAAATTAAGAACAAAGTGTTGCGTTGGGCTCTGAATGCATAATTGCAATTAAGATAGTCTCTTGCAGAAATACGTTGTGTAGGATTAGTTTGGACCATGAGCTGTTTTTTCTTCTGTCTTTGTGTTTCTGTACAACTAACGTCCTACTGTGGCACAGAGAAAATAACACTTACTTATTTGTAGTTATTCTTAGTGGAAATATATTTAATGAGACTATGTAGCAAGGACTTGTAGCTCAGCTCCTTGACTACAGCAGTTTAGTTACATTTCCTCGTTTGGTGAGAGGCTCTAACCAGCATTTTGGGCCCCCAGTCGTGACCGAACAACTTTACTAAAACAGCTTTGATAATTTCTGATTAAAACGTCAACACCTGAAGGGATATAATCACAGGAGGTCCCTGCAGAAGTCTGTATTTCTCTCTCTTTAGTGGCATTTGGCTCTTGAACATTTAATGATGCCTTGGGAGCAAAAATATTACAATTCTGTCATGAATTACAAATTTGAGTGAATGTAATGTAAATGAATATATTCACCATTATAGGAACAGCATTTGGGTGATATCATAATCTCATGCTCTCTTACGTATTGAACTACATCACAGTTTGCGAGGCTTATTAGCACCTTTACATGCTATGGGTGGGGTATAGGAGGTGTCTGACTTTTTAAGTACACATAAAGTGGGTATTTTGCAATTGCAGTCTAGCAGATTAAATAGTGATAGTAGGTACAACTGAAAAAAGATACTAAAAACCCTTTCACTGTTTCCCCCGGTAAAATTTAAATTACCCAGCCTAATTAGCAAGGAGGGGAGGCTATTCTTTCCAATAAAGGCGGAGAAAAAGGAAAAGACTTTTAAAATACAAGAAAGAAATCTTTATCTCAGGTGAAATTTTTAAAGAAGAAACATTGAATTTATTTTTGCTATAATGTATAAAACAGTAGTTACATATTTTCTTTTTAAATATTGTTTTCTCCTGAGAACCAGGAATAACTGAGGAAAACTATAGTAGCACACACGTTTGGTTTTAACATCCCCTGTTACTTCAGCAGTGATTCACAAAGAAATCTCTTTGACCTGTTGCTGTGGTCAAAACCAAACCCTTTCTGCAGGCTTTTGTGTTGATGCTGTAATGCTGAAGCTTTTGGCTGAAACTACTATGAATTATATCCTGGTTTTCTATGTCACTTGCAGCCATTTTTAGTATGTTTTGGATGTTTTCAGTAATCATGGTGTGGGTATTGCTGATGTTAAAGCTGAAATCTGAACAACCTGTACATGGCATTCTACTTTTAATTTCATAGAATCACAGAATCCTGGAATGGTTTGGGTTGGAAGGAACCTTAAAGCACACCCATTCCCACCCCCATGCCCTGGGCAGGGCCCCCTCCCCCAGCCCA
>JAVJGJ010000062.1:50715760-50756745 GCA_035590215.1 Microhierax caerulescens
TGGGCTGGGGGAGGGGGCCCTGCCCAGGGCATGGGGGTGGGAATGGGTGTGCTTTAAGGTTCCTTCCAACCCAAACCGTTCCAGGATTCTGTGATTCTATGGCTTCAATCAGCAGCGTATTAATTGATGCATTTAATCTGGATTGAGAGCTGTAAATGGGGGGAAATTACTGAAGAAATTAGTACTAATCTGACCTTTGTCGTAAGGCAGGATAAGGTGAATGGTACAGATCACTACTGGATCAGAGATACTTGCTTAACGTGTTTTTTTGCGCTTTTTTTTTAAAAAAAAAAAATAAATTAAAAAAAATCTGCTTTTGATGGCCTGAGAGCATCACAAAGTATTTCTTCATGTCTAACCTGTGCCATGGTTTTTGCATCTCCTGTCCTCTTGCCTCTCTCACCTGAATTCTCTGCCATATTTTTGCGTCACTTTTGAAGCGTGGTGACTTCAAATGAACAATATTCCAGCTGAAGCCTTGCCAGGGTCAAGTAGATGAGAAGAAAGATTCCATGTCCCACCGTGGACCGTTATCGTAATGCAGCTCTGACGGAGCATTGTGCAACACAGAGGCACTTTGATGCCCGGCTGTTTTACTGCCCACCACCTGCCTGACACACTTCTGCAGCCTTCCACTGTGTGTGCACTTCGTTATTCCTTCGGGCTTCTGGTGTCTTACCAGGTAATACATAAACAGAGATAAAATGCCAAGAAATCCTGAGGATGGTGTAAGGCCTCACTGTGATGGAAGTTATCTAAAGGCACAATAAAGGGACAGTCCCTACTCCAAAGGACAGAACAACTACAACAGAAAGCTGCTAATATGTTGGCGAGTCATTCCCAGCTGCTCAGCACACATAATCCTCATCTGTCCAGGGTGTTAATTTTGTGGTTTGGAAGATGCTTATGCCCTTTAGCAACAGTTGTTCTCCCTTCCACATATCCTGAAGTAACTTCCTTCTGTAATCATATTCTTTTTATTCCAATCACATCATAGGAAATGTTAATTTCCTTCTTTTAATTGGGTTGATAAAGTCTTTTGTCTAACAAATCATTCCCAATATGTTAGCGTTAGATTTTGTTGCTGTGTGTGACATTCTCGGTATTGCAGCTCAGTACATCGTGATCGGTTCCAGTCTCTGAACTTCTCTCTTTTTCAAGGTTTAACTTTTGTGGCTCTTCCTGACACAGATAATGTATTCTTTTGTTAATTGAACTGAACTTCAAGAAAAGCGCTTCTTTTTATGCACATGCAACTGGAAGCTAATCTTCATTATTAATTACAGCAAGATAAATTATGCCACTGCGGATTGATGTTCTCCATCTGAGCGCAGGAGATCGTTTTGATTACTTGCCTGTGGGCCCAGCGATGCCCAAGTACACCTTCCTCCTTACGTGTGTTTGCAGCAGCCAGCACATTCTTCACTACAGACTGATGCATTTGGTTTAATTCTGCCAGTTCTGAAGAGCCACATTTCCCTCATTTTTTTCAGTTTTGCTTAATTTTGACAGTGAAGTTCCTGCAGATTGTCAGTACCTGCTTTGGAGGAGGGAGAGGATCAAATCAACACCTGGAGTGAATCATAGTTTTTTTTCTGCTTCCTTTTCTGAATGTTATTTGGGCATAAACCTGAGCTGGTTTTGTGTTCATGAGTTGCAGCAGGCTTCACAGGTGATAACGTACCATTTCGTAGATTATAGCCAAGAATTCAAGCAAATTTTTTGTTTCTCTACAAAGGATCTCTTCAGGGTAGTAATCTTTCTGGCTGATTAACCATATGACTGTCGTACCAAAGTGCTGAAGCGATGCCAGCCTAACCATCTTACTTTTGCGCTGTAGCCCTGTGTCATTGTGTCTTCAGATTCTTTTTCTCCAAACAGCAGCTCGTTCACAGGATGCAGTTTGAACACTTTAGGCAGAAACGTGTACCTTTTTTTTTCTCATGTGACACCTCTCCTCACTCTTGCATGGATATGTAAGCGGTTACAAGGTGGTCAGGAGTACATGGAGTGGAAGTCAGGGATCTTAGCCTGACAGAAAACTACATTTATCTAAATCCAGCCTTTCCTGTTGGGCCCCATAAAAATAAAGTTTTACGCCAAGGTGAAGAAGTAGTAGTGTGATGAAACCCTCTACTCTTGCTGTCCCAGTATGCTATACAACTTGCTATTCTTACTGCCAATATTTCAATATATATTCTTTAAAACCGACTTAGTCAGATAGAAGTCATCATAATTTTGCTGTTTTCTCTTGGCACTGGAGGTACTAGACGATGCTAGGAAGTGCGGTGAGCTTAGCCATCACAGGGTCATTCTAGTGACTTCAGTTGTGCCGGGAAGTTGTAGCAGTTTACGTTGCTTGCTGATTAATCCACTTCATAACTTCCCTTTTCCTCGGTTAAATCTGGATTTTTCAGGATGGATGTTATTCTTACTGCACTGTGCCAGCCACATTTGACTTTGCAGTACCATGATCCCTAACAGTCATATTCTGACTGCCCCCATGTTGTAGTAAAGGGACTGTCTAGATTTCTAGTAATCCTTTCAGTACTGGTCGAAACAGGCACAAAATCCTCATTGATTTACATTTGATTTGCAACTGAAGATATACTGTTATAATAATAACAACATTGTTCTGTTGACTTCCACTGGGAAAGAACAGGCTTTCTTCACTGACATACATTAGGAAGTATTTTATCCAGTAACGGAAGGATTTGAGTATATCATCAGATTCAATCAAAACTAAAACAGGGTTTGAATAATTAAAAAATCAATACTTAAATCTCTGCATCTCTTCTTTTGATGTTCTTCCATAGAAAGTCGGGAGCAATCCCTACCTTCCCAGCGCAGCCTGATTTCAGGGGTAGCGCGTGGTCTGTGAGAGGATGGTGGTGTTTAATTACAACTACAGTTGAACAGATGCACTGTGCTGTGGTCCTTTTGCAGCTGCAATCTACCGTAGATTCCGCATTATTTGTTCCTTATTGGTATTCACTAGAATTAATATGGGGGGGGGGGGAAATTGTGAGCTACAATTTAAAGAAAAATAATGGTATATAAAGTAATGAGATTGTTCCAAAGCTTAATTAGATGGAGTAGATTGAATACATTACAGTGATGTCTTGAGGCAACATAATTAAATTGTAGGCATAATCCTCCCTGTATTGGAACTGATTTTATCTTCGTAAAGCAAGGCGCATTAGATGGCCCTTCCTGCTATGTTAAATTACTAATTCTTCTAGAAAGACTTATGAATCGCATGGTATTATCAGACTTTAAAACCACAAAACAAAGCAGGGTATAAGTCTACATATCAAACTGTTGATAGCCTGATTATAGGGATAACTTCAGTTTCAATCTTAGTATATGCTACAGCTCAGTAATTGAATCGTAGATTTAAAATACATATATACGCAGTGTATTATTGTGTATGCTGAATTAATCTCATTTATAAAATCTCTTAATGTTCTTTCCAAATACATACACTGACAGGGATCCTGGTGAATGATGCACAGAAGTGGTGTTCCTGAAGTGCGTCTCTGCTTAGGCTGGATGCAAGTAGAAAGATTCCTATTACATCTTGGCTATGTAGAGAAATATTGTAAAATGTATGACTGTGTGTATCCCTACATATATGTATTTTAATTTTTGTACCTACTCATTTATATTTGATATATTTTTTCATCTTTTAAATTTTCTGTCGGATTTTTTTTATAAATCTACTTTTTGTTTTCACATTTGGATACATTCCTCCTTCTCCGTTACACACTACTGTGGGGGCGATCTGGCTTTATAGAACAGATAAATCCCAGTGACGTCAAAATTTTTGCCTTATTTGATTAATTTAGTGTACCTAAATAATCTGCCTCAGCATCCTGATGCCAGTGTATTATCTGGAGGCTTCGTTTCTCCTGTGTTACCAAACATTTAGCTAAATACTAATATTTTTTTTTCAGGAGAGATCACTAGTGTCTTAAATTCAATAAAAGACCTTTCTACCTGCCTCTTCTGGTTTGTTTTCAATAATTCTGATATGTGTTTGACAGCCTGCAGAAAGATTAACTTTGTTATTTGCATTTGATAGTGAACTCTCTTTTTAAAGATTGCTGTCAGGGGCAGGGGGGGGAGCAGTACGTGTCATGAGTGGTCTTTATCGTTGCTGGTACTTTCAGGAGACATAAATCTCTACCACAGTCTGCTCAAAAGACAAGCTCATTTGTCTGGGCATTAGCTGGCGGTTTCATAGCAGAAATTTAAAGTTTTCAGGAGGAATCTAATGTTTATTTTGAAAATGGAGATTAGGGTACCAAAGAATAATATGTTTACTCTTCAGCAGCATGAATATGTAGTGACCTACTTATTCTATACCATTTGGGTTTATTTTTAAAGCTTGTCAAGCCAACTCCTACTGCAATTTAAAGAAGCATTCTCTTTTGAAAGGCAATAAACTACACTGGGTACTAAATCAGCATTTTAGAAGTAGAACAGTGAACAGTGTTTTGAAGATTGTCCTTCAACAGCATTTTGATGTGCTATTGTGCCAGAAGTAGAAGAGCACTTGCCTCGTGTGTTTAAAAACATGTTTTAAAATACAGCCAGTTGCAGGTCTAGGTTAGATTCAACACTACGATGCTGTAACTTTAAAAGTACATGTATTTTTTTATTTTCTACTAAACTGAATTTTTAATGATCTCTTGATTATCATGAGATATTTTAAAGACAAGTGATTTTATCCGAAGCATTCCTTGTGTTGCTGCATATGCTAATTTACTTGATTAATTTTGAGAACATCTGCATATAATTCTGTATACTTAACAGTGGCGAGATCACACTGCTTTTCAAGTAACAGCTACAAATTTCACTTTCCAGACAGACTCAGATTTTTGTCTAATTGGGATGCCAAATGTACAAAGGTACCACAGAAGAGTGTGTAATTATGTAATTTTCTCCTGATCTTTCAGAGTCTTCCTGCGAGCAATTAATCAGTATGCAGATATGCTAAACAAAAAATTTCTTGATCAAGCCAACTTTGAGTTACAGGTAAGAAAAAAAATCAGTGTCTTGGGGACTAATGTTAATGTTATAATGAATTTCTGCCCTAAGTAAGCGTGTAATTTTGGAGTTATGTACATGTCGTCGTGAACCCCAGGTAACCAATTCACCCAGTTAAATAATGGCAGGTTCAGCAGATATGTACAACCCGTTTATGTCTTGTGGGTCTTGTTTTAGGAGAGCACCGAGTCTTACCCAGAGCATCTTGGAAAACTCCTGCTTTCGTTCAGGAACAGCAAAATGGGGTGTCCTTAAAGCGGCAGATGCTTTAGCAGAATTATTGCCTGAAATGCAGCGCCTGAGATGTGGCGTCTAAGTGCCCTGCTGTGGGAGGCATGCCGGCTTAGGCCACTCGTTCAGAATTTGGTTTTTTTTCCCCTCATATTTATGTCTTCACATTTAATTTTGCTTGGATTGTCAAAACACAATTGATTAGGATTTGTAGATGGGAAATGTTTCATGGAAACATAAACACAATGAGGAGATGTACTAAGAATATATCAAGAAACACTGTTTCTGTGGTGTCTGTTATTTTTCTCCTTAAAATATTTATGTGCATAATTTAGGTATTTCTAAATTGTTTTGTAGATGTGCAAAAAAACCATTTCAGAGAATTAACAGTATCTATTCTTGTCATTTTGGGGGCTTTCAGCTTTGGAACAACTACTTCCACCTGGCTGTTGCTTTTCTCACCCAAGAGTCTTTACAACTGGAGAATTTTTCAAGTGCTAAAAGAGCAAAAATACTTAACAAGTAAGTCCTATTCATCATCTAAATCATGGAAAAGAACTCAAGGTCTATTAACATAATTTTAGTTTAATTTCTTAGCTAAATCCATTCAAATTGAGATGCAATCATGGTATAATGAAAGGTTGGTTTTAAAAACATGAATCAAGTATTGCATGTGTTTCTACCCTTGAATCAAGATCTAAATTACAGGATTCATTACTGATGAAGACAGTATTTTATACTGCAGGATGTTCATAAAGTCAAGACTTTTCAGAAGTATTAACATATTATAAAGCTGAATTTTTAAATCACTTTAGCTTTGTGCTTATTCTAATCTCATTTT
Organism: Microhierax caerulescens; assembly: GCA_035590215.1. Taxonomy (NCBI): domain Eukaryota; kingdom Metazoa; phylum Chordata; class Aves; order Falconiformes; family Falconidae; genus Microhierax; species Microhierax caerulescens. The sequence goes on from JAVJGJ010000062.1 coordinate 50,721,885, forward strand.
ACGTGCCCTCTTTATTGCTTAATCCCTAACGGCCTTTTAGACTGAATTTTTGTAACTACAACCACTTTCACCGCGATATCCCTGAAGAATGGGTTTGTATAACTGCAGCCTTGTACGCTTTCCTGGTTAAAAGGGATTACATTGCCTACCTCTGAACAGGGAGCTTGAACTACCCGATTGCTGTTCTGAATCCCACAGCAAACAAAAGCTGTCAAAAGAAAAAAAAAAAAGGCTGGAAATAAGACTGGAGCCTGAATAGTTTGTTTAATATATGTATTTCTCTTAAATTTCACTGAGGTCCCGGATGTGGTGGACTTTGATCATTCATTAACTAAACGCTAAGGACTGAAAAAAAGGCAGTTACGTGTTTTCAAACACAGTGCGTGGATTCTCTTTTTTTGGCATCACATTTGTGAGGAGCACCTGCGAGAGCAGCTCGCTGCCACGGTCGGTCATGGGCTGCAGGCTTTGACCAGAACAGACAGGCTGCTGCATGACACTTTTTTTTTTTTTTTTTTGGCAGCTAAGTTTTGCCCTTCAAAGTCATCCGCTCTGTCCTGAGTTTTGAGGCGCATCCTTTGGAAGCTGTACTTTACCTGAGCCTTGAAACAGAATTTTTGAGCACTGTGTGATCTAATAGATATACGCATAACTCGTGGAGCTTCCTTGATGAAACAGGAATATTTACAAGTTCAGTAGAGAAGTGTTGTCAAGCAGAGATAAGCCTTTTGCACTTGTGTGTTAAACATTATAAATAACATTTTATAGTTACAAGTTTGCAAAAGGAAAGCAAGATGGTTTGGTAGAGCCAGGTAAATTTTATTCCATTAAATTTAGAATTTGTGGAGCAAAGTGGTTTTGTACAAGATGGGACCAGTGATGGAAATTCTTTTTTGTAATTAAGAATGTAAAGGATATTTGCAAAAGGCAAAGTGCTGCCATCACTCAGCAAGCAGAGGGCTCGGAGCCGAGGCTGCTGGCCAACTCCCCTTCTCACTCTGTCCAACGGGGGTGCAGCTACCTGAGCCTCTTAGTTCAGATCAGACTCCTGACCCGAACAAAAATCCAGCAGCTGAGCTAGAACTGGACTGGAAATTCCTGTCAAAGACATTTGTGGACTGATATTTCCTCTCTGTAAGGATGGGAGCCTTAAACAGGAATTTCCTTCAAGTCATGTCTGTATCAAACTGTGCGTTATATCTTTCTGAAGAAATTAAAGAAATCAACAGACATTTCTCACTGCTGATACAAGTAAATAGATTAAGTCATTTTGAGTGGTTACTTAATGATGTTTGCTAAATTGTAAATCTCTGTTTATAATGATTTTACAAGTTGTTATTTCCAGTTTAATCATGTTTTGGAGACGAAAAGCAAGACCATAAATTCTTCAAGATGCAATAAATGCATAGTCTAGAAGCACTAACTTTTATTGCTATGTGAAACCACTACCAGTTCTGTGCCAAAGGGATATAATTAATCAGTTAATTCAATATCACACTCACCCATCTTTTAAAGGTTGTATTTCAATTAATGTGTCAAATATTTAATAATTAAAATTTAATTATTGTAATTTGTAGTTTTTGCTAAACATTGCATTTAAGCATTAGATAATAACAGATTCTTAATGATGCAGAAGAATCTCTTTAATCCGTATTAATGGCAGGGTATCTCCCTATTATCCCACAGAAATCCCACAAGTTGCCAGATGTTACCATTTTGCTCAGCTTGTTATTTAAGTAATGATTTTAACATACAAATATTCTGTGTAGCAAATACATTCTTGGAGCTCATTATGGTTCTGATCCCATTGTTAATGAAGGCAACAGGATGTTTTCTATTCATTAAGCTTTCCTGGCATTAGTATGGAGAAGGTGTGGAATATCAGTGTCACCCTTGGCCGGGAGATGCAAGGAGCTGGTGGCCCCAGCTGGGCAGCAGGGCAGGGGCAGCAGGTGGGCTGCAGGGTGGGCTCCTGCCTCCTTCGCTGCCTGGGACCGCTCCTCTTGGCCTGGCCCGGGCAGGGCACAAAATCCCATTGGAACATAGAAACCTTCTCTTCCTGCCACTGCGCATTGCAGGGAACGGAGGCAGCGGGTTGTTTGACATTGATGATGTGCAGCTGCGATCCTGCAGCAAAGAGGTAGATAACTTTGAGGGAGTATGAGAAGAAACGCGGATGAGACAGAAGCAAAGGAGGAATGTGGTCTCACCTCTGGAAGGGAAGGAGGCAGTGTGAGCAGCAGAGAGCAGCCTGCAGTGAACAGCGCCTGGGCGCGTGGACACCAGTTGGGCCGATAATAAAGCTTTTAGCAGCGCGTGTACAGAGTATAAACTTATAAAAGCTGTAACTGGCTAACAATAAAGGTCTTTGCTTCATAATCCTTGCAAAGTCTGTGCTCATACGCCACAGCGCGTCAAGGTGCAAGATGTCACAAGATGTTCCTCGTTGGATTTTCTAGGACGGTGCTATTGCTCAGAGGGTGTATAAAAATAAAATAGAGCCTTAGGCAGCGAAGCTCTCTGTTACCCTTCCTCTGGCCTTTACCATCTGAAAAACAGAAGGTGGTCACAAGTAATCTCTGTAGCCACCCAAAGGGTGGTTAGGTAATCCAAAAATGTGGCATTGGTTTTGCCCAGGGGAGCGTTTTGTGTGCGCTTTGGTGAATATTGCTGCAGAAATTGGAATTTGGGGTCTTTTGAGGGAGAGCAAGTAACACCAGGTAAGGAACAGGAGGTGCTGGCTGCGTGGCTGAGGCGCTCGGCCTATCTCACTCCTTTGTGAACGGGACATTCTCCAAAGTTCCATGTCTCCAGGGGCACTGCTGAGCTGCCGAGGGAGGCTGGGTGATCTTCTGACTGTGGGCTCAATTTGGGGAACCTGCTTCGCAATTTCAAATAGTTTTGAATGCTAATCAGATATAGAAATTAAATGTTTCTGCTTATTGGTATTAGATTTTGTTGTGGTGGTTTGTTTTTGTTTTTGTTGTGGTTTTTTTTTTTTTTAATGCTGTTTTGTTTTTTTTTTTTCCTTTTTAAGGTACGGTGATATGAGAAGGCAGATTGGATTTGAAATCAGGGACATGTGGTATAATCTGGGTAAGTAGCCTGAGCACCTGGTGCTTAACGCTTTCACTCAGTGTTTATAAACAAAATTCGAGATGAAATTAACTCGCTTTCTCTGGAAATCGTGGTTGGCTTCCAGAAGGCATGTAAAAAGCAGGTGATTTAAGAAATAAAGCTGCCTCTGCATGTATTTTGCTGGCTGAGAAGAACCATAACTGTAGTTAATGCTTATATGTCTTCTGGTTTTCCATGGTATTCAACGTCATGATAAATAAAAAGAAACAGTTCTGGTGATACTTGTTGAATGGTGGTTTTCACCTTAAAATATCCATATAAACACACACATATACGTGGGTATGGTAACTGGGACTGTGCCAAAATGAACACGTCCAAGGGTTGGTTATCAGTAGCTTAGCCTGGAAATTCTGCTTTAAATCTGACTTTCAGTCTTGTTTGGCTGCATCAGAGTGACTCAGGAAGATCAGTAAAGAACGGGAACTTGGGCATCCCTGGAGTTCGGTTCTAAAATAGGTAGATCTGACTAGCTCGAGCCTGTGCCGTTCTGCGCGTATAACTTAGCTACATGGGGATTGAATTTCATGAGAAACTGAGTATTTACTGTGACCGGAGTGTGCTCATCTGCCAGATTTAATTTTCTTGGGCTTAACAGCAAGACACTTTAGCTTTTCTGAGTTTTATCAAAAGTTCCTTAAATTACCAGAAATAAATGCGTTTGCCACTTCACTTATATCTCTAGCTGAACTGTTGTTGCTGAAACTTGAAAAAAAAAATCTGCATATGTAAGAAAAGGGAATGCAGGGGTTCATAAGTGTTTGAGTTTGCATCCGCTCAGCTGGAATGATGAGAAAAGGCTTCTGAGAGCAGCTGAGTTCACTTTTTATTAGAAGCATCTTTCATGAATTAAGTGTCTGGAGAAGAGATTAAAGCACAGTACACACCTGATATGTGATTTGATAGACAGATAATAAAATCAGTATCGTGCCTGATGCTGGGTCATCCAGCTCAGGACACTGGCTGCCTCTTTATAGTAATTTGCCAAATCCTACCCTGTTCCAGGCTTGCAGCCCTGTATTCATCTGTTACCTTTACTAATTTCTCCAGCATCTTTGGATTCTTAAACTTTTCCTGGAATTTACTGGACTAGAAGTAGAAAAGTTTGCATACATATTTCTGCATCTGGCTGTTTGTACATCAGGTTATTTTATTCTGGCTGAGGACTGTGGCATGTGTTGTGCTTTTAACTACGGCTGCTGACACTGGCTGCTCTTGGACAACTTATTATAGTTGCTGTAGGGTTCCGTTTTTCACCATTAACAGGGAGATGATAATAATTTCCCCTGGAGTTTTGCGAATCGATTGGCGTGAGGGGTGGTGTTTTCTTGGATATTTCTTTCTCTGCTGCCATGAAAGCCTTTTATTTTAATGGAGTTTTTATAAACCAATATTATCCGGGTAGGTGACTCTGTGACCTCCTCTAGCTCTAATGCCTGTGATTCTGTAAGAGGCTGGGATCATGAATGTCGAAATCTTATATTTTGAGGGAGACAGTAAATTGCTGCTCTTCCCAACAAAAGCTGCAAGAGAAAGGTAAATCGGAGGCAGGACCCCAATCCAAGGGGGCCTTTGTACTCCTCATAATGAGCAGCTTGCTTTTTCTCTTCTTCGTAATACAGATAGTCCGTGCTGATCATGTTCAACTTCTGGCTCTTCACCAATCTCTTGTATGTCGTGGCATCAATTAAGAAAGAATTCTGACTTACCACTGCAGGGGAATTGATTGGGGGTACTTGACACTTTTATCTTAGAAGTTGCACTACATTAGTCAAGTTATTAATGTATATGTTCAGAAACAAAATCAGAAGTGAAAAGCTATAATTCTTGAATATGCTTGAGCATATAACTTTTATGACTATGCCACTGTGCATAAGATATGATGGAACCAAACAACCCTGACTTTTGATTTATGTATTAAAGGGTATGGATAAGCCTCAAAAATTAATACTTTGTCTCATCAGTTTTTCTTCATAACCATGATTAACATATAATGCCTGCTGAGTTAAAACTCCCCAGTCGGGAGCAAGACAGTCCTCTAGCTGGAATGCACATTTAAGAGTGTAATTTATTTTCTGAAATCAAATAGTAAAATACAAATTCTCAAAGTTCTTTTTCTTGCCTATGTGTTTCTGCTGCCGTAGTGGCTGCAATATTCACATCTTCCTACCTTTATGGGGGTGGGCAGGAAATGGGGCACATATAGCAGAGAGCACTAGTTAACTGTGTGCACACACTTTAAATACGTGTAATTTAGGCATAAGATTTTTGGTTTAAACAGCAAACCATGTGCAAGAGATCCAGCCTGACAGATATTTCTATTGAAATCCTAGTTGTAGCTGTCCTGTTTGATACCCTGCTAGATCTGATCATGAAGGCTTTAGATGCGAGTGCTGCAGTGCAGCAGCAATGAGGATGACTCCGAGGAGCCCAGTCCCAGTGTGCAGAGCCCCCACTGTGTTGCCTTTCCAAAAGCATCGCAAGGCTGTCATTGTCTTGCGTGCTCCAAAACCAGTGTGTATTAGTCTTTACAGGCTTTTCTCCTTCCGTGTCACAACCTGAACTTTAAAATAACCTATTATTTTGAGTCACTGTGTGGTTGGAACTGGGACTCCTTAGACCTTGGTGAGACAGCAAGTACCAAAGAAGCATAAAACAAGCCCTGGCCTCTCTCTTGAAAATGTAGGAGCTCAGAACCCATGTGCTTAAAAGCCTTATGTGATGCAATTTAGCATATCCAAAACACAGTCTGACAGTAGGTCACCTGTCCCAATTTTCAGTGGTTAAGGGTTTCAACAGTTTTATGTTAAAGAAACTGTAATGATATTTAAAATAATAGTTATGGTAAAGTTGGTCAAGGAAAGCCAACTCAGAAAACATTGCTTTTGTTGTTGGCATCTGAACCACCTAGAGGGAGATGGAAAAGTAAAATTCCTGAAGCTGAAGGGAAATGGTTGCTGCTGCTGTCCTGCAGTGAGCTGCCCACCTTCCCTCCAAGTGCTTGACGTCAGAAAAAGGTGTCTTGACAGAGATGTTAATGTCATTGGAGGGAAAGCCAGGGTTAAAAATAGACTTGAACTTTGAGCATTATATAAATAGAAGTCATTACAGATAATGCTTTCTGAATTAGTCATGCATGTTCACAGCTGACCAAGTGAGAGGTAGATTGCTGGCAAAATATTCATGGTGGTTTGTGACCCAGATTTAAATGAGAAGAACCTGGGAAATGAAGATCACATGTTATCCAATAAAGGGAGCACCTTGGGTTTGGTTTGCATAACGAGGCACGTCTCTTCCTGGTGCGTGAGCAATCTGTAGGGGCACATCTCACGCAAGGCAGACACCACTGTGAGGGCGAAGGTTTTGCATGTTCCAAAAGGGGACTTTTTTTTTTTTTTTTTCTTGCATTCAGTTCTTAAAGCAGCTGCACAATTTGGTTTTCGGGAAAGAATGCTCAATTTTCTTCCAGACTTGTCACATTTTGAGTCTGTATGTAGGAGTTCCTACACTCCCGGGGAAGACAAAAGGAAAAAAAAAAAAGCAAATTCATTGTTGGGTTGTTGATCAGAAAGTGCTGCCTGTGACAGGCAGCTGGGAGGGATGCTCTGGTGTGCCAGGGGAAGAGCATTTCCTTTCGTCTTTCTCTCACGCTTCCTTTTGTGGCATGACACGACATCGCCCTGGATCACATCGTTATAGCAAACACGTGCATCACGATCACATCACCGATGCGTGCTGTAGCATCCGAAGGGTCACGCAGGGCCCTCAGCCCTCTCCTGTATTACCCAGCTGGGGGCCAAACCCTTTGTCCATGTTACTCCTCACACCTACTTGATGAAGAAAACCAACCAAGGGGGCTTCATGTTTTAATCTGTGCTGCCCTGCCTTCCCCTGCTTGCTGCCTGCCCGGCGCGGCTCCCGCAGCAGGGACGGCACTGGGTGACCAGCCATGCTGCAGGGCCAGTGCTTCGTGTGCTGAACTGGCGGTGCCAGCTGTGCCACCCCGGCACGTCCTTCCCCATGTCCTTCCCCACAGCCGAGCTGCATAAACTGGTGGGAGCCACCCACAGACACTCCAGGCGGTGGGAAGAGCTGAGTGGGTTTCAAACAGCAGGTGGGGGACTTTTTCACAGTACAATATCTAAGTTATTTTCATACTTTCTGCTAATAACTCACATTTCTATTCACCCACCCACCCCAAGTCCCTCTATATTCCACACTCAAAGAATCTCTCTGTGCTCTTTGATTTAAAAATTCTGTGGAGCATCACTAGTAAATGCCACCAGCCTGTGAATGGCAGGGAGATGGAGGGTCCAGGCACAGCTTTGTGGGTGGTGGGGCTGGCTGCTGTGGGGTTGGGGGCAAGTCCTGCAGCCTCCGTGGGTTCCCGTTCCCCTTGGTGGGGGTGCTGGTGGCAGCCCTGGGATTTGAGGTCTGTGGCTCTCCATGCCTTTGTGCTTGGATCAGCTCGGTAGTGACTCCCTTTTTGAGCAAGAAGTTTCTATGCCCCTGGAGAACAGGGAAAGGGAGCAAAACTTTTTTAAAAAGCCTTTTGTGAATTTGCTGGTTTTCATGTCCAAAGTCCAAAAGATGATACTTACTTTTCTGAGGGCATCCCTGTGCTTGAGGCAATAGAAGAATCCACCATGGCACACTGAGAACTTCATGACATTGAATTTATGCTTGATGAATAACTTTTTTCACTATTATTTCTTTTCTGAAATATCAACCCTGACACTTTTCAGGCATAATACAAGAAAACTGTCACCTGAGAGGCCAAACGTAATAATACTTGCAAGAAAGAGGAAAGCTTTACGCCTCTCACTTGATACTCTTCCCCGACAACCAGCGTTGCAGCAACATACAAAGCAGCAGTTTTACTTTAGTATTAATTTGCCTTAATAGGATTGCTAATGCTAATAGGATTCTGATGTTTGCCAAATCAAGTAACTTAAATTATATCTGCTAAAAGTGCAGCGTGTTTTGTTAGTAAAGGATTTCTTCTTGATTATGTTTGTTGGAACTTATGTTAGTTCTGGTCAAAAGTAAAAGTACTAATTAAAGACTTGCACTGTTACTGTCATGTAGTGCAGTGGAATACAAATGAGTTAAATTCTGTTTCTGTCCTGTACCGCTGGCAGCTTCAATGGGACATAAGTCTTAAAACAGAGGAAACTGAGGGTTCCTTAAGTTAACTCAGCTCTGAAGAAGCCTGGTCCAAACCAGAGCAGCAGATGCATAAGCAGTGTAGGAGCCTGATTGTATGCATCCCTCCACTCTGCATTTGTGAGAAACATCACCAGCTATGTAGCAACGTTCGAATGAATCTCAGCCTGTTGCTGAGAGGGGAACATATTTGTGTTTTCTACATTTCTGCCATCGAGTCCTCTGCCCAGAGCACCCTGGTGCAGTGCTACACCAGCATCTTTCCATAGAGCTGTTCAACAGACCATTTGCAGAACATACGATCTGCATCTTCTACACTTTAGCTAATCACATGAACAGAACCTAGACTTTTTTAACTAGTCCAATATTTATTAGGTGCCGTGTTCGTGTTAAGGTTTAACTTGATCTCCATGCATGGAGAGCGTAGCAGGGAGGGTTGGCAGAGGTGCGGTTTTCTCTCGGGAAGATGAATGTGAAATAGAGTTTACCAGTCAGATGAGCTCTCAAAGAAAGAAGATGTAGTGTCAGCTTGGGAAGATGTAGCTCCGTGTCTGTGTAAATATGTGCTGGTGGTGACGCTTTGACAGACTGACGCAGGGAACATTTTGCACGCTGCAGAGGATACAGAAGTCTAAATAAGTTGACACAAGTGATGCGCCTTTTAGCCTCCTTCCCTGCCAACCAGAAGTTGTAGTTAACAAAACCCCTTGAAACTTAATGTGAGTGTGCAAATATGGGTTCTTTGTGGAAAATGTGGCAACTTCCAGTTTGACTGCCGATTCAACAACTCTTGTTAATTTGTGTTTATATATACCACATCCTTCACCTCTTGTGGCATAAATAATGTGATTCAGTAGTCACATCTTGAAAATTACTTTCTTATGTGATATGAGATTTTTTTGATACAGCTTTTATAACAATTATCTTCTACCAAAATCAGTTGCTGTTCTTTAACTCTGAAATGCATCTTTTCTCTTAAAGGTCAGCATAAAATCAAGTTCATCCCAGAAATGGTGGGACCTATCTTAGAAATGACGCTTATCCCCGAAACCGAACTTCGGAAAGCCACTATCCCAATCTTCTTTGATATGATGCAGTGTGAATTTCATTCTACTAGAAGCTTCCAGATGGTAAGCAGTGAGCTGCAGATATTTAAAGTTTGTAAGAAAGATTTTATTGACAAAACGTAAGAATTTGTGTTGTTTCTTATTTTTCTAAGGAGTAATGCAATTATGGATGCATTTATTTTCTGTGACTCCTGAGTGGCTATGGAGTTTTCATTGGTCAGTTTTAAATTCTAACCGAAAGAAGAATTTACATGAAGCAAATGAAACTTTTCGTTGTGAGACAAAAGGAGAGCAAAGACATATGTCTTAAATTTTCACTGTGACTCAGAAAAGGAGTCTGCTTCTGAGTTAAATTGGACATAAAGCCTGATAATGTGGCAAAAGAAACTATAACCTATAAGAATTTATCATCTCTAGTATCTAACAATTTTGATACTCTTTAACTTTTTATGAAGAGGGAAAAAAGCTATCCAGTCAGGGTCAGTGTTTCTTCATGCTGTACCAGCACTGCAAAATCTAAAATACTGACATAGCATTTCTATTCTCTTTTATTTTAACATGCTGAGGAAAGTCGTTGAATAAGCACACACGATCTTATCCTGATAGCATTGACTATTGAGAGGCAATTGGAGTGAAGGGAAGTTTCCTGACATCATTCATTTGACCTTCTTTCCCTGGAAACTTTGCCTTATGGATTGAGCATGAGACTAGTTAGCCCAGGTAGTGTTATGGTGTAAGCCAATATAGCTCCTTTACTCCATGAAATTTCTGTCAGTTCAGGATATAACCATGTGAATTTTGCCATGAAGTTTGACGCGTGTTGTTTACTTTTTTCCCCGTTATATTGGCAGTTTTCTTTCCGGGATGAGAAATCTTACCTTTTTCCATACCTCTTTGTGAACTATTAGAACCAGCTCTTTATAAATCTGTATCCAGAGTAAATGAATATCTGCGTGGAGAGACTTAAGCAAGGGAAATGACATCAGCTTTATTACTTTGATTTGTTTTGTGCTAGATGGTGTGTGGAGAGGTTGTGAACTGTATTTTGGATCCATCCAATTACTGCAAAATCAGTCTCATGTTTGACTCCAGTGATACTGTAAAGATTGAACCGCTCGCAGGGATGCCGTTTAAACAGTTTCCTGTCAGATGCTGTCTTTTGTTGCTTGTCATTTTTTATTTGTACAATTATATGGATCATGAAAAATTTGAGGGTAACTTTATAGCTAAATTTACGGCCCTATATTTTCTTGACAGAAGGAAACCAGCTTTGTGTAGAAGAGCTGGGTGATTTTAATAAACGAATGTCTTAAATATTTCACACAAATTCTTTTTGCCTTTTGAGAAGAAAAATGCCTCGTGCTTAAGTCAGAGGTGTCTTGGATTGTAGGTACTCAACATATATTCCTTATGTCAGTATAGCTTCTTTCTTTATGGACATAGCATTGATATGACAGATACAGAGGCAGTAAACCTTTTTTCAGTGCGTTTGGAGTGCACAGTTGTGTCTAACGGGGTATAATCAATCTGTCCATTTACGGTTTTGCAGATAATGTAGTTCTAGACTTTGCTGAGTATCTCAGATTGGTCTCTAGGGAATGAAGATCACTGCTTGTAAAAAGCAGAGAATTATAGAGTGAGTAGGTTGGATGTGACCTATGGAAGTAATTTGGTCCAAACTGGGCCATAGATTGGGTTATCTGGGGCCATCTGAAGCTCAGTATTTATTATTTCCAGTGAGGGAGGTTTCAGCACTTCTGTGAGTGACCTATTCCAGTGTTTAAGACTTCTCTTCTTACATCCAGGCGGAATTTCCCTGAATCAACTTGTCCCTGTTGCTGCTTGCGTTGTCACGGTGCACCCTTGTAAGTTGAGTCACTCCATCTCCTCTATAACCATCTTTTAGGTATTGGAAGGCTTGAGTCTGCTTTTCTCTAGGCTGAACAAACGTAAGTCCTTCCACCGTTCTTCAGGCCAGGTTCTCCAATGCTCTGCTCATCTTGGTGGCCCTCCATTAGACCACCTCCGATTTGTCAATGGTGCTCTTGAGCTGGGGGAACCAAAGCTGGATGCAGTATTCCAGCCGTGGCCCAAAAAGTGGAATAATCCTGTTGATCCTCTAGCTGTACTCATGCTGGTCAAGGACATGTTTTGCCTCTATTGAAGGGACATGCTGCTGCTTCATGTTCAGCTTGCTGTGCACCAGCTCCTTTCCAGCAGAGCATCTTGTACTGCTACTTGCAACTATGGCATCCCAGACTCAGGACTTTTAAGTCCCTCTTCCTTAAATATTATGCAATTTCTTCTTGGGTGTCTTTCAGACTGTCAAACCACCAGTCAAACCACCACCCTCTGAAATCAGGAATTAAGCCTGTTTTTCCACCCGTCTCATAGTCTGTCTATCCAGTCCATAGCTTACCAGCTTGTCAACAAGTATGCTCTGGGAGACTGTACCAAACACGTTGCTGAGATCGAGACCACCACAGCTCTTCATCCACTGTTCAGATAGTTTCATTATTTCACAGAAGGCAGCCAGGTTGGTCAGCTGTGATTTACCCTTGGTAAATCCATATTGGCTTTTCCCAGTCACCTCCTCGCCCTTTGTGTACCTGGGAATAGCTTCCACGAGGGCTTGCTCCATGGTTTCCTCAGGAACTGAAGTTGGCCTGCCTGGCCTCTAGCTTCTGGGCTCGTCTTTTTTGTCCCTTTTGTGTTTAAGTGGTAGAAATAAATAGAAAATAATTTAAGTATTACCAGTGCCTAGGCAAGCTTTCTCACTTGATGTGTCGGTGTGATGTACTGCGTTATGTCATCTATATGCAACTACCAGTTATCATTGTCCAGCGTTGCTTTCCCGGAGAACTTCAAAACTGAAAGGTTGGCTGCTGTTAAACTAATCTGCCAGAAATCCAATTATCTAACCTTATTAGTCACATCAACAAGGGCTTAGATTGGCTCCACTTCTCCAGCAGATGTATAAACCTCATGATGTATGGGGGAGGAAATTAAGTTTTTTGCAGAATACCAATGCTGTGATGGCTTGTGTTATAAACAGAAGCTTTCGCCGTGGTGGTCTTAATTTCAGTATGAATTGGTTTGCCTGGTAAAACCAGTAACAGACAGAATGGCTTGGGGTTGTTTTTGTTGGGTTTTTTTTTTGTTTAACCAGTGTATATAGCCCTGCGAAAACCCAAAAGATAAATTCCTCTCATTTTTACAGAACTAAATTAAAGGTCAACTGAATTAAAAGCTGATGTTGCCCATTTTTGTCCTCTCCCTCTTAAGGTGCTTTGAAGCTTATATGAGGCTTCAAAGTTGCCTGTACCTCAAAGCATGAATCTGATACTAAGGTCAGGGAGGGACTGAAGCTTCCCTGTGGAAGAAGATGCCTCCTTCTCCGCTCTGCTTTTTTCCTTTTGCCTGTTTTACTAGCAAACCCTCCAGATCAAAGGGAATATGTCAGAGCCACAGGAGCGATGAAAGAGAATTGGTTTGATTGTTCAAGGCCTGGTCAGGTGAATGTGATGGACCCCACGGTGACAGCAGGAGAGAAAGTTCATCATGAAACAATCAGTCAGCTGAAATGTGGAATTTGGAGCATAAAAAGCCCTGAGCTGGTTTTGCTGCCTGTTCCTCCCAGCCAGCACTTGCTCTGGCTCCGTTTCCTATGACCACTCCTGCCTATTTGCCTACCCAAATCTTTTAACTTACCTGTCCTGGACCTGTGTCATCACTGATGTAAGGTTTTGCTTGTTTTGAGTTGAACCCATTCATAGAGAGGTGCCAGTGCAGGGACTGGTACAAAACAGTGCGGGGGAAGTGGGAGGAGGCAGGGGTGGTGTTGGGTAGGTTCTCCCTAGCTCAAGGCACCACATCATAACACGATTTATTTTAACTGATCTGGTACAAATTAATTAGTAGAAGTAGCTCACTCTAGGAGCAAAAAAAAACAAAACAAACAACCTATTAACAAACTAAGGTAAGGGATTCAGTTATAAACATTGCCCCAGTCTGTCTTCCCCAACATAATTACATTTCTCATCAAGTAGGAAGGCAGGAAGGATGCTTATCCTTCAAAGCAAAATCTGGGAGGTGTGCCCCCTACTCTGCAGTACGAGCAAGAAGAAATTAGAAGTGCCATATGTCTATAGTTTTCAGGCTGAACCGCATTACTAAGGAGAATCATCAGTGCCTGGTGGTGTTAGCGTCAGCAATATAAGCATACAAGCTCCAGCATGTGTTCTTACCCTGGCAGAGTAAGGAGTTGTGTAGAAGTAATAATCTGATGAAAAAGCCCCAAAAATGCAACAACACATCTGTCCTATTTTCTGCAAATTGGACTGACACTTGGCATAATGGAACCATAGCCGAAAAGATATAGAAATGCGTAAGCAATGAATGCATAATAAAGAATCATATGGAAATGCATAATAAATGAATGCATAGTGCAAAATCATATAGAAACGCATAATAAACGAATGCATAATGTTTATGATTACTAGAATAAAACCATGGGTGCAGCTAAAGTTCCTCTAGCCAGAATTCTGTTGTGAAGAGAATTAAATGAGTAAAGACCAGAAGAGATAAAGAGGAAACCCTTTTAATTAATTTCTAACAATTAACAATAAATCTCAATATAATCAAGATGGTCATACTGGCATTTTTATTTGCAGTGTAATTTCATGTGCGTTATCAATGAATTTCAAAGTGATAAAATTCTCCTTAACAAGAAGTACCTAGTTTATCTGAATCTTTCTTGACTTTTAGAACCTATAAATACTTATTAAGTCTTTTTGCCACTTCTGATGTTCACCTCCCATTCCCCGTGCTGTAGGTTTGCAGGTAGAACATAAATTACTGACTTGTCCAAGTTTCTGTGATGCTGCAGATTCTCCTCTGTAATCCCACTGAACGTGCAAATTCAAATAAATCACCCCCCAAAAAAGATTAATTTTAATAAGTAACATTCTTAATTTTTCTGTGGTTGAAATGTACACGTGTAAGTTTTTCTTCTTTTCTGGCCTTTTGGAGAATATCTGTGTTCCTCCCTCACCCCACCTGAAGAGCAAGGCAGAAGGGTAATGCCGTAAGACTAGAGACCTCCAACATCACCTAATATTAAATGGCCACCAGATCTGTTTGCCAACTAGAATGCTGTGGGGAAAATAGGAAAGGGATGAGATGAAACTGTTGGGAATTACCAACAACTTTCATAGCAGCCTTTTAAACAAAGTTTTATAGCACCTGTGAACCATTTCTGCATTAGGACTAATTTCTAGTGGTGGTATCTGTCACTGAAATTTTATATGGCAAATTCATTATTATCTCATATCAAAACAAATTTATAGCAGCTTGGGGAATTGAAAGTTGTCCTCATCTGCAGCTAGATTAAATTGTCAGTCAATGCTACAAATATAGCCTGACCACACTTTAGGCAAACCTAAAACCAAAAGCGATTAGTTGAGCTGACACTTGAAGACGCTGGATAGCTTACATTGATTTATTTTCTCCAGCTGGGAGATTGTAACAGGCAGGTGAAGTAGTGGATATACTCTTTGCTCTAGTTCAAACACACATTCTAAAGAGAAGCTGAGATCTTGATCAACTGCAAGGAAACGTTGATAATAATTTCCTGTAATCTTTCTAACATCACTGTCAGCAGAAGGATATGACTCCAACTCACTGGTTGTGCCATATATACCCCTAAGCCTCCAGAAAGAGCCTCGGCGAACGTCGCTGGCTGTAATTAAATCGCAAGTAAACATTGAAAATTGGGCGCTACTTCATTTGGAAGTAAATTCCATCACAGTAATTGCAGGCCTACTTTGTGCTATACTATGCATTAAAAAAAAAAAAAAAAAAAAAAAAAAAAAAAGGAAAGAAAAAAAAAGGGAAAAGCGACAATTTATAATCAGATGCCCGGGGAACCATCCTGGAGCCATGAGCCTGTGTGACTCCAGGGGCCACGTTCTTACTCCCGTCATGGAAGACAACAGCTCCGTAAACCTCAACTTGTGTTGATGAAACGTTCTTCTGTGGAAAGACTGCAGAAGGAATTTTAACTATGTTAAATCACGTTTAGTCATCTAGCTTGCACTGACAGCACCGTATCGATTCCTTGAGAAGTATCAAGAATGACTGAAGTGTGAAGATATTGTTAATACTCCTTAAACCCCCAGAAATGCCACAAGCCTGTTCAGCCCAAGAGGGCCGTTAGGGAGATGGCCCAAAAAAAGTCTAGATTTACAGAAATTTAGGCAAAATTGGTGTCAGGAAGATACTTAAGATCCTGTATGACAAAGGTAATTGCTCTTCTTTGTCTGAGTAATCTCTTGCTAAAAAACACACCACCTAAAGGGCTCACACTGACAGCAAGTGTCATTTTTCACATTGGTATAGAAAGTCAATTTCTTTCTGTTCCCATTAGAGAGCATGAATTTTGTGACTTCTCTGTTTCATCATTGTGTTGCTTCAGTGTTTTACTTGACACGTCCTTGTACTATGGGAATGTGTTCCAGCTTGTTTGCCTTTCTTAGAGGGGGTGGATTGCATTATTCTTCCTTTTCTCATTTTCCTGACATTTTTTGAAAAGGGATTCATTGTACTCAAAACCTTATTTCCCTTCACTTTCCATTCAGTTCTTCACAAGGGAAGTAGTGAGTGGAACAGAGAGGCTGTGTACTCACCCAACCATGGAGATGTTCAGTACTTGACTAAGCAAGTCATGGATGGCCAGATCTAGCATCGGCAATAATCCTGCATCACCTGGGAGGCTGGACAAAATGACCTTTGAGGTCTCTTTAAGTCAGTGTTCCTATGATTCTGGGGATCATTTGGGGAAGAGAAGAGCACTTTTCAATGTTTTCATCAGAGTTTGGGGGTTCCATCTTTAAAACAGTCACAGATAATAAAAATTGTTCTGAGATGGAATATCTCTTGGTTGATTTTATCGCTATGTGCACGATACAGCCTGTAGCTCAGCTTTTCTGACAGCACGCAGGTCGGTTGACTTGTGCATGTTGTTAGACAACAGCCTGAATTTGCTCTGAGCAGTAGATGAGCAGGACTTTTTCTGCCGTTATTATCATGATAGCTTGTAGTCGCTGAGCTCAGAGCAGAGATATTTTTTTTTTTTTTCCTCATTGTAACACAGTTTTTGTAGGCTGCCAGGTGTGTAAAAATAGATTTCCCAATCAAATGCACAGGACAAAATGTCTGGGGTTGCACATGAAGGTAGGAAATTACATGAACGTTACTGCAGTTAGTACTGACAAGGAGATGGAGATTTGGAAGGGAGACAAAACAGTGTCCTGGAGCTGACTGTGGATTTTTGCATTATTGCTGTTGAGCCTGTTCAGGTGCTCAGAAATTGAGTTGTCCTAACAAAGAGAGGTATTTTGACATTGGCGCAATTTATCAAGCAAATCCTTCATACCAGTGTGTATTTCTCCCTCAAAAAGGATTTTTCTTAGGAAAGCAGGAACTTCTTTTCAACCCATGGCCACATTTCATACACAGGTTCAATTTGACCAGCCTGTGTTTGTTCACAGCTGCGGTGGGCTTCAGCAGCAGAGGTCCTTCCAGGAAAGCAGGCAGGTGCCTCCAGCTGTGGGGGTAGCTGAAATGCTTCTCCTCACCCTCACTTACTGCAGGCTTTTCTCTTGTTCTGCCCAGGTTTTCCTTGCCCCACGCACGCAGCAGTTATTTCAGGAGAAAAGGACTGTGGCACAAATAAGGGCATGTCTGTTTGGGCTTGGTAGAAGCGTTATGATAAACACTGTTGGCCAAGGTGGGACTCTGTTGGCAGAGCTTAAAATGCAACGTACATTGGCAGAAGGGGGTTGGTGATGGACGTAGCTACTGTTCCTCCTCAAGGTGATGTAAATTAAGGTGGTGAAAAGCACTGTCTTAGAGTTTCATCATGACATCAGTCTGCTGGCAAGGGTGATCTCGTACTCCTCACTGGAATAAATGTGCCGGCAGAATTTCACAATGTGGACTAAAGAAATCCAGTTTCTCTTCCTAGCTAAACTAATCTGAGCCCTGCTGCTGGCTGGAGATAACACCTTGTCGTCCTCAGCTCCCCCATGGGGCTGCCCGCGTAGAAAATCCCTGTCCCCCGCCATCCCCCCTGCCCCTTGGCCGCTGCACTAAGCGGTGGTGCTGCGGCCAGGGCAGCAACACCAGTGGGGTGGCCACATGTGGCACCTGCTTGCGGTTCAGCCTGCCATGGGTGGCACCACGGCCGAGCTCACCCACCCAGCCCTGGCCTCTGGGTGCTCTGGGACGGTGGTCCCATCGCCCATGTGCCCACTATCAGCCCTCGGCTGCTGGGCTTGCAGGGCTCTGTGCAAGGATTTTTATTTTTTTCTTGGTACGCAGATTTTGATTTTTGCCTTTCAGCAGAGATATCAGCTACGTCTTTAGCACGTGACTTGTGCTGCAGCGCTCTTTGAGGTTGTCCTTGTTGCCTCCCTGCAGTTGTTCGTGGTGAAAGCAAAGTAATTTTGCTTCCAGGCTTTCAGCAGAAGCCTGCCTTCCCCAGGTACAGAAAGCCCCTCTGCTGATCGGGCAGTGCCGTAACAGATGAGCTAACGCTGTTGTCACCAACATAGTGACATCAGTAATTTCCATCCATGAAAATAATTTATAAAAAGTAAGAAATGCCATTATGTGACTGGTACAGCTTAGAGATGGGGAAGGCGAAGGAAGGCTCGTGGCTTGAACAGAGCTTCAAGATGGAGTGCACAGGCTGCTGCTGTGGCTGTGGAAGTGTGTCCTCGGTCTGCAAGTATATGAAGCTGCAGACAGTCCGATCTTTTTTTCATTTGTACATTATACACTGTTAATATTAACTGCAGAGGCAAAGTACATCTCTTGACATTTACAAAATGTTAGTACGCTCTGTTCTTGTGCAGGTGGCCCTTTGCTTCTTGTTGGAATAGTTAGGGGTGGCTTAAGGAAGTCGCAAGGAAAAAAACTCTAAGACAACTCTTCTGCCAATAAACTGCACTCGAACGGGCTCCTGTTCCCCTGCCACAGGCTCCCTTCTCACCCAGGCTCTGCAGCTGAGGTCTCCGCTGTAGGTCATGTCACTGATGGTGCAGATGCCTGTGCGTATTTAACGAAGAATTAGGAATTAGATGTCTAGACCAGTTTGTTGCATAGCAGCAGGCTCTGGAGTGAGCCTTCCTGCACTGCCACTTCGCAGTCTTTCCTAACCTGGGCCCTAGGGAATGTAGCAGCAAAAGGTACAGCCCTCTGTAATCATTAAAAAGCCAGTGGATTACCCAGTTTACATTTAAAATGTGATCTAATGCCCACCTAAGTTTACATTCTTCTATTGTTGCCCACATCAAAGTATTACCCTTGTTTGAGACAACTTTTTTCCCCATCTGCAGTGACTTTAACAGGTTTATCGAGTCGTGCCCCACTGTGAGTCAGTATTTGTAGGCTAAAAAGGGATGTTAGTGATGCTGGGGTGCATGTCTGGCCGAGTTACCCAGCCTTAGTTGTTATATATTCTCACTCTTGGAGCTTTCAACAGTTTTGTATTTTACTTTTGTTTCTATTACCATTATTGCAGGGGGCATTCTGTGCCTGGCTTTGTGTTGTCTTTTTCCCTGCCCTCAATCTCGTCATTAATCTCCTTATTTGGTTTTCTGTAATGCAAATATTTACACTTCATTTAACAACATGACCAATGATTTCCTCAACCAAGAAGTCCTTGTAGGACAGGAGATCATTGTGAATAGTCTAATACCAGAGCCTGCAAACTCTTAAAGTCAATCAAGCTTTAAAATAGTGGCTAAGCACTTCACCGAGATACCCAACCAATCTGTGAACCATTGAGGCTACAGCAATAAAGTGAAATATTTGCCATCTGATTATCTACGCTTGCTTTGTTTAATTATAGTTTGAAAATGAGATCATCACGAAACTGGATCACGAAGTGGAAGGAGGCAGAGGAGATGAACAGTACAAAGTATTATTTGACAAAATGTAAGTGTTGATCAGCAGCAAGATTTATGTCACAGTAAAGTCAGGAGAGAGAGCAATTAGGCTACAAAGAACTTTGTAGCCCAGAAATAATTAAAATCTGTTAATGATGCACAATATTTAAAATTGCACACCTGAGTCGAGGTTTTTTTCTGCATGTGATTAACAAGGCAAATGTAATTGGGTTTTCAGTCTCTTGGAGCACTGCAGGAAACACAAATACCTTGCTAAGAGTGGAGAAAATTTTGTGAAACTTGTTGTCCGCTTAATGGAGAGGTTGTTGGACTACAGGACCATAATGCATGACGAGAACAAGGAGAACCGCATGAGCTGCACCGTCAACGTGCTGGTAAGCCAAGAGAAGTCACCACCCTGAAATGATTACTGTGTTCTGCATTTTACATCTTTAACAAAAGATTTGTGTAAAACAGCGTACCTGTTGGGATTCTTGTGAAAGTTTGAAATGCTTTTAGGGTTTTCTCTGTTTTTTAATGAAGGTCAATCTATGAAAAAATGGGTTATTACTTCTCTAATTGATTCCAAGGAAAGATTTAAGAAGATGTGTTTCAGGGCCTGATCTTTGAGGGCTGTTCATTGACTTACAAATGATGTATGAACGACTTTATGCAGAAAGACACTGACATACAGAATGTTGGAGTAACAGGCAGTTTGCTACTGACATTGTCATGCATTTGCAAGCCCATTTGTATTCTGCTTATTGCTCAGCTTTCATATTCACAATTTTTGAAGAAATGTGAGTGTTACTATTTCATTCACAGTAGAAAAAGCTCGGGTTTTTTTCACTGATGTGAAATTTCTTAATCTTAGTTCCAGAAAATCTGCAGTATCTGTACTACAATACAAACCTTTGTCTGTTTAGGCTAGAGCTGGAAGCAGTAGAAGTTGTCCCCGTAGCACGCACATCAAGCTCTTTGATGGAAGCATTAGGGTATGATATTTTGTTAGCACGAGATCAGCACATACGTAAAAATGTCAAATTAAATTTTAGGGACCCCCAAACACAGTACTAGCCAGATATGATTTTTCCAATAGGAGTCAATCTCAAACTGTTAGCCACTAAGGATTCAGAGCTTTCATCCCTATATCACTATTAAAGCTTTTATTTTGCTGAAACACATGGGGTACAGACAACATTTACTGTTATGTGATATGGCTGATAGATTTCATTCGGGCTGGTTTGGAAAGATCTGAGTAGTTTGTAGCTGTAGCACTTGCAGGTAATGCAAATGTCCTCAGCCTGTGCGTACGCTCCTGTGCTGCGCTGTCGCGTAAGCTGTAAGTGAAGCAGTGCCCATTAGAATGGGAGAGAGGCTAGAGGCATCAAATCAGATATCGGGATTTTATTTTTAGTTTGGTTTTCCTCTCTACGCACATCAAAAAGCATCAGAATGTTTAGGAAATGGGAAAAGAGGAAGGGCTTGGAGAGTTGTCATCGGCTGCTGATCTAGCAAGTGCCGTTAGGTTGCCTGCTGAAAAGTCATAGCATCCTCCCGAGCAGAATTTGCATTAGAAAAGCCGGCTAGTTCACACCAAGCAAATAGGAAATTAAAAAATGACATACGCTGTACACTCTGAAACGTGACAACAATTTATAAAACTGGGACAATTGCCTTAGGAAGGTGACTTTATTTCTCCTTTCCCTTATCATCATACTCTGAGTCTCCCCCTAGTAATACTCGCCATACCAACGGCGGGGGGGACTGATGGCACACTTGGGGGTTGGTTTTGTTCTCTCTGAGTGCGTCTAACAGCATCTCATGGTGCTGGGGTTTGTCATTTGAATCTTTCAAGTATTTGCAGATGATAAATTTTGTGGGTGATTTACTGCTGTCAAGTTAAATCACGGTGAGAGATCCACACGCGACCCCACTGCTGGAGCCTGCAGGGAAGGCATGGCGGGGCAGAGCTTCCCTTTGGTTTCATAGGCGTGATTTAAAACTTCTGCTTGATTTTAAAGCGCCGTTTGCCCTCCCAGGGCCAGCTCAGTCTTTTCATCATTCTCCAGGCACCTGAAGTGAAATTTATGCCTTTGCAAAAATCCAACCCACGGCTGATACTCACTCAGCACAATTCCCACCTGAGTTCTCAAAAGAGTTCTTAATTGGGGCTTTAATGATGCAGAGGCTTTCGTAGGATTAAGTTTGCCTGTATTGACTGTAGTTTAACTCAGAGGTTTTGATATGCATTTAAGCCAGTGCTGATGTTAAAAAAAAAAAAAAAAGGAGGGGGGGTGGGGGAGTGGCAAGCCCTATTTGTTGCCTCAGCTGCTTGTTCTCACCCCTGATAATCCTGGCAACTGGCAAAAGCAAGCATGCTGCCCAGGTAGCAGAGCAGATCCAAGGAGGGATTTTGCTGAGAGTTCACGCTCTCCCAAACCGGTTATTTTCCATCCCCTCCAGTTCCTTGGCCCGTTCGCTGCAGAGCCACATGAGGGCCAGCACAGCATGAGGGGATGTGGGAACCTGCCCCAGGGATGGGGCAGGACCAGCAGCCGCCCTTTGGAGGAAAGGAGATTGTAGTAAATGCAACATGGGTCGGTGTTGATGTGCTGCCCAAGCCTCTTCCTGGTCTGGTTGATTTGGTGTTGCTTCGTGAGCTGCATCAGGAGGGCAGAATAGCTGGGAGCAATATTAGGAGAAAATGGCTTTACATTATTGATCCACCTGACTCAGAAGTCTCTTCTGCTTTACAAAAGCAAACAAAACCCAAGTAAGAAAAATCAGCAGCAAGTGGTTGGGTTTGTCTTTCGAGTTGAACTCAAAACCAGCGAGCAGTTAGGTCAGATATCCACTGAGTGATCCATCGTTTCCAGCTGCGGTACGTAGAGTCTGTCTTGGATTTTGGTTTTCTTTGAAGGGAACAGTTTTGTATCAGGCTTACGCATCTGCTAGTACTGGGCTTGTGCAGCTGTTAGTGGATACTCAGACTTGTTTGATTTAGCACTGAAATATGTTTTAATTCAGTGAAGGAGAAATTTCTTTGTATTTTGTTTTCTTAGATGCATTTTAACTTTTGAAGGCAAACTTTAAATTAGATGCAGAAATGCCTTCAATATCTCACCCAATTTATCACATATTGCATTTACAGTATTTGTAGTGTTAACTAGTTTATCTCAAGACCGGAGGCGTTCAGACATTTCTGAAGAGAGTGATGATAATGTGTGGAATATGAAACCAGATAAATAACACTAATCTAACTTTTTATTTCTAAAGAAACTATTAGAATTCAAGAGCAGATGATATATTGTTCCACCAAGGTTTGGAGTTTTAAATCCATAGAACAACTGTTGCTTAAAAATCATGGGTTTGTATAGTACAAAATTTCAACTGAAAATGGTTAATGATGTGTGACTTGCAAATGCCTGAAGCAAATTTCCAGCATTACTATTCTTGCAAATTCTTAACCTTTGCAATGAGACATAAGCCCTTATACAGTACATCAGGAAACATCACAGCATTAGACTTCATAAGTTAAATAACTTGTGTTCTATCACTAGAGGCAAATTTCATTTTGCAGTTTTCAGGTTGATATTATGCAATTATGAATTTTTTATTTAGAGCATGATCTGTATACATTCTAGACTGTGAAATCAAATACTTTGTAACAAAATTATGTTGTTTTTCAGAATTTCTACAAGGAGATTGAGAGAGAAGAAATGTATATAAGGTTTGTAAACATGACCAGTGACAAACTCTGCTTGACTTACTGTAGTGTAATTGGAGAAAATTAAGTTCATATTAAGCAGTCACTTGGGGGCTGGAGGGAAAGAAGTAATGAAAAAACATACCTTGACTGAACCTTAAAGCTTATCTTCACTGAGAACAGTGTCCATCAGAATTAGCCATGAGATTTTTTTTTTGTCCCCCTTCTCCAGCTCCTTCAGTTATATTATGGTGAACACTGAAATACTCAGGAGTGTTGTCACATGAAGAAAATAAGTCAAAAGAAAGCTGAGCAATGAAATAATTTTGCCTCCTGGCGTGGTACAAAATATGTGACTTGTGGTAAAAAGGACTATTAAATAGTATCATGACTGATACCAATTTTAAATTTAAAGCTTTTAGGAACCTTTCAAAATCTATTTTCACACAAAGTAAAAATGGTAATGTGCTGTTGTGGTTTTTGTAAACCTCAGGGTTCCTAGTCTTCTATTTGTGCTTCAGCTTAAAATTGGCTAGACCATTGTGCTAAAATGATGAAGCTTTTGTTTTTAATGCTATTTTAGGTATCTAAATATTATTCATTAATTCATTCTCAGGTGCTTGTTACCTTTAAGGAAGAACACACTTCCTGTTGTTTAAATGGGTTTAATTAGTTCTTTATTAGTTTGCAAAAAGAAAAGAAAATCTAACAAAAGGCAGGATTGGTAGCTGGGGACAAACAAGTAAGGTTGTGAGTTGTAGGTCTGCCCTCTTCAGCATCTGTATAAAGACATTTTGTTTCTCACTGTCAAACCCCCACCCAAATTCTCTCCTATTTCTGTTAACATTCATGTCAAAATGAATGTCAAAGTTCTGTATTTTCACTGTCTTTTTCAAAATACAGTTTTAATAGTTTTGTTTTGGGTTTGTTTGTTTTAAATTCTCACTAAAAAATCCCAACAAGCAAATGAAGAGAGCCCCCTTCCCAGAGGCATGATGCTATTGAGGTTAAGGAGGAAGGCATGTCTGTCTCCACAGCTGAACAATTAGAGCGATACCCTTGCACAAAATCTGTATTGGATTCATTACTCATCACAAGTCATTTATATGCATTGGAAAAAGAACACAACAGAAATGCAAATGGTCCTAAAGGTTGTCTGCACATAGAAATATGAGCATTAAATAATCCCACATATATTTAGTTGACTGAAGATAGAGTCGAACCATCTTCAAAATAAATTATTTCATAACATTTAAGAGTCAAGCCATTGTAAGAACCGTTGTTTTTATTCATTGCAGGTATCTGTACAAGCTGTGTGACTTGCACAAAGAATGTGATAACTATACAGAAGCTGCCTACACGTTACTTCTGCATGCAAAGCTTCTCAAGGTAAACGCCAAAATACCTTGCAAATTCTGAAAATCCTGTTCGCAGTAACTGATAGTGGTACTGTTTGTCACTCTTCGAAGATCTGCATTTTCATCTAATTAACAACTGTGTGCTGCTTCTTATGTCAGTTTTACCTTTTGCATGTGTATTTAATACACGCAGGAAGGCAGCCCTCAGCCGTTAGTGTATGTCAGAGCACGCTTTACTCATCTCAATCCGAAATGGATGGAAGCATGATCAAGACTGCAAGTTATAGACTGCAAAGCTGTAATTTAAATTGCTCTTAAATATCAAAATCATGTAATGTGTGGAAGCATCTAAACACATTTTTTTAAATTGGCTCTCTGCAGAATATTTTTTTTCTGCAAAGGCAATACAAGGAAGTACTAGAGACTGTTGTGGAGTACTCTTGGGTATCTATAAGTTCAGGTTTGATTTTGAGATATTAGAGGGAGATTCAAATGGTCTTCTTTCCAAGTTCATGTCTTTAAAAGGTACATATAATTTTAACAGAATCTTACATGGCTCATAACACATTTAAAGAGACATAACAATACTGCTGTTCTTCCAGAAATGTCTTGGTGTAACCTGAAATATATATGAATAACATGCTATCTATACAAAGTGCATGTAAGTAAAGCATTTAATTTTTTATCACTATGTAGGGTCAGTCAGAAATGTAATGAAGCCCTGTTTCATAATCGGTATTCTCGCTGAAAACTTTCTGGATAGATGGTGGTGTCCTTAACAGGCAGCTTGTTAACATTGTGTCACAAATGTCACAGCACATGTACCAACCATGTTCCTGACATTATCATATAGAAGGATGCCACCCTGAACAGCGGCCACTTGGGTCATGAAATTACGTTTAATATAGCCTCGTCATCACCAAGATATTAGCAGGGAATTTGATGTTCTAATTTTAAAAAGCAGTCAATATAAAAAGTAAACATCTACATTTTATAAGAATTAGCAGCTTCTGAAGCATTTGCTTTAGTCCCATTCTTCTTCCTTGCATCTCACCACCCACAGTGAAATCATTCTCTCTGCAGGGAGACCTGGATCTCATTCTGCTTCCTTCAGGGATAGTAGGGCTCGCAGTCGTGTGGAGCAGAGAGTCAGGGACAGAATAACGGAGAACTCCTTTTCCCCCTTGATCTAGTTCTCATACCAATGGCGAGCATGTTGCAACCTTCTGTATTATTGCAAGCCGCCGGTATTAACTACAGAAGCTGTGCTAATTGTACCTGACTTCATAAAGGAAATTTATCTCATTCTAAGCAGTGAATTGCTCTTAGCAATCTTTGATTAGATCTAAACAATCCCAAGAAAACTGCCAGTGTAAAATATCTATTTTGAAAAGCTGAAAAGTGGAAGGTGTTAAATACTTCTGACGGTTGCACTGGCAATTCTTCGTACCTCAAAATCGAGTAAACTGTATCCAAGCTATAACAAGACTAAATATGATGCAGAGCATAGATGTGCAATTTAAATTAAGACACTTTGAAATGTATTTACTGTGTTTTAAAACAAATAGAGGGTTATTAGAAAACATCAGTAAGATTCATCTGGAGTGCAAAAGTACTGTAGTGATAGCTTTATTCATTATTGAAAGCAGGGGCAATTATTGCACACAGCCTGCTGGATCGTATAATCATAGGATCACAGACTGGTTTGGGTTAGAAGGGACGTTAAAGACCACCCAGTCCCACCCCTGTGCCCTGGGCAGGGCCCCCTCCCCCAGCCCAGGCTGCTCCCAGCCCCATCCAGCCTGGCCTTGAGCACTGCCAGGGATGGGGCACCCACAGCTGCTCTGGGCAGCCTGGGCCAGCGCCTTGCCGCCCTCACAGGGAAAAGTACACTCATTTATTTGGTAATGAAATTTTCTGTGTTGAGATGTGTGTCAGGGAGGTGAAGACATGAGCTCTGACACCTTCCCTCACACAGGCTGGTGCTGTCAGTTGCCTGTGGGTAGAAGCTGGAGTGACTCGCTGGGTCCGTGGCTATAGAAGTCTCTTATTCCCATGAGGGACATAAAGCAGGACTGCCAAATTCTGTAATTCTTGCTCATCACACTTGAAGTGAATGAACCTTTTAGACAAGATAAACCATTCATTCCCTTCCACAGGTGCAGCGTTTCCTGGAAAAATGATGGAATGAACCATGCCGTAAAACATCATTCAAACTTTTACCTGTTATAGCTTGAACTTGCTAGTCAATGTGCTTTTTGTGACTTTAAAATAGAATTTAGCCAATTTTGGGGTTTCTTACAGAACATCTTCAGAGACCAGATGAGTATCTTAATATACTCCTCTAATTTACTGGAAAGAAATAACCAGTTTTCTTTTCTTATAATGCAAATCCATAGAAGAGGGCAAATGTGAGGTTAATATTTGTCATAGGTTTTCATCACTAAGTGTTGCCTTCGTTAAGGCCTGACGACCTGGTTCAAGAACGACATGGCGACCAAAACCCAACCCCAGGCCGCTCGGGCCATCAGCACACAGACACCAATGTGGTGGATGGCAAAATGGCGTTTATTGAGATAAGTGGTGCGGCATTATATAGCTTAGGTTTACAACGTCACTCCCGTCTGCTTACATCATAGGCTAAATGCTGTTGGCTACCTGGAGAGAGGGGGGCCCTCAATTTCCGTACAGCACGACATCTTCCGATCGCCAGGCCCTAACTAACTACAATACTAATACAATGGATGTTTGTTTATAAATATAATTACATTATACTTTGAAATTGTTTTATCATGAAAATGCATAGATCTAGGTGTCCTGTTACTACCAGTAGTTAGTAGTGTATGGAGGAGTTCAGTATTCCTTGAGAAGCATCAATATTGGGGTGTGTAACTTCAAGCAATTGAGTTTTCCGGTCAGACCTTGAGGACAGGATTTTCAATGACACTCAACCTTGGCATATATTTCATCACACTGATTTTAATGGGATCGCATTTAGGTCAAGACTGAGAGCTTTCGAGGATTTCACCTTTAAATTTGCAAGAAGGCCATCTCTGTGGAGAGAGGGCCACCATCGTTTTCTCCAGATTGCTGCAAGCTGAGGAAGAGCACTTGAGAAAAGAGATTCTGGTTGTATTTTTAACCCATTCAGTCAGAATTAAGAAGTTCAAAACTAACAGAAGATAGCGGTTCTTGGTATGCTGAAAAAAATGCCATTGCACTGCAGAGTCTGTGAGGTTTGTGTGGCTCAGAAACATCATTTGTGTTCAAGGTTGCCTGCTTTAGCCAAACACAAATGTTTGGGCCAAATTCAGAAGTAATTAGGTGAAATTTAATAAGATATAGGAGTTAAGACTGAATGATTTAATAGTTCTGTGAATATATCTGTGAGCGGCTGATCTCTTCACACTTTTTTTTTCTTTATTCCTAAAGTTACACCATTTCATATAAGTGTGCAGTCCTTCTCCTTTAGTAGCTTTGTTTTTTCAGAGGAGAAAGTGAACAGTTCTTTAATGAATTTAATTTTTTTAACTTGTTTTTTTTAAGGCAGCAAGTCCTATTGGAGCACCTGTGTCTGTCTCTCGGTTTATGAGAAGTTTCATTTGATTTAATGGAAGTTTATGATTTGATTTGATAGAGGTTTGTGAGTCTCTGAGGTATTATTTCCCTGCTAGCCTCATGGAAATAGATAGTGGTGAAAGGGTGGGCGAGAGTGTTAGTACCCTGGCTAGGGAAAGGGCTCCAGTACAGTCTCATCCCCAGGTAGGTTGTCGGGAACGCTAGTGGGAGGAGAGAAGGGAGAGGAAGAAGAGCATTTGTCCCTTACTGGGCACCAGAATATGCAGGTGCATGGGAGAAGGATGTAGGGAATCGCTT
Organism: Microhierax caerulescens; assembly: GCA_035590215.1. Classification (NCBI taxonomy): domain Eukaryota; kingdom Metazoa; phylum Chordata; class Aves; order Falconiformes; family Falconidae; genus Microhierax; species Microhierax caerulescens. The sequence goes on from JAVJGJ010000062.1 coordinate 50,750,149, forward strand.
GGTCCTCTCAGGTCTAGGAGGAAATTAATTTAATATCTGTGCCTTGCTCCTCATCCTTTAGGCATTTGCTAGAAGAGCAAGAGCTACTAAGTACAGACAGGCTGTATAAAGTTAGTTGTGCTTTTCCCTGCCTCCAATCTTTCTCTAGGAATTTCAGCCATTTAATTTCTGTGCCTGCAGTCCTTCCCGTTCGTATTGATGTGTCTTGGCTTTGGGGCTTCTCTCAACACCAACCTGCAAGTGTTCATTATGCCTGCAGCAGGTTGTAGCCATCAGCAGGCCAAGGTCGGTCTCACCAAACTCACCCAGGAGAGAAAGCCACCTTAAGAAGCTTCCTTCCAGCTGATAGCTGTAATTAGCCTCCAATTACAGCATTCAAATAAATGATCCTTGCGCCCAAGGAATCAAAGCACACAACTGCAGAAAAAAAAAAAAAAACAAACCAAAAAAAAAACAACCAACCAAACCCCACAACACCATTGTGGGTGCATTAGCTGTGGTACCACTTCTTTACATTAAAAATGTGTATTTAGCCTCATTTTACTGATGTATTTTGTAACTTTTGATTTGCTTTCACTTTTCCCCTTTTCTTGTATGCTTTAGTGGTCAGAAGAAGCCTGTGCAGCACACCTTACCCAGCGGGATGGATACCAGGCTGCTACTCAAGGACAGTTGAAAGACCAACTATATCAAGAAATTATCCATTACTTTGACAAGGGCAAGGTAAAAAGGGAAAAGTCCAAATATGTTTCATGTCTTTTCTCTTTAACTTATACGTTTAATAGTAAACAGTTTACATCCAGTGACCTTCAGGGAGCTTTAAACTTCCTGTAAGTTATTTGGAGTGCTTTATGTAAACGGTACACCAGCTAGCACTTAAAGATAATGTACTAAACAAAAAGTAAAAAGAAATCAATGGTACATTTCTAACCGCTGTGTTAAGGGTGAATATATGCGCATCTGATGGCCACAGAGAAAATAAAAAAGAGATGCATGAAGTTTGGGGGACAGACTTTTGCTGGCAATTACAATAGGTAATGCAATCCTTCAGCTACCCTTGTATTTTTTCTTGTGTACACAAAATAATTCATCAGAGAATGGTTGTCTGTGGTTCATATGGTAAGAAGGTGGAAATATTCTCAGATGAGAATATTTCATTGCACTTGCATCTTTTCTTGCAAGGTAGATTTACATTCAGCATTGCACAGTGGGAAGGTGAGAGTCCTGGTGTTACCTGTCCACAGAGATGAGGGAGCTTGACTTGGTAGACAGGGAGGTGTAGGCAAGTGTCAGTGTTTGGATATTTCGGGGACAAAATGTTTAAATATAGAAGTAGAAATGCCTTTGGCAGAATATTTCAGAACCTTAAGCTTGGGTTCTTAAAAGCGGTCTTTGTTGCATAAATGTAATGCAAACATAAATGTCTTTTTCTGGTAGAACCAGAGTATTACCCAACCAGCTCCTGTTTTCCAATTAAGTTTTTAGCAGAATCAGATGAGTATTTTGATAGAAACTTTGCTTTAAAGGTCAAATTTTATCCCTTCTCTTAAGGCAGTATTTTAGAAGTTGTTAATAAATGGTGCTAAAAATATTGTAATTCCAGGCTGTGCCAGATTTAATGATTTATTAGTACTTCTGTGAACGTACAGCCTGCGTGGGGCTGGGACTGTGTGGGTGCTTGTGCAGGGGGTAGCGTTGGTTCCCACAGCACGTGGCTGCTGCCCACAAAGCTTTTACTAACCCTTTAACAGCGGGTGAGGAGAACCTCGCTAGGATTAGGGTCATAGCTGATTTAAAAGTATATTTTAATATTACGTTCCTCTCTAGAAAAGAAAAGCCAGGAGTCGCATGGTTTTATTTTGTTGGTTTACGTCTTTATGACTTCCCGGTTAGGTTTTTTTTATGGTGCTAGTATACAGGCGGTGGGAATTGTTCTTCTGAGCACCAGGCCAGTGCATTTTAGCTGTAAATTAAAAGCTGCAGCGTCCTTTACATCTATATTGCAAACAGCCTGTCTTAAAGTTGCACCCACCCATTTCTGCTGATAGCGCTAATGAGCTGTTTATATAAACAGCAGGCAAAATACCTGCTGCTTACTCTTCAGCCTGCACCACATTACGCAGCACGGCATCCATGCTTGAGAGACCGTTGTTAGACTGAATAACCAGTCTTCATTTTTTTTTCAGATTTTACAACTAGAGAGAAGGCTCTGCCTGCTTGCCAAAGAAATAGCAGTGGAAATGCTGTGTTTTCTCTTTCCCTCATAGTTAGGTTAAACAACTGAATCTTTGTTATTCCAAAAATTTTCAGTGAGCAATGATATCAGAGGGACCGCTGTGATTCCGTATTCCTATTCCTCGGCGCAACTCGGGTCCCCAGGACTGCTGTGTGATTATTTTGTGTGTCTGTGAGGAGGTAATTCCTTTTCAAAGCACCCTTCCCTAGTTACAGGTATTTTCAGGTCACTCAAGTTGGTGATAACTTTTTGTATTGTTCAATGAAAAGGAAAAAGCAAATCAATAGACACTGAGAATATGACCATCTTACATGAATTTTCAAATGTCAGGAAGCTTAAAGTTGAGGGTTTCACTGTAGAATTAAGGTAATCATCTCATTTGGGATGTTCTGACATTAGGTTAAATCAACTTCTTACATTTACCTATGCAGTTTGCAAATGTAGTCCAGCAGCTACTTTGACTATGCTGTTCCATGATCCACAACACATCAGTCACACATATTTAGAAGACTGTACTGATGCAGTCTGATACACTAAAGCAATTAATCTTTTTCTGTACCATAATCACCCAGCTGTGTCTCTGCCTGGCAATTCACGCTGGGCTAATCACACTACTTCGCTTTCTGTTCCCATAAAGTTAACAAGAGATGTCAAAAGAAGGTCATTTTACCCTGGACATCTGTAGGGCTACTTCCAGGCTTCTCAGGCTTTTCTAGAAACTCAGGAGTTTGGTTCTGAAGTTGCTGGGAGGCTGGGCCTCTTCCACTCCAGCCTGCCTGATGGGAAGCTGTTGACTTGAGAGGGGAGGTGGACAAAGAGGACACTTAGTTTTAAAACATTCGCGCTTGTTTTTTGGGGTTTTGTTTGGGATTTTTTTTGTGGTCTTGAAGGATTGTGTCGTTCAGACTCTCAAAAATCATGATCCCTTTCTCTTAGCAGAGTAATTTCCCAGGGGAAACGCATGGCGCACTTTTCAAGGGAAGATCAACCATGAGGCTTATAGCCTAAATATTTGCATTCATGGTGAGATGAATTTAGAGGACGGTATAATCCCCCATACACAAACTGGAATGGAATGGACCTCTCTCTTCTAGACCAGAAGTGCCTGAGAAATTTGTAATTTAGAAGTACAGAGTGTGGGCTTGCACTGAAAGCAGGAGTGTGGGCATCTCATTTGGCCTGAGAACAGCCTGCTAGCCTTCACCGTGAATATCCCTGTTATTTATAGTTTGAGATCCGTTCAAAATTCTTCATGTTGCTTTCTGGTTTTTAATATAGTATTCTTAGGAAATTCTCTTTTTCACTTATGTTTGACTTTGGTCCTTAAACCAGTCTTCTGTAAAGCTGAAGTACACCTTTCACCTTTAGTAAATCAGCATTTTCAGATGAAACTTCCACATTTTGCTGCTCTTCTGCTTTATGGATTTGATTCCTTGTTAGTAATACTTCCCATTACTCTTCTAAGCTCTTTGCTTCCAAAATTACATGTTGTTACTTCCAAGTTTCCCTTGTCTAGGCATAGTTTTCTCTCCTAGATCATTATTCTTCACTGCGTTGCGCTTTCCAGTCTCATCTCCATCTCTCTTGGCTTTTGCCCTTAAAAGCCTTATCCTCACACTTAGCACGGCAGCCTGACCTATCCTTTGAACTGCTCTGAAGTGTTCGCTCTTTCTCTGTTTTGCTGAAGCTTTGTAATTTTCAACAAAGCCCTTGATCCAGGGACTTTACGCAAAATTGGTGGGTTAGAGTATCTCAGGATGAGAAGGAAAAACAGTGGTGGTAATAAAGCAGCGAGGGAAGAGGGTGAAATTTTGCCTATGTGGAGCAGTTGGTGTTAGTCAACACTAATGAATTACTGAAGCCAAGAAATACTGGGTGTCATTGACACCGATAAGATATTATTTTTAAACAGGCTTGTGTTGTCTCTGGAGCTGTAAAGGGAACAGCAGCATTCGAACTCCTGCACGTTAAAACGTACAAACAGCAATGTGTTTCAAGTTTGCCAGTGGATGCCGCAGTCTATAAATCAGTACATGTTTTCCACTGCTCCTTCATAAATCGAAAGCGTTGGTCTAGCAGAAAAATAAATAAATAAACAAATGCACACTGTTCATTTACTTCTGCTTCTCCTTCCTTCCCCCCTCTTTCACACACACACCCCCCAGAAAAAAAAAAAAAACAAAAACCCACCTTTTACTGTTTTACTGGAACCACAAAACACAAAATATTTGAAACAACACAGTAAATGTCATGCTTTGGCTTAAAATATCTTTTTTTTCTGGCTCATGGGATAGCATCAAATGGCTTTTTCTTTCATCTAACAAGATAGTGGTGAAATTCACCTGTCTGCCAAAAATCCGTGCGAGGCTCATATCCAGCTCGTATCCCATGTCAGATCGTAAGCCCGTCCTGAGAGCTGTGAAGGACAGAGACAGTCTTCAGAGAGGAAAGATACGGTGTTTGAGCATGTTCCAAATGAATACAGCAAGTTATTTTAAAGGGTTTCTGACCATGGCTGTATCTTAGGCATCTTGAACGTGATACTAGCAATACAGATATCCTGTGTTTTAACATTTCATGTGAAATATTAAGCTTACGTGGTGGTTAATTAACAATTAACTGAAATTTAAACAGCTTGGAACGTCCCTCATACATCAGAATATTGCATGATAATATTCTTACCCTGGACTATTTCATTTTTACTGACTGTTAGCTTAGCAGGAGCTAAGAAATATTCAGAGATCCTCCTTTGCTGCTATTAAAGAACTTGAAATACTGAATTGGATGCTGCGGTTCTTTCTGGACAGCAAGCAATCCAGCTTCAAAAATAAATTAAATTCCTAGGGTTTCCCTAAAAAGATCTCCTTCTACATCCTCAAATACCTTTCCCGTAACAATTTGCAGCTCGTGTCTACACAACTAAATTTAGTCTATACACATTTTTCTTTTACGCCTTCAGTATAAAAGAAGCATTTTCCTTCCGCTGTCGCCAGCCTCTCTCCCTGGTACACTCTCCAGATAAATCGTTTCTCACATTAATGCGTTGTACACTGTACAAATCCTGTGTAGTAGCTCCCCATACAGCTCATTCCTCCAGAAGACCTGCCATGTCCTGGGCAAACCTGGGCAACCTTCCAAGGCAGGAAATCTGCGAAGCAGCAGATTGGGAGTTATTGATCTTCAAGAATATAGATTTCATTTATCAGGATACTTTGCTACAGCCGTGCTGTCCTCACCTGAATAAATTTTTTCTGTAGTAAACAGAGAAAATTTCCAGAGGGTTTTTCTGTGGGGATTTTAAACACACGGTTCCTGCTTCTGTTACGATGTTGGAAAAATAACTGCTGTTGGTTTTCTGTTGGGTGATGTTGGCTGTTGCAGGTGGTGTGGTCCAGCTGAACAAAGGGCTGAGGGAAAAGTCGGGTGAGGAAGGGACCTGTGGACCTCTGGAGTTCAGGGCACTTGACATTTTACAATTGCAGCTTGGCATTGTTCCTCCAGAGGGCTGAACCAGACCATCGAATCTCAAAATAGAGATGTTGGAGCGGAGTGGGGTTTTTAAGAGGTAGCAGCAACAAAAAGTAGGTGCTTTCCTCTAAGACAGATCCAGTGGCTGAAGAGGAGCCAGGTTAGAGACGGGCAAAAATTGTCAGAATCTTTTTCCCATAGTGGGGCTCTTTCATCATCTGTTTGCGGAATGACAGAAAAAGAGTAGTTTCATCTCATAGCTATACCTAAAAGTGTTCCATTAAAAATAATGTGACCAAATATGAGCAGCATAACTTGTAAGCTAACTTGTAAAGAATTTTTAGTGTCATTCCAGTAATTTAAACCAGAAACAAATGTTCATAATATCTGATTTTTTCCTGTTCATCTCCACTTACAGGTAGGGAAATGGGTACTAGGAATGCTAGGATTGTGTGATTACTGTGTATATATTGTAGATTAACTAAATCTGTATCATATTTAATTTGAGGATTCATTTTTTAGGTTTTGAAACATTTATAAAATTCATTATTAATATTCAGAAACATCTAAAGAGTTTGTTCACACTGGGGGAGGCACAACGCAAACGCAGCCTCCACAGCGGTGTGTTTACACTCTCAACTGGCGAGGTTGGGAGGGGGGGGAAATATATCAGGATTTAGTTCTGCTAAAGTCGTCATTTCATCAGTAGCAGTGCTGTGCTACCTATGGGGCTTGATGTGTACACGGTACCTTTGACGGCACAGATCTGGTTTTAGAATCACAGAATGGGTTGGGTTAGATGGGAGCTTTAAAGCCCACCCATTCCCACCCCCATGCCCTGGGCAGGGCCCCCTCCCCCAGCCCAGGCTGCTCCCAGCCCCATCCAGCCTGGC
>JAVJGJ010000062.1:50765548-50798614 GCA_035590215.1 Microhierax caerulescens
CACAGCGCAGAAGTTCTGCCCCACGCTCAGATGGAACCCCCTGTGCTGCAGCCTGTGCCCGATGCCCCTTGGCCTGCTGCTGGGCACCGCTGAGAAGAGCCTGGAGCCGTCCTCCTGACACTCGCCCTTAAGATCTTTGTAGGCTTTAAGAAGGTCCCTTCTCCATCTTCTCCAGGTTGAACATGCCCAGCTCGCTCAGCCTTTCCCCATAAGGCAGATGCTCGTTCCCTCATCACCTTGGTACCCTCCTCTGGCCCCTCTCCAGTAGCTCCCTGTCTCTCCTGAACTGGAGAGCCCAGCACTGGACCCAGCACCCCAGATATGGCTTCACCAGGGCAGAGCAGAGGGGGAGGATAAACCCATTAGTAAAGGGATGCAAGACAGAATAGTGTTAATCTGATATATTAATATTGAATTGCCTTTTCTCTTCACAAGTGTGAAGAACTGGAGTTTTTCAAGTGTGGGGAAACACCGTGTTTTACAAAAGCTGTGTGGATCAGTCAGTTTGCAATAAATGAACAATAAAAACTCAGAAAAATAGGCTATTAAGTGCCTTGCTGATTGAGAAAATCCTCAACACAAACTTCCTCTACTGCAGTTTTCCCTGTGAATTATATATACATTAATTACAGGTATATATACACTTCTTAGGCATCTGCTCTTTTTTTTTTGTTTCCCTACATAGAGAGTGTTCATGGCTCTACTATGTAATTCAAAAGGCACCACTGGAATACTAAACCCAACTGGGCAAACATAAACTGTTCCAGTTTTCTACCCCAGCCATAACTCTCTTTTTCTAATAAGTGCTGTATAATTTTTTCACCAAATGTTCGTTTTGACATGAGATGATATCAAAACTTTCATATCAAAACTTTCATATGTTTAATCAGTTAAAAAATGCAAGTAGCCTTTTACATTTTTCTTTAGAATTTAATATGCTTGTTCAGTATATAAATGGACTGTGTAAAATATATCTTAATTTTCTTTATGGTTAGAAGAATAAACCAATACTTAGAAATACAATATACTGAATAATTTGAAAATTCTGCTGTGTGCAGACAACTGTACAATGGCAGAAATCTAATCAACTAATATGGAGGATAGGGTGTATCAATCTTTCTAAAAGAGTCAGGATATTTGGACCATCCTCCTAAAATCAGCATTGTTTTCTGTTTATGCTTTTCCCTGCTACTCTTGCTTGCTCACCTCAATTCCTTTTTTATAAATGTTTCCACATCAAAAGCCTACCGCTTTTTATTTAAATCAATTCTAGCAATTAGCTGAGGAAGGTGGATGAGAGGAATTACAGAGGGAGATCTGGAATTTGGTAGAGGACATAATTTGTCTTAATACGTTTTCAATGGTCACCTATTTTATAGAACTTGGAAATAATGTATTTGGAGCCTGTTGAATCGAACGTAGTTTGTACTTATGCCCAAAGGTGTGTGCTTTATGGTCTCATTGCTGAATTGGAGGCAAGGAAATCCATTTGTGCTTTATTGAAGTGGCATAAAATATTTGTAAACTATTGATTATATTGTAACGTGAGGAATGTAAAATTTCTCTACTTAACAGCATTGGAGTCAACGCTTCTGAGATCCCAGTTCATTACTGGGGATACTGGTATTAGGATTTCATCTCTCGATTTGTTTCCAGAACAAAGTCTTCATTTACCGGGGAAAGGAGTATGAACGCCGTGAAGACTTTGAAGCAAGGCTATTGACTCAGTTTCCAAACGCAGAAAAAATGAAAACGACGTCTGCACCGGGCGACGACATTAAAAGCTCCTCCGGCCAGTGTATCCTTGGCTTGTACAGCAGCTCCTGCAGCCGCACGGGTTGGGGATTTATGGCCAACGTGAGCAGGAGACTGTTGCACTCCTGCTTTGTGGGTGTAACACGTTCATTTGGTTGTTCTGTCCTCTTTTTTTGTGTGCCCACTGAGCTGCCCCTGCGTGACGGAGATGCGCTGTTCAGTTCTTAACCCCTGTATTCAGATATTCAGTGCTTTACTGTAAAGCCAAAACTGGATTTACCGTCTAAATTTCACAGGCCGGTGTCAGAACAGATCGTGAGGTGAGTTTGGGTTGGGTTTGAAATTTTAATCCGTCTCCTTTATAATAAATACTTAAACTGGTTCCTGTTGTTGTATAACAAATCTGTACACAGCCAAGGATGGGAGTAATTGTGATGACATTTCATGGGTATTCTTAATATTAGCAGAGATTCCGTCCAACCCGCTGGAAAACCATGATCCCATAAACATGTTATATTAATGCATAAGTGGTTTTTTTTCTAGTACTAGAGTTCAGCAGCAATTCCTAAACAGATGGCATTTGGTATTAATTGTGCTTTTCCCTTTTTTCAGTTTCTATAGGGTGAATGAAGTCCAACGGTTTGAGTATTCACGCCCTGTTCGGAAAGGAGAGAAAAACCCAGACAACGAGTTTGCGGTAAAAAAAAAAAAAAAAAAAAAAAGGAAGAAAATAGAGCACTTTTGGAGTTTGCTTGTTTATTCCTCTCTGTCTTGAGAATCTGAAACATTCATTATGCTTTGGTTGTTGAAAAATAAATGCTAGGTTTAAATGTGATTATTTTTCATAGAAATTCAATTAAACCAATTTATTGTTTTCTGGTTTATACCAGTAGAAAGAATGGACAAAGCTGTATTTGCTTTGTTAAAAACCAACTGTTTTGAGAAATTTTAAAATGGCTATACCTGAAAAGATAAATGTCTCTTGTGAAATCTTGTCTTTCCATGAAGATTCTAGTCAGGCATGTGAAAATCTTTTTGCAGTAATATCATTTTATTTTTTTTTTTACTAAACCATATGTTTCATCTAATGGTCAATAAAATTCCCTTTGAGCACAGCTTGTATTCATCAAAATGTTTACAACAGGTTACATCAAGTTGATTGCCTTTTTTTTATAGCCACCATTTTATTCACAGGGGTTCTAGTGGGCGCAGTTAGTAGTAAAGTAGTAGTAGTAATTAAAGTAATAAATTAATGCATCATTTCTTGAGCAAAGAACTTGGTTTTCTGTGTAGTAGCAGGTTCTAATCTACTAAATGTGCCAATAAATGCTGAGTACTTGGTTTCCTACAGCTAAGACTGGGTATTTGTTCAGAGACTCCTTTAGTGTATGTGACTTCCTTTGATGGCTGTTATATCAAAAATTGCTAATTTACTAATCTGCATGGGTTTAGCTGAGGTGGTAGGAGACCCTAATTTTCTAAAAGCATAATGCTAGGCTGGAGCACTACAGTTCACAATACCTTTTGAGTATAGACAAAAAAAAATTAGGAGTATCTAAATCACATTGAAATTACTTCTGTTAATGGAGGATGGAATAAACAATTGAATTTTTAAATAAAGCCTCATAATAAATAAGAGGAACTACCAACATATGTCAGTTCTAACAAAATCAGATCAGGAAATGCCTTTGACATTGGTTATGAACCAAATACACCCATGTGGAGGAAGGGATGTTAAATCACGCATCCTTCCATTCAAACCAGTGAGATGTTACAGCGAAGCCATTGCAGGTTACAGCTCAGATGAAATCACAGAGTCACAAATTCAGGTCAGGATGGGACCTTGGGTCCAACCCCTGCGCCAAACAAGGCCAGCTCCAGGTCAGACCCGGCTGCTCAGGGTTTTCCCCCAGCAGGTCTTGAAACCTTTAAGAATGGAGACGTCACCACCTCCCCGGGGAGCCCGGCTCCCCTGCCCTCCTGGGGAAGAAGCTTTCCCCGTATCAAGATGATGTAGTTTTGTGGAGGATGGTACTTAAAAGCCCTTGTGGGAAAAATGGCAGTCTGGTAAAACCAGTGGATTTTTTCCATAGTGTTCTCCTTTGGTAAGAGAGCAGTTTTTTCTCTACTAAATGACGTATCAGATTTGAATCGGTGCCACCCCATCACCTCCCCAAGCAGATGCCGCCTGAAGTTCCCCCCGGCTTCGTAATGTCTGTCGTACTGTGGTTCCTTTTCCTGGGGATAATGTTCTAAGGCTTTGCTTAAGATAAAAGCTATCCATCTGATAATGCGATGTTTATGTGATGTTTGCAGAATATGTGGATTGAGAGAACCATCTATGTGACAGCGTATAAATTACCAGGGATTCTGAGGTGGTTTGAAGTCAAATCAGTTTTCATGGTAAGATCAATTTGGCTTTATTGAGTTGCATAAAAGAATGGGGCTCTTAAACAGCCAGGGAGCGTTGGCATTTCTGTGTGACTGTGCTTCAGTTCTGTGAACAGGCAATCAATGGGACTAGATCTGGCATGCTAAGACAAGGGGAACTTGCTTGCTGTGGATGCTGGTTATTGATGGAGGGTGACTCAAGTAATGCTTTCCTGCTCCTGAGAGAAGGCAATGCGGGCTGACTCTTCCTGGCCTTTCAGGCAAGGGCCCATCGGGTGCTTGAAGTGCTGCCCAGATGCGATTCTGGCTTTCAGCAGGTGACCATTGCAGCCTGTGGTGTGAGCCTTGTGCCCGAAATCAAGAGACCTGAGGTGGTTCAGGGGAACCCTGCTACATCAAAATAAAACTCGTCTGAATTTTGGAAAAGAGGGATTAGGGTGGGTTGATGGTAGTTTAATCAAAATATACCATCAATCAGATACATTGTATGTGTTTGCATTTCTTCTGGTCTTATCATTTGTGATTGAAGGTTTGTTTTGTTTCTTTTCCAGAGTTAGCTAAAATACACCCCTAAGAACCTCGCAGAGTAACTCCGAATTATGCCCTTCTCTGTTCTACCGTTTAGACTGTTTAGATAAGACATACCCATTTAAATGCCTTTAAGATTAAATTATTCTTAACGCAGCTGTAATTTTTAAGTAGCAATAAAAACATTGTTACTGCAGTTTTTAAATCTCTCGTGAGGCTTATTTTTAAAGGAAAAGAACAATTTGCATATGATTAATTAAAACCTTTTTCATTGCTCCATTGAGGTTATGTTGGACAGTTGTATTTAGATGAACAGAAGTAATGCAGAAAATTACTATGGTATCTATAGTAACAGAATATGAATGTGATGTTTGACAGTAACAGGCAGCTGAATAAAACGCATTGAATTTTTAATGAATTTTGTGTTTTCAATATAATCCTGATAGAGAAGATTGTATTTATCTTCATGATTGCAAAAAAGTGTTGTTTGTAAAGGCTGGAAAATCTGATGAAAGTCTCTTTTCCTTATGAGTTAAGAGTGCAGCCTGACAGGCTGCTTTATGCAGGCAATTTGTATACACGCACCTTTAACGCTATGCTTGTCATCGAAATATGCATAAATCCTGACAGAGTGCTTTCTGTAAGCTTTTTGTAAGTAAGGCTTATATTGGGTGCATAGTTGAAAAATTATACCAGAATATAACTTAATAATATGTGGGAAGATGGCAACGAATACCTTTTGACCTCGCTCTGGCATAGCTACTACAAAATTGGTATTGACTTTCTTCAAGATTCCTGCCAGCTAAAATGCTGGAAGCACGATCACAAGGTTTACATCCCTGTAATGCTACCTTTTGATTATAGATACAGATATTATTGATGTTTTACTAAACAGGATGAATTAAAGTAGCTTTGCACATTTCATATTTTATTGATGGACCTGGAATATCTTTAAAGGAAGAGGTGAGATCATATCAAATCAGTGCTGAAAGAGAACTGAGTAATTTAATAAACGCAGTGTATTATGTTACATAACCCCTAGAAACATGAATAATTTCCCTAAATCTGTTTGCTTTTAGAATTCCTTCTGAGCACTTTTACCTAAGCCTTTTCAATCTGTTCATTATCAGCAAGGAATCTGTTGTACACATTCATTATTCTGTACCTGATTTGTTTTAGCTGGACACAAGTGGTTTCAGGGGAAAAAATTTGCTGAGGCCAGTCAGTGACTTAGAAACTGGATTTTTGAATTGCACTTGGTTTTAAAAAGTAGAAATGCTAATCTTCCTTCTGTTTTACTTGGTTTTAAAAAGTAGAAATGCTAATCTTCCTTCTGTTTTAATGTTTCGTTTTCTAGTGTTGCAAATGTATAGCATTTCTGTTTGCCATGAATAGATGGTGTAGTGTCTGGAGTTAGCAAGATACTTGGAACAAGGCTCATGATTTACAAGTACAGATATTTTTAATAAATAGCTTTCAGTAAGTTCCAAAGCACAGTTTATAGTATTAGGATGGGAACTGCAATTCTCCATCTGCTTTTAAAAAATTAGAGGGAGGATTGTAAGAGTAGTAAAAGAAAGGAGAATGAGAAAGCAAGCCATGATTGCTGATACACAAAAGTCAAAAAAAGATGTCTGTCAGCTCAATGAGTGCTGATTTCTGTAGATACTCAAGAGCGTTAAAAGCAATGGTTCATCAACAAATTATTGCGTAGTTAGAAGGCCGTTAATACAACTGACAGAATCCTAAATTTAGCTTACAACATTCGCGACAGTTCTTGCCGAATCAGCCGTTGAATGCGGTCTTGCTTTCCCAGTCCAGATGTGGTGGGTAGCACCTTCGGCTTTGACCTGCAGCCGTCGTCTGGCCGAGGGAGCCTGGGCTGCCCCAGCCACGGCAGCACAGCGGCTGGCTGCTGCCTTCCAGAACAATTCACCAGGCAGACTTTTAAACGTGCTAATTAAAACATCCTAGATGTAATCAGATGGCAGGTGTAAGAGTAGCAACTAAAGAGATTTGATTATAAGTGGTTCTCAGAAACATGGTAAGCAACTGATAGCCAGGTAGAAGTGCTTCTTTGTTTATGTAGCATTTATGTAAATTAGGGTGTAATCAAATAGACACTTGTGTTTTCCTCACAGGCCTCGATTAACCTTCCTTTTCTGTTCCTACCACATCATTTTTTTAATGTAAGTAGGCTACGTCTTCCACTGAAGACTGTCTACACTCCAGATCACTGCAAGGTAGCAATTTTTAGCCCATTCACTCAATGTTCATATTTTAGCAATATTTAAGTATTGTAATACTGCCTTTTCGATGTGAGCAACTGCCATGCTGAAAACCAGTATCTGATCATAAATAGTAGTTGGAGATCAGTCAATTAAAATAAAGCAAGTTCTACACAGTATAAGAGCTAATCCACCCCATGAGGACATCTGAGGAGTTCCCCTCATTGAAGTCCAGGCTATGTGAGGAAGAAAATTTCTTACTTCAGGTTATCAACTTGCAGCCAAAGAAAATGCAACCTTCTGGGAAAAAGCATAGCAGAGAGCTTAAAAGTCATCTCTTCAACATATTAAACGTGATTTCCTTGGAATTTTATTTTTAGCTTGGAAGCTAAAATAATCACTGCAAAAACATCTTCTTGATTTTTGAGCTCCTTAGGATTACATTTTCCATCAGAAAATCCACATTAAGTTATCATTTCTTTCTTACTGTTACATTAAGCTGGATCTTCTTTGTACTGCTAAAACTTACTGACTCGTAATCTATCATGTTCTCCATAATCCTCCAAAAACCTCACGTGATTCCTGTCAGAGCCTTTCTAAATGTTTTGCTGTTGTGCTGAGATGTAATCTGTCCTACAGCAGCAAAATGCGTTTGACTTTCTCCGCTGATATTGATTATTGTATCAGTTCCTGTGGTGTACAGATTCCAAAAATCTAAACGCCTGCAACCTCCCTTTCTGTTAATGATTGGTTAAAATATCTTTTGGGTTCAAGTTCCTGGAATGTTTCTAATAGTGGTGGTTTGGTGGACAGCCAGTTCTGCGTCAGGTTAAAAACACTGCTCCTTGATTAAAACTTCCTTTTGTTTTTATTTCAGGTTGAAATCAGTCCCCTGGAAAATGCAATAGAAACCATGCAGCTGACAAATGATAAGATCAATAATATGGTTCAACAGCATTTAAATGATCCAAATCTACCCATTAACCCTCTCTCGATGCTCCTGAACGGCATTGTGGATCCTGCAGTCATGGGAGGGTTCACAAACTATGAGAAGGTAGCATCGAGGTTCTCTCTCCTGCAGTGCTTCACCCCTCGGAGCCTGCACTCCCCTGGCATGCTGCCGGGTGGGCGTCCCTGTTCCCCCTGTAGAAACAGCTCGTGTGTCTCCCCTCGTGTGGCCTTTGTAGAGTGTCGCTTAAAACCTGGAATTTATAACGTCTTTCTGGTATTTATGGATATGTTTGTGTCTTTCTACATTTGAAGTAAGAGTTCATCGAATCGTAGAATCACAGAACAGTTTGGGTTGGAAGGGACCTTAAAGCCCACCTCGTTCCACCCCCCTGCCCTGGGCAGGGCCCCCTCCCCCAGCCCAGGCTGCTCCCAGCCCCATCCAGCCTGGCTCAGTTGGTTGATATGTTTATCAGCAAAAGTAATTATGTAGGAACGTGGTGGACAGTTACTGACTAGAGATCGAGACTGATGACATTCCCAGCGTGTGCTCTGATGTGCTTGCACATCGGAGCTGAAGCAGGAATTTCTGGATGAATTTCAGTGACCAAAGTAACCGATTTGCAAAGCAATTCTCTCCTTCGCTTTCCAATGCAGGAGGTTTTAAAGGATGAGTCAAATGGTAGAGACTTCTGAGTTACCAGTCAGTTGCAAATACATCTCCATAAACTCAGTGTCATGTTTACAACATTAGCTTTTAGAGTTATGTGCATAAGATACTAACATTGGGAAACCATAAATGCTGTAGCTCTTATTTATGTTGTGAATATTAATCATATTAATTATGATTAATTAGTCATTCACTAACAACATGTATGTTGTAACATAAACGGAGAAGTTACGTGCTGATGGACATGTTGCTGCATCCATCCCTTTATGTCCTTCTCTCAGCCATTTCATCTACTAAAAAAGTTCTTATGCCCTGGGGACTGCTAGGAGGACATCTCAGGGAGCACAGAGCCTGGGTCACGTCCTCTGCAGGGTGGCCCATGAGATTTGGTCTCAATCACCATGCGCTCATCTGCCTACTTTACTGGTTGCAAGAGATTAATGTCTCAGTCTCAAAACATTGTTACATTCTATGTCTCTTCCCTAGATATTCACTTTGTGTTTGTAGCTGTTGCTGCTATTTTGCAAAACTTTTTGCTTGACTCATTTATCTTTGCTGTAGGTAATTCTTCCACGGTAGTACAGGTTGATTCGTTTTCTGCAGTAACTGCTCATTTCTCTCTCTTGACTAGGCCTTCTTTACTGAAAAATATATTCATGAGCATCCAGAAGATCATGACAAGATTGAAAAACTGAAGGACCTGATCGCTTGGCAGGTAAAGAAACCTTAAGTCAGACTGGTCTGGGCCAACTGCTGTACAAAGGCAGTTTAGTGTCATTTTTGAGAAAATTCTTTGCCATTTAAAACTGCCTTGGAACTGGAGCTAAAGTTCATCTTTTCAAACCTGACATAATTTGTCATTTGATAAACCCACAAGGAATAAACGTGACCAACTAGTTGGGGGTTTTTTTGCTTTTTTGTTTGGTTCTTTTTTTTTTTTTTAATTTGTAACCATAATACAGTGAAAATGTCCCATCTATATCAAATTCAAAAATATTCTGTAATAATGTTGGTTGGTATTACTGGCCGTTTAGTTTTGCATTTTCATTTTATAAGGCTGATGTCAGAAATTCTTCTCAGACAGTAATCTGAAATGCCCAGCCCTGAGTGCCTCCTCCCACTTGCATGCACTGGGATGGGTTTTAGTCACGTATTCACTTCTTTCTTCAACCAACATATTTTTCATTTATTAAATACTTTCTAAGTACACTTACATTTCTTTAAGCACAGAATACTAAATGTGAGAGTTGCAAAAATTAATTTGCATGCAAAATTCATCTAGATGCTTATATAGCTTCACTTGCTGTGTAATTTAACATGGTACGAAAGCATCAATGATTCACAACGCATGTGAATCCCCTGGTATTTTTATGATGACGTCTTAGCGTAGAAACCATTTAAATGTGGGGTCACACAGGTAGTGATTCCTGAACTGGGACTGGAACGCAGGTTTCCAGCCCTGTGCCTGACACAAAGCAGGAGCCCTCCTGCGTGATGAGCTGCGTTTACACGTACCAAAGGGTTTTCTTGTTTTCAGGACAAACAAGAAACAATTCCAGTTTTGTTCCATAGTTGTAGACCAGGCATTTTCCAGTGGTCTCAGGATAATTTTATGGTAACTAAAAAATATACCAACAACTGGAAATGTTTTTCCCACAGAAGAAGAAAGTGCATAATTGTCTCTATATTCAATTCTCTCTTTATAATAAAGGGGGTCATTTACATTTCTATAGGTTTCAATCTTAGAGGTAGTAGAACCAAAGATGCGGAATCACAAAAAAAAAAAAAAAAAAACAAAAACAAAAACAAAAAAAACCACCACCAAACCACTGAAGACCATAAAACTATCACTCTTTGGTCTGGGGGAAAAAAAGTATTTGTTTGTTTATTTATTTATTTATTTACTTATTTATCTTCTTGTGAGCTGTTACAGAAGATTAGATTTTATGAGCTTTAAGTTTTATAGAGGAAGATAATTTGATCCCAGAAGACTTAACTTCATGTCAGTTCTCTGTCTTTGCCTCTGATAGCGATACTTCAAATGAATTACAAACACGCTTTTCCTCAGCAAAGATTCACTTTGGTGACATTTGTGTATTAGAATAATATTACTATTTGAAAATATGTATGAAAGCTAATCACACTGTATTTTAATTACTCAGTGGTTTTAAATACATAATTTCCCATCAGTATTGATAGCAACCAGAAAAAAAAAAAAAAAGAAAAAGAAAAAGAGAGAAAGAAAAGGTGGGAAAAGATAGAAAAACTATTTTTATATTTGAAAATTCTTTTTACTAAAAGGTCTAACCCTTTCACAGTGGAAATCAGTGCTTTTAAATTACCTTAGCTGTTTCATATACATTTAGTCTATCCTAAGACTTAAACCTCGCCCCAGATGGTTTCAGTTTTCAGAGCAGAGGTAGCTGAGGAGATGGGAGCAGGATGGGGAGCTGGCTGCCAGTATCTGCTGGTGTCAGGGGAAGGAGTTGTTATGGAAACTTCCCGAAGTGAGGCAGTGGTCTGAATTCATCACGGGCTTGACAGTGATTGAAAGCGAAAATGAGTTTTCATTTTTCAATAATGTGGGGCTTGGAGTTTTGTAATCACACAGAGATTTTCTTTATGCTGTATAAATCAATCTGGATATATGAAAGAGTAGCCTGACAATCGTATTATCACCTGACTAGTTAAATTTAGGGGGGTTTCTATCTCCTTATCTTTTCCTCCATTGTGCTATGGAATTCATGCTCTTCAGGATATTGTCATTTTATAATTCCTGTGAACTTTATGTATAAGTTTCTTTCTATTATTTTTTCAGATAAATATTATGAGTAGAGCAATGTCCATTTTTGTCCGTCTTAGTTCTTTTCCAACTTAGAAAAAAATGCTTCCATGCAACTACATCATTTCAAACGGATCTTTCATTTTAACATGAAGATAATGAAATAATTGATTGAAATTATGGTAATGACATGAATAATCAATGATGTTAATCGGTCTGCATTTAGCTAATATATTTACAGCATACCAAAACTCGTATGTCACATAAAAATCTTGTGCTGCTTCTACATAGCTGAAAGAATTTTAGCATAGATTTTACAATCAAATTTTATGACACCATTATTATGAAAGATTTTCTTTTTAGGATTAATAATTCAAATCTATGTAGCTTTTTGGTTCCTTTCAGCCAAGTGTATCAAGATCTTAAAAAAAAAAGAAAAAGAAAATCAGGGAATAATTTTAAGTTGCAGTGGAACTGTGTAAAATTTTAGTATCAACAAAGATTAGAGTTACGAAAGAAGTGCGATGTGGAGCTGGTTTCCTTTCTTATTCAGCTCATTCATTTCTAGCTCAGCTACTTACGTTACCTTTACTGTTTTATTTGTCTCTCCAAAGGTGAGGACACCCTGTAGGGTTTTTTGAAATAGAGCCCTAAGCAAACCCCCCCGTTGCTTCAAAGCCAAACGAACTGGCAATATAGTGAACGCGGCAAAATTCTGCCTCTGTCTCCACATCTGATAAAAATTCCTACCGGTTTAAAATTCAGTGTCACTCGTCACCAGATTTCCCTGGGTGGATGTCTGGAAAAGAGGTGTCAGAAGAGTTTGGAATTTAGTAGAGGACGGTGAAGCAGAAATGGTATAACAGTATGAAGGTACTTTCTCTCTGCACTTAATTAATATTTCAAGGATTAAGTGGTCTTGGGCAAGGAGACCAAATACCATGACTCAGAAATCTCACAGTTCTGTAGCAAAGCCACGGGAAGTTTATTAAATTCAGCTTCTATAAAGGAATAGCAAGCATTTTCTTCTTCTTCTTTGGTTTCTGGTCTTCTTTCATTCCCTTATAGTTGGTGCCTCCTCTTGCCAGTTCCTCAGTCTCCATCAGTTCCTGTACTAGGAGGCCACCAGTCTTTAGGTGCTCATGTTCTTCCAGCCCAGCCCGCGCTCCCAGCAGACCTGCCCATCAGCCTTCCCGTTATTTTATTTCTCCAAGTTCCAAAAGATCTCCACGGCTGGTGGTGTATGCCTGGTGCATACCAACAGTCGAAATGCTCCTTAGCACCTTCAATTTGGGGCACAGAAGGAAGCACCTACTTTTTTTCTTTTTTTTTTTTTTTCCTGACTGAGACATTTCCCTACAAAAAAAATGTCATTTACTTCACATTGTTTGATTTTCTAAATTGGAGATGGCTGATCCCTAAGACAGGCTCATTAGTGCGTTTTCTGCTTATAATAATTATCTCAGAGCTGAAGCTTCAGACCCCATGTGCACTTCATCTTGGTAATTTGATTATTTTTTTTAAAGAAACCATTTTAAAAGTCAGCAGGTTCTTTTAAATAAATGAGCCAAGTGACCACTGACACCTGCAAAATAGGAGGGTCACAGTGTGGCCTGATAATTATAACAATTTGGAAATTCTTTTACTTATTCCAAGCAGGGAAGTTTTCTGCTTTTGATGTTTAATTTTTGGAGAGTACAAATCCCATATGGCTGTAAATAGAAATGACTAAAATAATATTTTTTTTTTCATTATTCTTGCTTCTTTTGCAGTCTTTCAGAAGGACAAACTGTGTCCATTTAAATAGTGCCAAATCACAGAGAATCATCTGGATAAGATTTCTCAAGTTTTTTCATCTGTAATTCATGTGTATTTATTATTCTCCTTACTAATAAAGCTACTCCTTCTGATTGCTGCTCAGTCTTAATAGAAAAATCTGTTTTTAATCAGTATTATGATTTAATTATGAATTATTAAGCAGAAGCCTCCTAGCTTGATTGCTGCAGAGAATATCTAAGTTAGAATCAGAGCACTGTGTGGGCTGAAATGGACCTGGAAGAGGAAATATTTTTCCTAAGCTGGAGGTAGAAAACTCTAATGGTATGTCTGGATAGCTGTGGGAATGAAAGCGTCTCCCTTAAAACATTTTAAAAGGTCAGCTACACCTCCACACGATGAAGTAATTATATAATCCTGTGTTGGCATGGGTATTTTGTGACAGAAGCCCTGAAGATAAATGATTGTTTTCAGTTACAAAAGAGAATTAATTTTATTTTTTTCACTCTTCTGTTTTGTTCCCAAAGAAAATAAAATAATCTTTCGAAGGAGAAATGTATGGTATATAAAGCTGTATGTTTTATTAATAAATATTGCTCTGCAATAGATACGTGTTCAAGGATGTAGCTCATTTACAGTTTTAGAAATAGCATTTATTAAAGAAAGCATACAAGTATTTCTCCTTCAAGGTTTATTTTCATGTAATTAGGAAAGGACTGTTATTAATAAACTTGGCGTGAGAGTCATCATTCATCAGTTTGCCATTTTAAAGTAAAGCATGTATGGGGGCCTGTGAATATAACATCAAAGGAATATTTGTGCTATCTGGTAAATTCAGCTGTGCCTCCAGTATGTGGTTACTGGGCAGAACTAGGGGTGTATGAATTTTAAAGGACTTTGGTTAACAGAGAAGAAAGGAAATAACATATAACAGATTTTTAGGTCCTTTTTTACTCTGTTGTGCTTCATATACAATAAATGATTATTAAGATGATGATAATTATTGTTATTATTATTGCGGGTTTTATTATGGTGGTTGTTGCTGTTGTTGTTGTTATTATCAATTTTATTGTATTTACTGCTGCTACTACTACTAGTATTCCATGAGGTCTTTCACTCCTTTGCAACCTGTGTGGGAGTCTTGCCGTAAGTTTTCACTTAGGAAGGACTAGGCAGACTGAAGCAACGTAACTCTGCTTTCCAGATCCCGTTCCTGGCAGAAGGCATCCGGATTCACGGGGAGAAGGTGACGGAGGCGCTGCGGCCGTTCCATGAGCGGATGGAGGCTTGCTTCAGGCAGCTGAAAGACAAAGTGGAAAAACAGTACGGGGTCCGCGCTGTTGTAAGTTACCCACTAACTTTATGTTTCCTAAATACGTGGAATTTCTTTAAATTATGGGCAATTGTGTAATTCTGTATTGTAATTCCCACTGATTAAAAAAGCAATGTTGACGCAGCATTGCCTGGTGTTCTCAGTGGTCATCTAATTATTAAATACTAAGCAGATGCTATAAAGATGTTTTCAGATGGTACTATCATTCTCTAGTATGGGAACAGTTTCTAAATTGCCTGAATCTGTTCCTTGAAAGTCAGTGTCATTCTCCAGTATTCCATTTTTAAGGAATTGGTTTAAAATTTAAAAATAAAAATGCCACTATAGCGTGATTCTTCTAGAGCTGAATGTCACCTTTCTGCAGATGTAATTACTTTTGAGATGTGAGGGCTGTGCTGCTCTACAGTAGTGTACAGTCTTACGTACTGTAGCATCACCCTAAATGTGGGCAGGCAATAAAAAGGTAGCTGCTACTTAATGAGATTTAGTAGTGCTGGAGTTCATGCTTTTCTCATTCCAACAAGCTATTTTCAGTTGCTGCTTCATGTTTAATGTACAGCCAAGAATTCGGTGGCGTTTCCAGTGGGCTTTTGTTCTGCTTTTAATTCGAGTGTCACTTCTTGGAGAGGAAAGTCAAAAGCCACGTGGATTGGGTGCTATTCTATGATCAGGCTTTAAAATTATTTAAAAAAACCCAAGATGCAAGTGGTTAGAAATACTCTAGGACTGACTATGCAGAGCTGATGTCCCGATAACACATTGAAGGCTGCCGGGGTGAGCTTTGTCTTTGTCTGCTGGTAGTCCTGACAGTGGTGGTGTCAACACGCTATAATTTTTAGGTTTATTTGTGAAATGACAGCAGTACCTGACACTTGGATATGCAGTACGTATCTTCTCACTGCTCCAGAAAATAAAGCACATCTGTTTACCAGAAAAGACCCATTTGTCCTCTAACACAAAGGTAGCCAGCATTATCATGCATAGGCTACCAAGATGATCTGGCATGCTGTCAGCTCCCTCCCACCTGCACCCCATACACCCCAGTCCTGGGGGGAGGAGGATGGCACCCCAAGGTACCAGTAGCCTGTCCTTGGCTTCTTGGAAGCACCAGGAAATTCTGGGGTTCCCCCTTTTGCTGCAAAGGCTTCTAGCTGAACTTGGAATTGTCGGATCTACTTGCTGTTGAGTCGCTTTGTTCATTTTGGTTCAGGCTATGTAAGTGGGCCTCAAGCTATAGCACTTATCTGATTTTTAGAGAAGATCTGAACCTTCTAAAGAGCAAACGGTGTGGTATCATTTAGGACAATATGCATTTTCCCCAAATTGGTCTCAAGAATATCCTATATGAGAAACTGTTTCTCACAAAAAGGACTAGTATTTAAACCAAATGATCTGGAAAAGCAGTGAGTTATTTTTAAGATTGCACAGATCCACCTTCTGTCAGCAAAAGCCGTCTAAATGTAAGGGAAATCACCAGCAGACCATTAAGTACTGGGCCATGGCACAGGAAACCCAGCTTGCCAGCCTGCATTTTGCCATCTCTTCTCCATCCCTGGCTCTCCCTGGCACCCTGGAAGCAGATAAGGAGCTGCCACTGTAATCCCATTAACTGCTTTTTAATAAGAAAGCCAGTTAGCAGGTCCCAGCGTGCTAAGGACATGGTACCAAATGGTAGGTGCTTCTCTGCAAGTGAGCTTGGCTTCCTTATGAAAACACTAAATTGCTTGGTTGCCCTAGTTGGGGTTGAGTCATCATTTTTGGAGGTGCTACATCAATTCACATGCGTGCTGAGGCAGATGTAACTTCATGGGCTCAGATTTTGAAAGTTATCTCTGCCACAAGGCTAAAAACTTCTGCAGTTGTGTTTTTTACCTTGTACCTGAAAACTTAGTGTCTAAAGCACAATTGCACAGAGAGGAGATCACAGAGAAAATTCTGCCCTCTTCATGCCCTTCCTGCCTTCCCATCTTTAAACCCTCCAAGGCAAGAATGGGAGCTCCATCACCATCTAGTCCTTAATACGTTCAGAAAGAAAAGACTGAGTAATAGAAAAAAAGACATTATTAACATTTACAGGTTCTTCAATTTTACTTCTGCCTCTAAATAAGCAGCAGTCATTAAACTGATTCTCAAAACAGTGAAGCAACCGAGATCCCCCTGAACAGCCCTAAACCAGCACCCTTTTGTGATTGTGGTCACTAATGGGTGCATGCCACTGAGTTCATGGACATTATGCCAATCACATCAATAGAAACAGGGTGTGAATTTGGTTCCATATTATCTCTGGAAAATCCCACAGAGATTTATTCTGAAGAGTGGGGGATGCAGGATATGGTAAGGAAGAGAGCTTCAGCTTTCTGCTCAGCGGGATCGTGTGAAATATCTTGCTCAGCAGAGCATCCCGCACTAAGGAGGCAGCAAGAAAGATGCTGCAGCAGGCAGGGCAGCAAAAAAGTGCCAAGTGATGTTTTTCTCTGAGCGCCCAAAATCATGGTGGAATAGTACGTGCCAGTGAAGTATTGTGTTCTATTTTTGACAGGCTTTCCTTCAGAGGTTAATTTCCACTTTTGTCTATAGCAATGACTTTTCTTTTTTTTTTTTTTTTTTCAATTGGGACCACTGAGATCTTCTGGGGAGCATGCCAGCCTTTATGGGATCCTTCTAAGTGGTGTTCTGTTTGTAGTCCTTCAAATCCATTCTGACTAATATATTTAGGAAGATAAAAGTTCAAATAGTAATTTATTCCCAGGGAGAACAGGAATAATTGACATTAATGATACTTGCATGTCAGTCACTTCGGTAATGTACGTTTACATCATCAGGGAGAATAACTAGAAAGTCATACGCAGGTGGTGTTATCTTTCTAATTTCACTCTACCCACCAGCAAGAATTGTCAGGATTCATGGAGTTGTATCACTTCTGTCTTCCTTGTACAAGGCCAATTTGCCAGTAGTTGTCAGGGTGGAAAATATACCTGTAATTAAACAGCATGAGGTTCTTATTTGTTGACTGAAAGAATTCAATTATTTTATGCATATATCAGTTATTAATGACTAACAAAGCTTGTATAAATATTCAGAACTCTGAAATTGTCTGAAACAAAAAAAAAATATCTTTCATATGTTTTCTTCTTAACCTAGATGTCACTCTTTAAATTGGCTCTCTTGACATAAAGTTCCTTTTACTGAGTTTTTTCTTGTTTTGTTTCATTTTTGTTTGTTTTCTTTTTAACTCCATTTCATTTAAATATACTGATGGGACAGTCACTTCAATTGAAGAGGTGGATTATATATATATATATATATATATATATATATATATTTGTAGAAAGCTCCTTTTTTAAAGCCCAGGTGTAAAAAACCCATGTAAATACCATTGAAACAAATGAATTACCGGAACATGTTTAAAATTATATAATTGCCTATAAGGGCCTAAATATTTCTTCCTAGTCCTTTAAATGGATTTTCTTTAGAATTTGTTTCTTTGTTGTTACATGCAATGTGTAATTAAACAATATAAAACCCTACATGGAAGAAAAATTGAACCTTTCCCTTTTACTTTTGGTAAACAGATGTCAGCTATTTTGAGATTATATTGTATTATTATGTTATATTTCTTTATTGCAGCTTTCAAGTCTGGATGATAGACGAGGCAGTCGGCCACGGTCTATGGTGAGATCCTTCACGATGCCATCATCTTCAAGACCCCTCTCCGTTGCATCGGTGTCTTCCATCTCCTCCGACAGCACTCCTTCTCGACCTGGCTCAGACGGGTGCGTAAAAAATAGTCATTCAAGGCTTATCTCTGTAAAGCCTGATCTGGTGTGCGCATCTATAGGCTTTGAGGATAGTCACCACCCTGCTCCAGAGCTCAGTGCTATCACAGTGTTACTCCTTCCGATCCTACTGACTCCTCCTGTGCGGCAGCACGACGGCTGTTCGATCTCATAAGGAACTGTGGGGTTTTTTTGGTTGGGTCTTTTCCCGGTGTCTTTTCCAGATTTGGTTCATCATAATCACCCCACAAACATTAACGTGATGCAACTGTGTGAGTAACTAGTGTGGGGTGGGGATAGCGCTTGTAAGAGACGGCCTAATACTGGCTAAGAGCCTCGACCTATACAGACGTTAATCTCATTGTCCTTTTATTTTTTAACCAAGATAAATATAATGCTCTTCTTAGTCCTCTTCAAAACAAAGTTAAACACACACCCCCTAAGGCTTCAAACAAAAAACCCTGGACAAACAGGAGACAAAGTATGCCCTTTTAAAGTATTGCAAGTGCAATAGTTCAGAAGTGATCTTTTGCAAGTCGATGATGAGACGTGTGTTCAGCCGGCCCTGTCGCCATGAACAGGTGGAAGTTGGGAGAAGGAAGGGATTAGCTGACTGCTCAATCAGTTCTTCTCGCTTCTGCTGCCAGAGGAAAAGCTGCTTATGGCAAGATTGTACTTCAAGACTTATCAAGATATTTCACATGAGAACTGGGAATTCTGTTGATAAGCCCTGTCTCACAGTTGCATCCCTCAAAAGAACAAAATAATCTGTTTTCTTTCTGGGGCTTCTATCCAGCCTCAGAAGTCCCTTCTCCCTCTTCCTCCCCTCAGGCATTCCCATAATCCAGAAACTCAATATTTGACCAAGACGGCAGTTTTTTAAAGCCTCCTGAAGGGTTGCTAACTTACAGAGATGTGTTAGAAATGTTCATGTTCCCTGTGCACTTCACAGGGAGTTACTACCTGACTGGAGAGTAAAAGCATCAAGTAAAATTAAAGACAACACCTAAAGACCAACATGATACTTACGTTAATTACAGTTTATTTACCCATTGGGAAGAACTGCAAACAGAGCACAATTCAGATCTCATTACGTTACCCTCTATAACGTATACACAGTGAGTCACACTGATATAAATGTAGGCCAGCAGAGACAATAATGTGTTTTGACTGATTCATCCACAAATGTTGTCTTGCTGGAACCTGAGGATAACTACCATCCCATGTTAGTGTGCAACTTTATTTTGTATTAGAAGAAAATTATTATTTTCCTGCCTGCTTCTACCTCTTTTTCTTTTTCCTGTGTCTTTTTCTTTTTCATTGGATGCTATTCTCTTAAATTTCATCTCTCACCCCAGCTTTGTTATAGTAGGTGTCACGTAGCAGTTTTGGAGGATCTCATGAGTCTACTCTGTATATTAAAAAAAAAAAAACAAACCAAAGATCACGGTGCAGCTCAGCTGGTGTTCCAAGCCCAGGGCAATACAGCTGGTACACCTGTGAGGAAAATACAACAAACTGTCATCACTGAGGAGACCTGAAAAAAATGCTCATTTGTTTGAACAGTGGAGCGGAAGAAGAAAAATCATCAGATATAAATAACATAATGAAAGACCTCGAAAATTCAAATGACTGTAAAAATCATGCAGGTGGTTTGTCACTGCTAACTTGGAAGAAGTTCACCCATGTACCTACTATAGTTGATCTGATTTATGGTCAGTTGTCCTCTCCTGCTTTCCATTTCCCCCATCTTCATGTGTTAATTTTGAGATGAGAGATGAAGCTTAGAAAAACAACTAAAAATGGAGCTGACAGACAGTCTTGCCCAGATAATCCAACTTACATTTTATGCCATCTCCACCTTCTCCTGCTTTGGAGCTTTTAAGCAGTAAAAACTCAAAGCAGATGTTGACATAGTTATTGTGGTTTACAACTCCCAACTCTATGTATAAATAAAACTCTGACTTTAAAAAAGGACCTTGGCTTTATTCACTGCTTAAAAGGGGACTTAGAAGTACAAATCCGAGCGGTTGGACGTGGGTAAGTCCCAGTGTGCCCGTGTGATTTGCCATCTGTTGAAAGTCCTAATGTACTTCTAGTAGGAGCATGGCGTGCTAGCCTGTTTTATCCCCAATACAATGCGTACAAATAATTAATAGTGCTAATAATAGTAATGCCTGGAAGGGAAGCAATTAATCATCGTCTGAAGAATGGCAATTCCTCTTGTAAACTTGCAATCAGCCTGCGAGGTGGCTGTCATTGCCCTCCAGCCCAGCGGAGCCCGGCAGAAGCGGCTGAAGTACGTGGTTGAGGTGACCAAAACACACGGTGTCGGGAGAGCTGTCTTCTGCTCTGGGCTTTGTCACTGATGGGTTTTGTGGCCCTCGTCATTGCCCTCCCTTGTAGCTATCTGCAAAGTGGGATGAAAAAAGCTTGTCATTTTGTCCCCCAACCCCTGTGATTTTGGCGGTGGTTATGGGGATAATGATACTGGTTTCAGCATCATTCCATCGAATGAGCTCACTTAGGCTGAAATCTGAAGGGCCTTTAGTGCTTCAAACAACAACAATAGAATAATATTGGATATTGCTGCTGGATATAGCTGCTAGCGGACATAATTAGGATAACTTCAGTGCAAATTCTCTGAAATATGAATCCCCCAGTATTTCACAGCAAAGTTTGTGGCCTGTATGTGCATGCATCCCCGTGGCATGGTAAATACCTTCCCAGTGTTAAAAAGTAAGCTGGTTTTGTTTGGGAATTTTTGGTTTTGTTTTGGTTTTGTAGTATGATGATTTGAGACATTCTCTTAAAATCTGTCAGTGTAATTTTGACTAGGGTGTGCTTTTAGGAGTTTGTTTAGTTTCTAATTTTAATCAAAGTATAAAATACTTTGTCTTGCTATGAATATTTTAGCTCCGTAAGAGCAAAATATCTCTTTACCTTTTATTAAAACTAGGCATTAAAAGAAGGTAAGATGAGAGATTCCTTTCAATTACTGTGAAATTAGTGAAAATTAGCTGAAAAGAATTCTGGTATTGCTCAGAATAGTGCTTTCCCTACAAAAGAAAAACTCTTTAAAAACTTGATGTTTTCCTTTAAAAGTTCATTTAACCACTAAAGTTTTTTTTCCTTTGTAGCCAGAAAACAAATAGTCGTGGACTGTAAAAGTTGCAGAGCTGATGGCAGTAGTATATCAGCCTTGCCTATACTCACACACTTGAAGCGTTCCAAGTGGGAAAATACATCTGCTTTTTGGAAACTAACCTTGCCCTTTGATACTATCTGACCGGTTTTTCTTTCTATGGTTTATCTGTAATATCAGAACAACTAAGCTCAGCCCTCCTGGCCGCCCCTCACCAGGGCTCGCTGTAGGTGAGCAGAGGTGTGGACCTGTGAGTACACACGTATGTGCACACTCGTGGGTATATATCCTCGGGCATGCATGCAAAACCAGCCATACACACAGAGGCTGTTATTAACAGACAGGAATGGTGCTTGTGTCTGGTTACACCTCTGTACCCTCGTGCTTTTGGGCAACGCACAGGTGTTTCCTTTGTATTAAGGGAGATACGGTTTGTTTTTCTGTGAAAAGGTGCTGTAATTTTGGTGGGTTACAAGGATTAGAAAGCGGTTTATGTTGTGCATGTCCAACAGAATATCACTACACCTCTGCAAAACAATTTCTTAGCTTATTAAATATAAGCTTATTATTATTAAAACAATAACTTAGCTGTTATTTCTTCTCTAGGAAATACATACTGCATCTTTCCCCACCAAAAAAAAAAACCAAACCCCAACAAAAAAAAACAAAACCAAAAAAAACCTCCAGGAGGAATTTGGGGGTTTGGCTATTTTTTAAAGAAATCCTTAAAACCATTGGTAGACATATGGGATGCCTGCCTCCAAGGGGCAGGGGAAGCAGGGGTGACATTTCTTTAATGCTTTGTAGAATTCCCTGTACCTGTATAGTGCTGATTTCCCCCAGTTTCCAGGGGTCTGCTGGCACACCTGCCTGCTGCGGTGCCACGGCATCTACAGCGGGAGTGCTGAATGGCAAACTC
The DNA here is from genome assembly GCA_035590215.1 of Microhierax caerulescens. Taxonomy (NCBI): domain Eukaryota; kingdom Metazoa; phylum Chordata; class Aves; order Falconiformes; family Falconidae; genus Microhierax; species Microhierax caerulescens. The sequence continues at coordinate 50,787,800 of JAVJGJ010000062.1, forward strand.
ATTTTTATGTAAACCACATGCAGTGAAACTCAGGAGTTTGTGTAGCTATAAACCAGTAAATTTACTACAGGGCAGGGAAATATGCAGTACTGGTTCTTCAGCAGTTCTGCAGTAAATTTTATTGTAAGACAATTATGATCGTTTTGACCTTCTGCCCCCTCCTTTTCTCTTTAATGAGTTTTTCTGGATTAGCAAAGCATTGTTAACTCGAGTGAGAATTTGAGAAGTATGTAAATGAAAATCAGGTGTTTTGAAAATCCTATTTTACTGATCTAAGCAACAAAAAATTTCCTTAGGTTTGTGCTGGAGCCCCTTCTGCCAAAAAAGATGCATTCTAGGTCTCAAGATAAATTGGACAAGGATGACCTAGATAAAGATAAGAAAGAAAAGAAGAAGGAGAAAAGGAACAGCAAGCATCAAGAGATATTTGATAAAGAATTTAAATCTACTGATATTTCTCTGCAGCAGTCTGAAGCAGTGATCCTTTCAGAAACGGTAACTTTATTAGCAAGTAATGCTTTATCTAACTCTGAGCAGTGTTCTTTCTCTTTTAAAATAAAAATGTTGATTTTTACGATTTGGTTTCTTTTTAGACCAAAAATAACTCTAAAGGAATATGCAACGATGTTAATATATGTGATAATGAATCAAAACCACAGATTTTATTTGCAGTTCAAAAATAGTATCTTATATGAAAATCTTAACCAAAAGCTATATATGATTGTTTGATAGAAGGAACAGATGGCATATCCTAAGTAAAATAAATGCCACTGTTGTAGCAGCCTTTTGAATTTATGGTTTCCAATAGATCATGATGGGTTTTCTCATATTTCAGCTGACTACTGCAAGACACTTTTTGGTGGAAATGTTACAAGGTCATTTTGTGCATGGCAATTACGTATTCTTGAAAGGCTATTTTGAGCAGAAAATCATAAGCAGTTCCACTGGTGGCTGTGTGTAAGAATATTAACTACAGAGCATATCTCTCTTAAGCCCTCTCTTCTTGGCATATATTTAATTCACTGAAACTGTCCTAAAGGCTTAGGTAACTTGAGAAGTTTTAGCTCTGAAATTGAAAGCAAGGCCATTTTAAGCTGGAGCAGGGAGTGTGTGAACTAACTGTAACTTCCAAATCTCTGCCTGGACACCTGTTTTGAGGCCAATAGTTTAAAACTTGCTCTCCAGAAATAAATGTAGTGTCCTTTTAAAGATTTGCACAAGCACTTGCAGAGCCAGCCTTTAACTCATCAGTCTTTCATTGGTAGCTGTGTCATTTACATTGCACTTTTGAAACGATTTATCTCTGACCTGTGATAACTACATCCTTTAACTTTTGCTGTTTGGTATTCACAGCAGAATATTACTTAGATATTCAGCCATAGTTCCTCTGTTTTGTGGATTTGCTCCTCCTTTTCCATCCAGAGATGAGCTAATCTCTCAGATGTGTCTTCTGACGTCTTGGAAGATCAGAGTTCTTTTGCCTGATGTGGCCATAGGCCCAGCATTAGCACAGCAAAAATTCAGATAAAATCCCTTTTGTGCATCTCAGGCTTTTCATCCAAACTCCTTTGAAGCCAGGGAGTTTTTCCACTGACTTCAGTAAATTCTGCATCAGCCCTGGTTTGTTTCAATGGAGGTTCCTCCTGCCAAAGCTAGCTGGGCGAGAATCACGTGTTTCAAAACAGAAAATACATTTGCATAGATTGCCATATATCTCATCTTTTTGATGCAATGCATTCAGCTTTGCACATTGGAGCGGTTGTGTTTTGACTAAGCCTGAACGTTGCAATGGCACTCACATCTCCCAGGTCCTCAAAGGGACCAGCAGAGTTTGTGGGAGAGGAGCATTTAGCCACAGAAGAAGAAAAGTGTATTTCAGGGCAGCTCAGGCAACTTGAACTTGCACACATCCATGAGACCAGATGGGAGGTGTCCTAGGGTGCTGAAGAGCTGGTTGGTGTCACTGCAAGGTCACTGTCATCCCTGAGAGGTCTTGGACATTGGAGAAGATTGCTTATGACTGGAAAAATGCAAATGCTGGCTGGAAAGGAGGACATGATAACCCTTCAAGGCATATTGTCATTTGTCATCTGAGGAACAAAAATGAGCAAAGCCCAACATGCTTTGACTCAAGTTTTCTGCTCTTCCCAGTCAAGAGCTTTCAGTGCATGACTGGTATGACTAATATTCCCCTGGTTATAGAGAGGGAGGGAAATTAAAAGTCAGAATCAGTTACTTACAGTTACTTTGAGCTTCTTGAAACGCACAGATCAATGATATAAGAAGGACTTTGCTGGTGAGAGAAAACCTCTCCCTTTCTAGTACCTGCAAGCTACTTGAGCTCCAAAATGACCAAGTCAATTGTTAACGCTTGGTGTTAGCCCGGTTCATTTTCTCTTGTAGGTGAAATAAAGGAAACACTCTTTTGAGATCAGTTTACAAGACTGGTTGCATGATTCCCACTGCTGCCTTCAGGAATTTTGTACAGATAATGTCAAGCAGTTTAAAGATAACATGTGTCTTAAAATTTTTTGCACTCTGGAGACATGTCCCCTGTTAATGATATAAAAGGGAAATTGTTAACTTTTGTGGGTGAGAATTCAGGTTTGTCATTGTGCTACTTTTGTGGGCTGCACTGTGTTCAAGTTCCCTTTTTAGGTTGAAATTACTCCCAAAGTACTGTTACTGCTGTGTTATGAAGAACAGGGCATTTTGATTTATCTTGCGTTAGGAACTTGGAAGCAAAGTTCACTAGCTTAAAAAAGGTTAGTGATGAAATGAAGGGGTGAAAAATTAAGGATTTTTTTTTTTCCCAAAAAAGAGTTGGAATCTAGATTTTACTGGAAATGGAAATAAAAATAAATATTTAAAGAGCTTTTAAAGTGAGATTTTAGTAATGAACTTCTATTAGTTACTAGATGCTGTATTATAGTTACTGGATTCACTCTGTTGAGAATTTCAGAATTCACTCGTACCATTGCTAATTCACTCATACCATTGCTAATTCACTTAAAAGATTTAAGTTATTTGGGGAATTTTCTAATGGATTCTTAGTTCCGACTTCTAAGATACTTGGGAGTTTTACAGCAGAAGGCATGCTTTTCTTTAGTAGATGACAATTGGTAAGTGCCTTCAAGAAAACAGATGAAACAATAAAAACCAGCATGGATTTGTCATCAACAGAGCAGTCAAGCCCTTCTTTCTTCTTTCCGCGGTAGAGGAGGAGGCTCTGTGGGGAGGAAGGATGTGGCAGACCCCCGCTGTGCTGCCTTCAGTATGGCTTCTGGTACATCTCACACCATGTTCTCATGAGCAAGACTGGGCAATGAAGTCTGGTCTGAGGTGATGCTGAAGGATACACAGCAGCCTGGAAAAAAACGTGCTCAAAATTGTCATGGGTGAGACGGAGTAAATGAGAGCCTGTGATGGATTTGGATAGTGAGATATGTCAAAATAATGTCTGTGCAGAAGCACAGTGTGTGGTCAGACTCTTAATTGTGGGCTCGGTCTCATGTCTGTTTATTAACAGGAGAGTTTGGTGTGTGTCACTTCTGTTTCACTCGGTTGTCATCACAGTTTACACCCAGCCCATGCCAGTTGTAGCTGGCAGATAGCAGGCTTCTGCCTGATGGCTCGAAAGTCCAGTTTCAGATATTCACCCCACACCCACGTGCTGACACAGAATTGTCTGTTGCCTGACAACACTCGCACTCTAAATTATTCCTCTCCCACCACAAATAGGTAGTTATCAGTGGTTTGCTTTCAGGAGGAAATGATGCATCAATAACCTTCTATATGAATCTGTTCTGGATCCTGTGTTATTCACTAATTGGTTTGTGCAGCGTAATTGCAAGCATGATACCAAATTTACAGAGAATATCAAGTGAGAGGCACAGTAGGCATGTCGGACAGTGGTCGTTCCCATCTCTGCTGAGCTTCAGCTACTCTTTTCAAAGACGATGTTGTCTAATGAAACGAGTGCTTCCATCACTGCGGTGGACTTCCTGACATAGGAATGTCTTATTTTCCAGTCGAATGAAGCATCCTGAAGAACGTGTGAGGATTATAAACTGCAAAATTACTTCATGGAATTTTTATATTTTCTTTAAAAAGGAGCATTCAGAGGCTGTTTTGTTTAGTTGTATGGCTTAAATACTTTTCTCCAGTTTTAACTGTACTCATAATGAATTTATTGACTGATCGAAACCAAAGCCCTAATTAAAGAAATCTTGTAACTGTGATCTTATCAGAAGATAAATTAAGCACTTTGGTGTGTGAAGATGTTCAGTAATGTCTTCATAGTTCTCTAGAGATTCCTATCTTCTTTTAAGTGTCACATAAACTTCTTTAACAGAAATTCTTACTGTTAGTTCTTTGATTCGATGAGCTGATAACAAACGTAACACTGAAGCCAGGTAGTTAACAGACCACTCAAAAGCTTGTGTTAGAAATCAGAATAACAGGCTGTACATTTTCTTGATTTAGTGGCATCTGACATCATTCACTATTGATCTCGCTTCCTTTAGACAAAAAAAAATTAGCAATGGTTTCATTATGGATCAGTGGCCTCTGAAGAGTTCATATTCCATAGCAGAACCATGATTTAAGAAGAGGACCAAGCTTGTCAATCACTCACAATGCTAAAATCTATTTGAGATAACTAGCTACAGTCCGGGGTAACTTAGGAACTTGATTCTAGCTTGGGTTTTTGATTCTGGTGTTGCAGCTTTCCTAATCAATTAGTATGTTTTCCTTAGTTGTTTTTTTTATAATTATATTCCTCTGAGAAAGTGATTACTTTGCTTATCCATCCTACTAAAAATATGCTTTAAAAGATCTTGAAAGAAGAAACCTTTGGATTCTTCAGGACCTGAATTTTAGTATCAGGCAAATTTCTGAAAGGTTGCCCTGAGGTCTTGATGAACTTTCAAGAATGTTTAGGGTATGTTTTCTGAAAATAAAAGGAAGCACTCATATTTCATTTTAGGTTTCTCCTTCACAACATACTTCTAAAAAAACAATGTGAAATGACATAATTCTTTGGAAAAGCATGAATTGCTGCTGGCATTTTCTGTTTTGTCCTAATGTAGCACCTTGGATGTAATTCCCCTAACTTCAGGCTGCTGCTTCATTTTCTGTGATCTCTTGGAAATAAAAAATTCTTCACTGCCATCACTGAAGACATGGGGGCCGGTGGATGGATAACAAACAGTAGAGCTCAGAATTACACTCAGTAGAAGGAATCACCTTAACAAAAACATTAATTGCCCATCAGATTGCAAGTACCAGTTCAGGGTTTCTGATGGAGAATTTAAATGGCCTGTGATGTAGCCAGAGCAAAACAGTATGGATAAGTCAGTGAATTAAATGTAAGCACAAACAGGCACCATCAAGAAAGTGTTTCTGGACAGATGATGACTTCCTCAGAAGAGTTTCACCGTGCAAACAAAGAGATAAATTTTAACAGGGAAGTAGAGCCACGTGAGAAGAAAGAGAAGATTTTGAATGCTGTATAATCCTGTGTAAGGATATAGACTTCCTTAGCTGTTATTAAACAAGTGTTTGGGGAATTGGCTTATTGCTTCAGAAAAATATGCCAGGCTATGGGAAGGTGTGTGCATTAAGTCTCAATGTTATTCCTGGGGAGAAGGGAAAAACATTTGGAGCTGTGAAATACTTCATTAAATCAGAAATATTCTATGTTATCATTGTCCTATTACTGTTTAGGAGGTAGTGGGGAAAATGTAGCAATCACAAGGTCTGCTGCTCAGCAGCAGCATGTATTCCTCTACCATCTCACTGGTTTTGTCCTTGTGCAGATCAGCCCGCTAAGACCACAGAGACCAAAAAGCCAAGTCATAAATGTCATTTCAAGTGAAAGACGTTTCTCCGTTTCTCCATCACCTCCCAGCTCCCAAGTGACACCACCACCAATAACTCCACGGACAAAACTTTCTTTTGGCATACAGTCCAGTAAGTCTTTAATTTTAACTAAATTTTCTTTTCCTAGCACATGTAATACAAAGTAACTTCTAGCGGGGAGATGTGTTTCCTGAGCATTGTATTACACCTTGGTTTGATTGAGTTCTTGGAGTTAATCTTTTTGCCGTCACCATGGGATTGCTTGCAGGAACAAAAACTTACCTCTTAACGTCATAATCCTTGTACTTGCCAGCAAAAATCATTTCAACATTTTACAAAAGCAAACAAAATTCTTGCATTGAAAAAGCTTCTTTTCCTTTTCAAGTAATCATTAGCAATTACTTAGGTATAGACTAACTGTCAAAAATTAGTGTTGTGCTTGATTCTATATTGGATTTAGGGTATTTTGGAGCACAGAGGCTAAAAAAAAAAACTTAATGCAATTGTACCTGAAAAGAGATTTTATTTGCTATGTAGTGAGTATAAGGCAGAAGGGAAAAAAAGAAGTCAGTCTTTTTGATGTATTTTTTGTTTGACGTTGACATCTCTCTGTTTTCCTTTAAAATGCTGTCTGTTTGCTTCAGTGTTCAGGAAAACCTATTGCAAAACTGAGTGTAATACAACACCTATTTCTTTTTCAGCGCTGTTAAAAACTGTTATTCAGAATTTTCAGTTGCTAGCATGTAACAAAAAAATACAAAAGGTCTTTTTGGTACATGTACCCAAATGCTAGTACAATAGTCAAGAGTTCAGTGTTAGTAAAGAGAAGAAGAGATGGTCAGTTTTAAGAAAAAAAATCTTTTTTTGATCAAGGTCACTGTTTTAGTTACTTTTTTTGTTCATTAAAACCTACTTCCTTAAATAGTGAGTGTTTTGGAAAGTTCTTGTTGCCAATTGCAGATATATGTCCAGTAAGCATGAATGTGTTTATTCTACAAATCAATAGCAACAGAATTGTCTTCTAAAAGAGGTGTGCCTTTGTTTTATTGATTTGAAATTGTTGGTTGCAAAGGCGTGGAAGCAAGTGCAAGTCAATGCAGTGTTTCCTTTGTGTAGTCAGACACCCAAAACAAGTATTTTGGTAACAGTGAAGTCTCTCCTTTCTTTACAGTTTTGATAGCCAAAAACTGCCAGTGTGCTCAAAACTGGAAATACAGAGAAGTATTTATACTCCTACAAAAGATATTCTTTGAATTGGATTATTTCTTCCTGTGAACATTTTCTTAAAACTAATGTGATCTCTTTTTTAAAAAAGTATCTGAAGCTATCACACATTTCTGAGAATATTTATGTCTGTGTGCTGGAGATTTATAGGTGTTATGTAAAATAGGTTCAGCTTATTGCAACATCCATGGGACTCTTCCACAACCATTTGAGGAATTGTAGTGATAAACTGTTTTAGGAATTCCAGTGATAAAAGAAGTTACTTCAGTGCACAGGCTGGCTAAAAGCAGTTAATGGGTTGCTAAGCAATATTGCTTGCTTGTTAGCTGGCAGTTTAGGAGAATGGAGTGTAAAATTTTATCATTAGGTTAAGATGAAAAAAAGACATCTAACTGATCCTTGCCAGCTCAAAGATATTCTCAATGGCACATGTCCAGTAAGGAATAAATGTTCAGAGCACACTAGTCTGGTGAAACACCTTGAAAAATGGTAGTAAACCAGAAATGTTGAGTAATTATTAGTATAGTGACTGAGTTACTGGATTATATAGTTCCGCTGAATTGAGCAGGAGAAAATGAATAGATCTGTAGCAAGTAGATCTTCTTGAAATAAGACTGAAAACTACTGAAGCTTGTGTTTGATCCCTGTTTCTGCAGTAGGGTAGGTGACTCCTGGATTTCATTAAACTCTGTGAGATACTAGCTAGTCAGGGCAAATAATTTTTTCATTATAGAATATTGTCGTTCTACTAGTTTGCCAAACTGAATGCAGATAGGTTGTTACTGTGTATTACGAGCTATTCATGTGGATGGAAATACTCTGTCCGCATTTACAGGGGTTTATTGCTGCCTTGCAAAAGGATGAAGTTGTGAAGGTGCAGTGTACAGGCTGTAGGAACACAGTAGGGGCTGCAGAAAAAGCAAGCTGTAACAGGAGCTGGGGAATGTAGGGAAAGGGACAGAAGCAGAGCAGGATGCAGTTGCATAGGCAGTTGGTGACCATCCAGGTTGTTCAGAGTATTGCAGATACTAGAGTTGACTCCACACCTTGCTGCTTCTGCACCTCTAGTGAAAACATTGCTCACCTGCCTTTCCATGGATCTTTGAAATGTCAGCCTTAAAGAAACAAAGGGTTTGTGTAATTCCTAACAAAATTTCAAAATTTTTTCTTACCATCTTCTTGGTTGCACTTGGTAGTCTACATGTAATGGTTTAGATGAAGTTAGTAGATACTGTAATATCATGTGAGATACAAAGGTGAAGTGTTCAGGGCAGCTAGATTTGCTTTCTCTTTGGGTAGTAGTATGTTATTATACTCATTTTCAGTTTCCTAACTCAGAAGGAACATATATAGTGAGACCTAAAAACATGGCTTGTTTACAGTAAATACTGAAAGGTTTCCCTTTCTGAAGCAGGATTCAAGGTGCTGCTTAAGTTCTACCTAAAGCTGCAACTCTAAAGAAAATGCCATTTTCCAAACATCTGCTAGTATTATCATAAACTGCATAGGAAAAAAATTATATATAGATATATGTAGTTGTGAATGAAATGTGCAGGTGTATCCCAAGGAGCTGTTTTTGTGACGTTTACAGTCTCAAATGCCTATGATCTTTAGACGTTCAGTATGTCTGGGAAATTCATACAGAATGAACAGGGAAGCTCATTTGCAGAATGAATATTCAGTTAGAAATGTGTAGCATTGTTTTCCATTTACATGTTTAATGACATGAGCTTAGCAGGAGTAGATTGTGATGGAGATATTTAAAGAAAATTATTACGAATATTTGGGGAACGGAGGAATCCTATATGTGTAGAAAAGGAAGGATGAAAAACAGGAGCAATGGAAAAAGCAATGACAAATTCAGGTCCTGGAGAACAAACACCACTTTCCAGTCTGATGTAGAAAAAGCCACTGAAAGTTTGAGGTCCCAGGATGGAAAATATTCTTCTTCCTGACATAGTTGAAAGTTCAAGTGAAAGGATGAAGAGTGAAATTATAGGTTTCAGTGACAAATCAATACAGCCACCTTACAGTTAAATTGTGTTAGTGAGAGGCCATTTTAGAGAACAATAAAAGGACACTTTTTGTAAGATACTGATAGGAACACTGCAATAAAAATATCTGCATAAACAAGTCCTCCACTTGTTTCACAATTCACCCCTGTAAAATAAAAATAACCTTTTTTAATTTTCTAAATGAAACCACTTTCCTAATTTAACAAAAAAAAGTTTATTTTCTCGTGGAGCTCACAGTGGGTTTTACCTGTGTTAAAATGACTGAATTACCCTGAAATACATCATGGGTGTATTTCCACACACCTAGGTATCACTCAGGCCTCAATAAACTTTATTGTCCTTCAGGCTCTTTGCCTTTACAACACGTACCAGCTAGGATTTATCTGCTAAGGAAAAGGAACTTTCTGCCCAGCAAACAGTAATAATAAATGTTTTGTACTTTCTCTTCCATGATTTTATTTACTCAACAACTGACTGCTCATTTATTATAGTTACCTAGAGTCTGAAAGTTTTTGAGAGAGATGTAGTTAATTATAGGCTTTCGTTTGTGTATTTTATTAAAAAGAAGCTTTTATTTTACTGGAGGAAAGTAAATAAAGCTTAGCTTGATTATATTTTCTTAGTGCTCTTACCAAAACTTCTATTGTATATTAATGTACAAGGTGAAAATGCAGAGCTGAGAAGATTATATTTGCTAAGCTATGAATATCTTGGCATGAAATCTGAAGTAAAACTTATTTTCTGTTAAAAAGAGAGGATCATTCAAATACTTTGAGCGTATCCAAAAAATTAGCCCAATATGACAGCCACAGTGCATATCCTGTTGAAGCAGGAGTTTGTTCATTTGTTCCACTTGCCTTTAAAATCCCTCATTAGATGAGCTGCAGATAATTATAGAGGCAGTGAAGAGCAGACAAAGATATCGCATGTGCAGCATTATCACAGTATCAATGCCGTAAGAGCTGGCGTTTTCTAGACCTTTGGATTCGATTCAGTTCTTGAAAGAGTTAACTCAGTGTTGGTTTTACAGATCTGGAGCTGAATGGTATGTCCAGCTCCGCCGACATCCCTGATGTTCCTCCTCCTCTGCCTCTCAAAGGAAGCATGGCTGATTATGGGAACCTCATGGAAAGTCAAGACTTGATCAGCCCGACGACTTCCCCGCCTGCCCATCAAAGGGTGAGTCCCACTTTCTGCAGTTTGCTTTGCTTTTGTACTTGAACAATCCACAGCGAGATGCAATCCTGCTCGTGGGCATGTCAGCAGATCCAGGGATTTCTGCAGTTGCAAACAAGTGTCTGGAGTGTGAGGGAAAAGCTCACGGGGACCCACCTGAAGGGAGGCTGGGTTCATTCTGGCGGAGAAGACTAAGCAAAATGTTGTTAGCTGTGTTGGTAATGGAGCGTTAGCCAACAGGATATAGTCTCAGCAGCAAATTAGATTTAATAGCCTTTCAATCCTGTCTCAGGAAAGGAAATAAAACATGTCCCCGACATCTTTCCTTTCTGGAGCTCTGTTCTGTCAACATTCAATTGCCATTTGTTTCCTAGAGGCAAACACATGTGCCCCTTTGAGAGAAGGAGCTCAGAAACACTCTTCATCATCAACAGGGTTTTCAGCTTTCCGAAGAAAATACACTATGGTGTCCTGGAAGCTTTTAAAAATGAATTGGTACTTTTCTTTAAAGCAGCACCTTTGAGAAGGGCCATCTATG
>JAVJGJ010000062.1:50799360-50822848 GCA_035590215.1 Microhierax caerulescens
GCAGCCCCCGCTGCCCGCCCCGGCCCCGCAGCCCCCGCAGCCCCCGCTACCAGACACTGGCCCTTCAGAGCCGCTACAAGACTTTATCTTTGATACGGGTAACATTGGCCAAGCTGTTACTCTGTGGAAAAACTCTCAGCGGTAACGATTCCTTCTTGTTTGCAGAGGTGTCTTCCAGGATTTCTCTGACGTTCGTCACTGAGAGGAAATTCTGTTGAGTAATTTGCTTTTCAGTAAATTTCATGCTTAGAGAAAGCATTTCTAACCTCAGCAGAGGAAACGTCAGTCAGGAATTAAGTTTTGACTCTGGGAACAGTTTTGTTAAAGACAGACATCACGGTGCAAAGTCTGGCTCTTTCCATGGTGGAATTTGTAACTGTTGTGGCAGGAATTTAGCATTTTCAGGCTAAATGGGGGAAAAGAAAACAGATATGGAAGTAACTTCGGGAATGTGCGTAGCTTTGTTCAAAACACCATGTTGTACTCATTATATGCATATATTGAATGCTTCTCTATTCCCACCCTCTCGACCTTAGTTCCTCCCTATGGCTGGATGGTTTTAGGAAGTATTTTCAGTAAACTTTGTTGCAAACACTTTTCCTCTCATTTCCATCAAAGTGTACTAAGTTCTTACCCATTTCCCTGCCTTCTCTCAGGGGCCAGCTCTGGCCTGACCTGAATTTCGACCTCTAAGTGGAAAATTACAGACTGTGCAGGAGAGCTGCCAGGAGTTTTGTCTTAAAGAATCCATGAAGAAACCTGAGGAATTCAAATAGGGTTCAAATGTCTTTAATTCCTTTCTGTATGAGCTCCCAAGTAGTAAATTCATTTTGTATGATATACTCTAAGTTTTAGGTCATGGTAGTAGCTCAGGATTGCTAACGTGAGTTCAGTTTTTAGCTATAAAGTGTTAAACAACGGGATGGTAGAATACATGGTGAGAAATAACATCCTGGTGGCCCGGCCGGGTTTCCTTTCCCTACCTTGTGAAGCTTTTTGAAGGGGTTTCCATTCAGTGGACAAATGCTAGATATTTACTGTACTACTTGCAAATGCCATCATGCTGTGACAGTTGGAGCCCAGACCTGCAGGTGACTCAGATTTGAGCCTCAGTCTACGTTGCTGTTGAAGATGTGACCTTCTGCAGCTCCTGTACCTGTCATGAAGCATCATTAAATGGAAGTTCTTAAAAATAGTAGCAATGTGCTCTCTTGGCCTTTTCAAAGTTTTATTGAGGTCTTAGTATTTTTTCTCTTTACAGTCTTCACTGTTCATACTCCTTTATTTCACCCCATTGTTTAACATCCAGTGTTGAAGGGCCTCAGGATATAAGCATACCTTAGAAATGCAATCAAATATAGGCTATATCTCCTTAGCTAACTGTCCAAAATTTTCTTCAGCATCTCTATTTTTATAAACTTTCTAAGGTGAGGGAATGTAGTTTCAAAGTCTGGAAAATGGATCTGAAGCAAATTTGTCACAAAGCCACATGTATGAGCCTTAGAATTAATTTTAGGAAAGGCTTCTATTCTTGTAACAATCACTCTGCGCATTTCATCAGGCTTATAGGAAGGAAGCTGTTAAAGAACATAAAGAAAATGAGTAGTGCTGGGCATGAAAGATCAGATGGGTAAATTCTTATTACTGCTGTGATTAAATCCCACTCCACAGTTTTTAATGCCTTGTGTTTCATGGGTCAAATAGCTACATACTTCATAACTTTATAATTCTCTGCCTAGTAAACTAATCATCTTTTAACTTACACAGGCTCTGTATCAGTGAAGAAAAATCAGTAAAAAATATTACAGATAAGATTGTTTTAGCTTTTAAGCTGGAAATATCTCCTTGTATGATAAATTATTACGTTGTTCACTCTGGCTGTCTTGCAGTCAGTTATGAAAAGCAAAAAAAGTGCAGTAGTGAACTGAAAAGCATGCAGTGGTAAATGCATCAAATACTTCAAATGGCAGGCAATAATGTCATTTAGTGTCTGAGACAGTGATCTTAGATTATTTGAAGTTCACTGTTAACTTGGTCTACCTTAAGTCTTTTATCCAAGTGATCATCTAATTATAATTTTCTGATTGTCCTCTTACTCATTGTTAACCGTGAGACCCTTATATATATTTTCTTGCACTGTATGATTTGTTCTGCTAAAAATGTTCTTAATAATATATGGGAACATAAAAAAAAGAAGTCTACGACTCCTGCAAGGATTATTATTACATCAAGGAATTCCTTTAAGCACTTCTCATTCTTTATGGGTTCATCCATACCCTTGCATACAAATCAACTGCCTGCTTAGTATTCACAGCAAGAAGCGAAACTCAAAGAAAATAGACAAAGGAGCACTTACATTTATAATATCGGCTATAACACTCACTAAGCATCAAATAATGGTTTGGATGAGAACATCTCGATCAGTCCAGCATAGACAGAGAACTTGGCAAGGAGGGGCAGCAAAGGCTTAAGCAGTGCGTAACGCGAGGACCGGAATGGTCTCACATGGCTGAAAGCGATGGCACTTATTTTGAGTCTGTTGCACGAGGAGCATTCAGACTGGTAATTTGGATGTAATGGAAGTGTTTACTCCGAAGGAAAAATCCAGGGGGATTTTTCATGTGTTGCAATGCATATACTGTAGTGCTGATCTTTATCTCTTACATCAGCTGCAGCAAGTAAAAAGTGACTAAATGCTTCAGCAAATATATTGTACTCATGTGGGCAGAGAAGAAGAGTAGAGGCTAGAAACCCAGCTGAAACTGCAGAGGCAGCGGGTAATTAGGGGGCACTACTTCAGGGTTTGTGATTGTTCCTTCTCTTGAGTTATTTCTCAGGAGAAATTCCATTGTTCCTAAAAGTGCCTCACACAGCCCCCTGGCTTCGTTCCCCTTAGAGCAGGGGCTGGTTCGGAAGCCTCTGAGCATCATGGTGCCAGGACCCCACCACTGGTTTGCTGCCCCAAGGCTTGCTACTGGCTTGCTTACCACAGCAGCAGGAGGGCAGTTGTTAGGAAAGTTATCCTGTGGAGATGTTGGGAAAAAGTGAAACTGGAAAAAGTACATTATTAACTCATTACATTAAATTAGACAGTTGACTTTGTGGGCTGCATTCGTGCACAAATGGAAATAAATGTCTCCTCTTCTGTCTGATACTCCAGATTTTCATAAAACAAGTTCTCTGACCAAAGGCTTTCCATGATTCATAGGTGTGTATAATGTGCCCAAAAGGAAAAAAAAAAACCCCACATTAAAATGCATTTTTTATTTACCATGTGGTCATTATTTTTGTCTGCTGGAGATGGGGAGCATTGCAAGCCCTTGCTCCAGTGCAGGGTCTCCACCACCTCCTGCCTCGGCTGGGCTGGGGTTTGGTGGGTTAAGCTCTTGCTGAGCAGAGTTTCTAAAAAGCTCAGTCATTTTTTTAATAAGTCTTAAAATCAATGGACTGCCACTGCTTATTACAGGATTTTGAGTGAAAAATGTGTTGTTCTGCTGTCTGCCCGGAGACACAGAGCCCGAGATGTGTCCCTGAGCAGCACCCTTGATTTTGTTTTGGAATGGCCCATGTCGTTGCCCTCAGCATGACACGGGATCGGGCTGTGGGTTTTGCTCTGGCCAGTTGGTAATGCATTTCTTTATTGCTCTCGTAGGCCTGGGCCTTCAGTAAGAAATACAGTTTCAGTCTGGAGTCTAAATCTAATTCTAAGGGTATTGCTTATAACACTTGAGGTCTGTTTATATATGGATCAGAGCAGAAAAGCACTGCTTTTGAAAATCGAGTTAGCCAGCGCACTCTGAAATACTAATAGCCTCCACGTGCAGAATTGTGGTTCAACAGAAGGAAAATCTTGTTAGCTGTGCTTTAACGCAGCTGGCACGCACCGTAAGCAACGTCCTCCTCACATGAGGGGTGCAGACCTCTGCTAGGTCCAGCTCGCCCCTTTGTCCGCTGCCGTCACCCCAGCAGGAGCATCCCTCCGGGGAATGCCTCACCGCTCCCACAGCCAGGGTCCTTCTGAAAAACACCGTGGGGAAAGTCTGAAATATTGATTTGAACCAATTCAACGTTGCCCATTTTGAGGGATCTTTCATATTGCCCAAGGAGGGGATGCTTAGGGAGCACGCAAAGTGCACTCTCCAGAAGGACTCTTGAGTTACTTTCTCCTATAAAAGTACACTTCAGCAAGGGCAGCTAATGGCAGTAACACACAGTCAAATGAAACTCTTAACAGATGAAGTATGACAGCAGAGTTTAAACAGTCATTTTACATTGGTTACCTGCGGTATTTTCCACATAACTTTGCTCCCTGGGTCGAACAGCTAATTAGTTTAAACTGTCTATAATTTGGTTCAGATTAGCGGAATTAGGTTGATTCTCTCTGCTGGCACATCATCGCTTTCAGAACGGGAGTGTTATTCTGCCAGGACCTCACATTATGTGTTATTTTTCATTGCAGTTATTAAATAAGCAAGTTGCTGCTTGTCAGGGTTCTCAGCTTCATGTTAAAAACCAGGATGTAAGCGAGAAGGAGCAATTCAGAGCTCCCTGTCTGGAAGCATTTACACTGGCCCATGTAGCTGATAGCCTATTTACATCTCTTTTCTGCTGCTTCTGACCTAATTTGATTTGTTAATCCTTCAAAGTGCTTTTGATTGGTTGTCCATAGATTGTGATACTGATACCATTTAAATTCAAAGAGAAGTAGTTGCACGGGAAGATATCTCAGACAGTGTCACAAGGACCATTTTTGGGAATTGGAATTTTGTTTGATTTTTTGTGTGTGCTTTTTTTAATAGTATTTTCTGATTGAAAAAATAAACATTCTTGTATCTTGTTTTGCTTCTTCACAGAGTAGAAAAAATGCATTTTTTCATCTTTAATTGATTTTTACTGCATCCTGAACATGTATAGTGTAGTGTAGTTTATATCTGTAAGAGAATGGAAGCAAATGTTTTTAAGCCTGACTCTTCTCTGTATCAGGAAAAAAACAAACAAATGGGAGCAATTTCATGTCTGAAGCAGAAGGAACAGATTGCTTCTGTGTTGCAGATGTGCCTTTTACATAAGGTTTCTGCTTCCCCTGAGGTACCCACGAGTCAAGGATTCTGCCCAAAATAGGTTTGAATGTGAACCAGCAGTCTCTATCATTTTGTCAGAAGGTAAAAGCATGCTTCAAAATTCGGTGGGTTCACAATTAACCACTGAAATATAAACATGAACTTTACAAAGCAGTTCTTAATTAAATGTAAAATCAAGCAAAACTCAGTTTTGTATTTCAAAGTTTCTGAAGGGAAGTGTAGGCTAACTTCATAAGCCTAGTAATGATTTTCTGAGTATGATATTAAAGGGGGAGAGGAAGCGTGCTTGAGTTTCTTCCTGTGCTGGAATAAAAGGGAGTGAGTATTGGCCCTGGGAGCCATGGCTAGATTTGGAGTTGTACCAGTTCCATATTGGCACGTTTTGCCATGCTAATTTCTCAATAGCGTTGCCCTGACGTCCTACTTAATATATTCGTTGGTAGCTTATTATATAAATGAGCATGTACTAAATTTATCTGACTTAATGGAAATTGTAAATTCAATTATAATAATTATCTACCTATCTCTGTTATTTCTTTCTGCCTAATTTGCTTGCAGAATGTAAGCTCTGGTAGGTTTTGTGCTTGTTATTTATAGCATATATATTTAGCTTATTCTCATTGTATTTGCATTGTATCTGTTTTTCAGAAGCAGGTTTTCAGGGATAATTTGATTGTTCTCTGATCAATATGAAGGGCTCATTTGTTTGAGAGATTCCTTTGATCTAATTGAATTGAGAATTATTGTCAATATACTGTTATTTAAATTCAAAATGGATGTTCACAAATGATGCTATCAGCAGAGTTAGTTTTTTCATGTAATAAATACAAAGTTAAAGATATCATCTGAGAGCAAAGCACTGAGGAAATTTTTATGTTTTGTAATGTATTTTAAAGGGGCACCTGGTTTATTTACTTTTGAAATTAACGTGCTCTCCTTGGGGAGTTCTTGCATGTTGTACATTGATATTCTTCAGACCACCAGAATTTCCCAAAGTCTGCCCAGAGCCCTTGCCTGGATACAGGATTGTAACTAAACAGTTTCTCAAAGATTTTGAAATCTGCAGATCACAACTGAATGTGTGAAGCTAAATAACCTTAACAGTCCAGCTTTTATTCAGGTGCCATAGTAGAGATTCAGGAGCTAACTTAACATGCCAGGTTAAGAAAAGTATTTGGTCAGGTAGAGGAAACGTTTAATGGTTCTGACAGCAATGCTTAGAGAGATCAACAATGACATTTTAATTTAAACAACCAAAAACAAACAATCAAAAAAAACATCAAACAATCAAAAAAAAGAAAAAAAAAAGAAAAAAAAAAGCCAAACCAAACCACAAAAACAATAAACCTTTTCATAGTAAAATAAAATTCTTATCTGCTTTTCCTATTAGTACGTGGACTTGGTTTTCTGACTTGGAGATCATTGTGGTCCATTGTAAGTCAGGAATTATTAGTGCACGGGTTGGAGCCTGCTCTGGAAAATGAATGCTGCTTACTCAGCAGCGTTTTCTTGAAGCATGCATTTCAAGCAGCAGCGCCCTTTTGAGCCTCAAACCTTTTCATAACCTGGTTATTTCTTCAAAAGAGCTAGGATGAGCTTTAACCTGAATTTGATGTCTTCATTGCCAGCTATGTTCAAAATATGTTTACATATGCTCATCGGTGAGCAGGAGGCTTCCCCTGGCAGACAGGGGAATGCAGCTTCCCAGGCAGGGCACTCCCGCACTGCGGTGCCTCGCCTTGGTCCAGAGTTTCTCATTCAGTAACAAATTAAACCAAATTGATTTCTGAGTTGCTAACTCTGAAAGTGCTTGGTGTCCGAGGAGGAAGGTGAGAGCGCGCATGTCCCTGCTTTGGTGGTGCTGCTGGAGGGGCTGGGGGAACGGAGAGTGCACAGTCTTCGCCATGGCCAATGGAGAGAGAAGCTTAGGGCAGGGCTTACCTGGTGATAGTTTGTGATCCTTGTTTGTTTGCCATGGGGGAGAGCCAGGAGGAACGAGGAAAGTAGTAAAACAGACTGGAAATAGTGCTTTCCAGTAAGGATGTTCCAGCAAAAATCCAGCCTTCCTGGCTGTGCCAGTATGCAGTCTTACCTTTCTATTTAGTCTGTCGTTAGTAAAACTATCTGGTATCTGGGGTTATAATTTCATGCTGTCTTAAAACCTGCTTTGAAGAGGGCGTTCAGTTATCTTGAAGACAGTTTTCTCCTCCTATTCTTACACATCTCTGAAAACTCCCAGTCACTAGATTGCAGGAGCATTAGGAGACTCTCTGGGCTTCTGCCTCACAGCAGAGGAAAGACTGAAATGTCCCTGCATCACCCTGAACTCCTCTTCTTTTTGAACAGCAGCTTTGGATATCTTTTTGAAAGAACTATCTTGGTTTTTCACGCGGTTTATCATATCTATTGTATACCTTGTATACTGATTTCTTATGGTGATTGGGAAATCAGTTATTTTGTCCAAGCAATATGTGCAATGTAACACTGGGGCATTTCAGATGTTTGAGCTGTTCTTGTAGGGGTGATCAAGGGAGTTTGGCAGAGCCGGTGCGTGTTGGCTTTTTTAAGTGTCAGTGCGTGGAGCCAGTGGTTTAGTATGGGGTGGGTAAGGCAGGACGGGTAGGCTGAGATGCAGAGAAGTGAAAAAGAAAAAACATCGATATGCTCGGAGGAAAACAAAAGGCAGTGGCTGGCTGAGCAAGGGAAGAATGTAAGGAGAAACCAAAACCAAAGCAGCATTTATGAGCTGAGACATAGCAGTAGAGCCTCAGTGCAGTGATGGGGAAACTGTAATGGCTGTGTGGCAAAAATGCTGCAGAAACTGTGACTGCAAAGTGTCCCAGCAAACTGCACTGTTCTCAAGCTCTTTCTGGAACAGATTTTATCATATACATGATTGAACATTATGAAAATGTCTTAATTTCCATACTGACTTCTTTAATTTCTCCAATTAGATCATGAATCTAACCGAGGGTGCTCTTGTTCTTGTTGTATGATATATGAAGTGATTTAAAATATGTATATTTGAGCAGTCTGGATTTCTGGTTTGAATATTTTAATTATAATTGAATATGTAATAGTAAATTGCAAGTTACCTCTTTAAATGGTTTCCTTTTTTTTTTTAATTATTTGTGTTCTAAATGTGCAGACTACAAAAATAATGGAAAAGCAATGAAGCTGTGGCTTCAGCTTGGCTTTTAAGCTCTGTAGTGCATAGAAGCTGAGGGCAATCGATACAGACCCAGAAATCAATATCCTATCATGATATAAAGTGGGGAATTATAAACTTCTCCAGTGTTCAAAAGATTTTTCCTGAAATACTGAGCTAATTAATCATGAACCCTTAAGAGACTTTTTCATTGTCAAAAGTAAAAGTTATATTATAAGCTAATGGCCAAAGGCATTCAGTATTCATGGTAGCACATTCTATGGAAAAGCTTTTACGAGTCAGAGTTATATATGAAACAGCAAATATTTCAAAAATCCATTCATTGCTAACACAGTCTATCAAAATTGTTTCTTCCAGCACCTGCCGCCCCCACTCCCCAGCAAGACTCCCCCACCTCCGCCTCCAAAGACAACTCGGAAGCAAACATCTGTTGACTCTGGGATTGTTCAGTGAAGAAGGAAGCATTTTTTTCCAAAGATAAAGCTGTAACAATTCATTTCCCTAAGTATTTTATGGTATATAAAGTTTACCTCATTCAGGCGTGCGTATCTAACATTTAGTGCAATGACTCTAACTCCGTAAGAAATCCATTTCTAGCCGTGTGTGGGAAACAACACTACATCACGCCTCTCTCTGGGGTTATTCCCTCCTATAACGTGAAAGAAATCTGGATTTCTACCTGTGACTGGGAGGCGTTCATCAACTGACACTACCCTCTTCCTAAACCTTCTCCCTGCTTCTTCTGAATAATTTCAGGCACATAGGTAGCTGTGGAGATTAAAGTGAGAGTTGAATATTTTGTACCTAAAGCATTTAGATAGCTATGGAGTTTAAAATGAGCTGAGTATTTTGTACCTAATCTCAGTGTATATAGGAATCGATGATGATATTCACATTGAATTCTGTGCACGTTGCAGTAGGCTTCACAGTAAGGAGAAACTGCTGTAGGATTTCCCCAAATAACAGTTCTGCCCAGGGCTAAACATCAGACACAGCTTATTTGTGAGATGTGCCTTCTCTTTAATTGTTCTGTATTACAAATAAACTGATTGCTAATGGGCTTTGTAAAATTAGTTGTTGGTGATCAGTCATTTCCACTTTCATTCAGTTGGCCATTCTTCTGGGTGTTGATCAATGGGTAAAGCAAGGAAGCCTTTTAGCTGCTGACAGGCACGAGCATATAGGAAAAGAATTGGAGTAGGCAGATAGGAGACTCCTGGTCGTTCTGAACCCAGCAGTTGAGTACAGGAGTGGGAAGAGCTTTTTCTTTTCTTCTTTAATGTGTAATAATTCATGTGGATTAGGATGAACTGAATGGAGTCACTTTTTTCCTTGTGCCATCATTCTGTATAGCGTTTGTATATATGATGGTTTTTAGAATGTTTTAATTTTTATGGTGCCTGCTTTTCATGTAATAATGAATTAATGTACCTGCAAAGAATGCCTTAGGTATTTTTAAATGCCTAATTACTGAAAGTGTAAAAAAAAAAATCAATTTGTTTTCCAGATATTAGGCTCTGAGAAATATTGGACAATGATGGGACGGGGTGTTGGGAGGGAGGAAGGAAACTAACTTTATAATTTAGTGTTTCTTATTGTCATCACACTTCTGTTTTTTACTATCTACAATCTTTTTACTCTAAAGGTAGATTATTCTGAAATATACCACTGACTCAAAAAATAAAAAATTATTTAAAAAACTTGCCTAATAAAATGAATATGTTTCCTTGGTATTTTTGATTCTTACTGCAGAAATTCATGAACTGTAGCACTCTATAGAGGGTGACTTTTTTTTTTTTTTTTTTTCTTCCTGAACAATTTTGAGGGACCCCATGGTAAGGCTGAAGTCTTTCATCATACTGGTAAGCTTGCTCGTACATGTATGTAGTACTGAGATAAAACACAAGTCAGCACTGGGAACATCCATCTTTGTATGCTGCCAATATTCATAATGATAGCTTACTTATCTTTAAGTTATCTGTTGCTTAACATTTCAGAAAACAGATGAGTTTTGAGTAATATTTTCTACCTCAAGTAGCTACTACATCATGCAAACAGCAGGGAGAATCATGACTTACCCAGCAGTAAAACAATAATGTTGTTACAAAGGCAGAAAGATTACCATTCTCATAAAAAGTGGCTCAAGGGGTCAATTATATATTCTCATAGTTTTGCCTTAAAGCATTGTATCACTTTGGATCAAACGAACACACTTTTTCTTGCAATGTGAGATAACATCAGCTACTAGAGTGTCTCACAATTTACTGTTAGCTATTGTCCTACAATTCCCTATTTGTTTCGTTATTAGTATAATCTCTGTTCAGGAGAAACAAGCTGGGAAGGATTTTTAGCTACACTCGACCAGCTATTCTTTCCATAGACAATCAATAATGTTTAACAACTTTAATTCTGTAAGTCTTTCATTTAATTGAAAATTGCTGTAGAGACTGCTCTTGTTACCGCATGGGAGATTACACTGGGATGCTGGTGAGTTTTACTTTTTTCTGTTCCATTTACTTTCTAAAGGATAGAAGGATAGGAAGAAGCTTTCGCATGGGCCTTTAAGTGAATGATTGTAAATTGTATTTCTGATAATGTGTTTGTTCTCACACATCCTTGTCAAATTCCTGTGCTCATGCAAGTGTTATAATTTAGTCTTGCAAGGATCCTCAAACAAGAGCTGCACTTTCAAATTGGTCTTGCAGTACAAACTCTAAATCTCATCTCTGTGTTTTGCAAATATGCAAGCTGAGACTGGGAATTGAAAAATCAGACTCTCAGATTCACTTTCAAACCCAAACCGTCACCATTTTTACAATCTAACAGCTTCTAGGCTGTAACTTGTCTAAAACCCAGCCAGAACGAATCATTACCCTCCTCAAAGTGTTGTAAAAACACACTTCAGCAAATCCAGAAACTAATTCAGCTACAGTCTCTAAACAGTGAACAATCCTGCAAGGGCTGTTATTTTTCCTGTGGTATGCTCTCTCCTTTTGTACTCCAGTGCTGTTCTATCAGAGCATCCCAATGCTATGTGAATTTCTTGTGACATTGTTTGCAGCAAAGCTGAGCTAATGCAGAAGAGCTCAGTACAAGACGATACAGGAAAATAAGTTTATTTGATTGTAACCAAAGTGGTATCACTTTACACTTACGCTGTCGTTTTGACGTCTTTGCAAGAATCGAGGCACATGTGTCCAAGTAATGGGCCCGGGGTTGCTTGTGGTCCTGTAGAGGACAAGAGGTGCCTGCTGTGAAGCCTGCATCCCGTCTCCTGTGCTGTTCTGAGGTTGGTGAGCACATGCTTCATGTTGGTTATCCCTTGGTTCCCTTTGGGAGTTGGTGGTGGCTATGACCTGGTGTTTCTTCAGTCTGTCCCGTTTCTATGGGAATTTGTTAGGCAGCACTCGAGGTATTTGATGTCTGTTGTCTCTCTGCCTGGTGAGGGTGCTATACAGTTCCAGTTCTGCTCTTCATCTTCCCACCATCATCCCTTAATGGCCTCAATGAGCCTTTTGCTTTCTCCAACTCAATGGTTTGTGTAGCTGCCTGTGGATGTGGTGGGACTGGGATGACCTGGTCCAGTTGCCACTGCTTTATCCTCCTGCCAGCGCTCCTGGTGCCTCCACACAAAGACTTCATTCAAATCAGTATTTCTGCTACAGGAGGATGCTGAAAGAAAGCTTCTAGGACAGGTGACTGCTCCATGTCTTCCATAGTAGACCTTGTCCAGGGCATTATCAGGATCCACAGGGGCCAGGTTTTCACCATTTAAGACAAGTGCTACTGTTCAGGGATCAACCTCCCTTCAATGCCACCCCTTCACTCAGATGTGAGAGCAACACCACAAGGCTTTGCAACACAAAATTTTCCTGAAAGAAGAAATTCAGAGGTGTCAAGTTTGTAGATAGTATGAGAAAACAGATTTTCAATGGTCGGTAATTTTTGCTTCTTGAAAGTTAGCTTGAATTTATTAGTGAAAGTTAACTAACAGTGCCAGTGTAAAAAGGAGAAGCCCTTAATGCCATTTATCTGAGTCTTAGCTTGGGAGCGAGAGGGTAATTTTTGCAGGTGCACACGTCAATTCCCATCAGTCCCCATGCAAAACCACAAAGATTTGTTGGGCAGTGGTTGTTTGTTTTTTAATCAAATTTATTTTCAGTGGGAAGCTCAATGCAAAGGTCAGTTCTTAAGCTTGTTTCCATAATTGACATTTATGATTACTGAAATGTCTCTGATGATATCACAAAATCTGAGTGTAAAAATGTTTTTAAATGCAGTTTTGTCTTAAGATAGGTATATTTCTTTACCATAGATGTCTGTGATACATGACTTTGCAGAAAAAAATGTGAAAAAGTTTGCAGTGCGCATATATATTTTAATTTATATGTATAAGAGATTTGTGTCAGTGTACACACATATGTGTATACATGCACACATTTAAACGCATTTTTTATTGAAAAATATCTCACTTCATTAACTAGTTGAGATATTCACCATCTTCCTTCACATTAGAAATCTTCCTTGTTGATTCTTATGGTCTTTTTGGGGACCATTCTGTGGCAGAAGTTCTATGTAATGTTGTTAATGCCTGTTGTCCCGTGGTGGATGTTCACAATTATCTATTTTCAGTAAAGGTTCTTTGGATAAACTAGTCATTTCTTGTGTACATATTTGGCACAATCAGGTGAAGTAACCAAGTAAGCAGAAAAATTTCTTACAAGGGCTACAGCTGGTTTGACGTTTAAATACATGTAGAGCAGACTTAGTGGATGGTATAACAGGAGTTGTCATTTTCTGATCTGGCAGTCATCATCCTCATTGGGCTTTGGAATAGCGTTTTAACCCGTTTTGTACAAAACGGCAAGCCCTGGCACAGGCTGCCCAGGGAGGCAGTGGAGTCACCATCCCTGGAGGAGTTACAAGACATGTAGATGTGGTGCTTTGGGACATGGGCTAGCGGTGGGCTTGGCAGCGTTTGGTTAATGGTTGGACTTGATCTTAAAGGTCTTTTCCAACCTAAATGATTCTATGATTCTAAAACAAAAGTGGTTTATCCCCAAGCTGAAGGTAGAGGAAGGCAAGGCAGAAACTTTTGCCAGGGCCTGTTACGTTATGTGTGCATTTGCTGTGTTTCACAGAGATGTTGCTGTTCACTGTCCGCAACTGTCAGAAGCACACGCTGCCGGGGAGTGGGTTGCACTTTCCATTGCCACTGCCTTGCAGCCATTAGTGGAAGCATGTACAATGCCTTGTCCAGCTTCTTCCTGTTGCCCCATCACGAGTCTCTTAAGTTCTTTGTGTTCTCTTGCAAGAAAAATGTTTCTTTTCTTTTTTTTTTTTTCCTTTCTTTTTTATTAAAGTAAATGCAGCATGCCTTTCTGGTTGTTTGCTTACTGTTAATGCATCCTTTGAGATGCCACACTGATAAATTGCCAGTGCTTTGCTCAATGTATTTAAATCCAATGCAAGATGCTCAGGGTGCACACCTAGACTAAAGCTTGGGGACAGCCTGAGTTGGAGCAGGTCTCCAGGGAGGATGGCTGGTGAAGGTGGCTGAGTTTCATGGTACCACAGGGCAGAGGGCCAGGCTGCAGCTGCCTGCATCCCTCTGCACAAACTGAATTAGGGGTTTTTCAGTTTGCGTCTCCACCTTACCTTGTGATGAAGCAATAAATTGTAGCACGTGTGTAATATGCCCGTGAAAAAAAGACCAAGCACTTGAGTGATGGTGAACACTGAAATTCAGGGTTTTCCTTTATCCTCAGCTTTCAGTGTTAACACAGTAATGGGAAGCGTGAGGTCCAGCTGCTCTGACATTTCAATTTCCTTTCATTCTCCTTTTGTACTTTTCACGGATCTAAACTGAATTTCAGGCTTGCAATTGCCTCCTTCTTGGTGATGCAGAAACGTGTGGATTGGTATAAATACTTGGTTATTGTATGGGATCTAACCAGCTGCTCTCCAGTGACGCTATTTATAGGATTTAAAATTTCCCTGTTTTGTCATATGTATTCTGCAGACATGAATAATTACTGTAAATTAGGCTTCTCTATCAAATGACAGACTTAACTTTTTTTTTTTTTTTCATTTCCAGTGTGTGCGGTATTGTATTCTAGCACTTTAATGCAAAGTTGCTGAATTAAATAACTCATTTCACATCTAACCAAGCTGGCTCTGGACCAATGTATTGAGGACATGTACTGACCCCCTTATGAGACCGAGCTGGGATGGTGACTGCATTCAGTCTCATACTGTGTTTAGCCCAGCGGTTTCCATTCCTTAACACCATCTTGTTTCAGCTGTACCTTGATGTAGGGTTTTCAAAATCCAAGTTGACTATCTCAGATTCATTGCTACCCAGACTCCCTGTCTGCTGTCCCAAACTTGCAGAGATTTTAGAGATTTTATGAGTGGTGAAGTGTTGCTATTTTAGGTTGAATCCATACTGGTTTGGCCATTTACTCAGCTTTTCATTCCACACTTTGGCTCTGATGCTGTTGAACTTCTGTGTTTTGCAGCCCAAACTCTTGCTGGGGAACTAAACAGAGGGGCGTTTGCCATAGCGTATTAATGCTACAGATTCAGTGATGAAAATTTACATCCTTCACACACATCCTTCACAGCTTGTGTTTAATTTGCTTTATTTACAGACATTTGCAAATTATTGTTACGAATCTTAGTCTCTGATTTGCAGACCAAGGAAGATTTCCCTAGGACACCCATATCAACATGTTCTCCTGGAATTTAGCCTCCTTGGTAGATGCTCCCATTTCCATTTTTCAGCTGTTTTTTTCCCTCCCTTACAATGCCAGAAACTCAAATGGTTTGAATCTTCTTGTTTGTCAAATGATTCCTAAAACACACCTCTGAAAAGGCTTTTGGGGCAGTATCTGTTTGGTGTGTGCTGCCTTGCACTTTGTCATGACTGAGGTGTCCTCACTATGACCAACGCCTGGTTGCCTGCCCCCGTGTTCTTTTGGGTGATTGTATGAAAAAATCTTGGAGCCTCTGATTGTGTCCTCATTATAACCAAGAATAAGCACTGTCTGTCTGTCACACATTTCCAGACCAGGAGATCCAGCTACTTAACAGATGCTTGAAAAGATGCTGGTTCTGCTGTTGCTGGCAGCTGTGGCCTGCTGCCGGTTTGCATCAGAAGGGGATACATCAACATTTGAGGGAGTCCTTCATAAAGAGAAGGTATAGACAAAACCGAATGTGACCTGTTTTCCTCTAGATAAAGCATTTTTTGTGTGTACTCCTGTTGTTGGCTTCTTCCAAGTTTTATATTTATTCTCCAGACTTATTTTTCTATGGCTGTGCTTACATTGCCTCAGCACCATAATCCCAATTTAAATTGAGTTTCCTTTCTCCATCATTCCTATGAACAATGACAGACCACTGCACCGACAGTGAAGAACCAAGAAAATTAACTACAAAAAACATCTCAACTGGAAAAAAAAATTCTTGGCAGAATTATTAAGCAGCCTGTGGAAGCAAATAGGTACCCGGGCACCATTTTAAAGCAGTTTGACACGTGTTCTGTGTTGAATTGCAAGCAACTGATGTAGAAGTGTAACAGTTTGAGAGGTAAAACAACCCCACCAGCTTTGGTCTAGGCAAAATGCTTCTTAAGATTAGTATGAATTATGCCATTTAAAACACTTCTTAACATTTAATTTAACATTATGAATGTTGGTTTGAGAAGCGTGTCCTTGTTGCAAGAGAAGTCCTCACCAAGTGCGGGAAGTTCACCCTAAGCCGTAATGATTGTTTCTCTGAAAATTATGTGTTTTCCTGCATTTTGATCGCAGGTACCCAAAACCTCTCAGTGAAAAAATCTAAATAAATCAACTATAGTTTTAAAAATTTCAAAACTAAAATACCTTCTTTCAAAGGATGAGATAGTTAACTACTTCTTAATAGTGTTATGGGAGGCCTGTCCTGAGATATTTTTAAATCGTATTGGGATCTGTGTGTCAGTAATATCTCAGTCTACTGGTTATAAATTTCCTTCCATGATTTTATTACTGTGTGCAGTTGGTGAATAGATTTGTTGTCATTGGTCTTCTGTGCAGCATGTTATTGTTAACTTGCTCCTCAGAAGGAAACAATAGAAAAGAACTAGGACTAGAAGTTATATTTTGTTTAAAAGAGCTCAGTTTCTGTCTTTAATTACTGATCCCATGGTCCCTATGGAGGTGAGCGGAGGTCTGTGGAAGGTGACAACATGCTTTTGTGCTGGACCACCCTTCCACGTCACGTGCAGTGTCTGAACGGGCACTCAGGGACATGAGGACGAGTACAAACACAATAACCCTTGGAAGGAGGCCGAGCACTTCTGAAACTCGCATCAGAAGCATCAGGAGAGAAATCGGTGTTTGTTCCTGTTGCAGCTGCTCTGTGGGGCTCTTGGCACAGTGGCAGAAAAGTGGGTTTGGGAAAATTCATTTCTTTTCTCCAGTGTGAGGTTTTCTGGGGACATGGTGTTTGTGTAATGCCAATAGTAGAAATCTTGTCTTAAGGTAGGCCCAGGTCTCCTAAAAGACCTGGGAAAGGTGAAGTTCTGTTCTGTGTGACAGCAAGTGGAGTATTGCTCTCACAGTGTTTGCACCTCTATTCTTCAAAAGCAGAAAGGAGACACCGGGGGCTAAATCCTAAGTTACAGCTCAGCTCTGCCACATCACCCCCTGAAGTCATCCCTTCGCCAGTATCACTGCAGGCAGAACCTAGCATCCTTGTCCTAATGCTTAGTCAACATAAAGCTGTGCATTGAGCATCCTCAGAGTAACAGAACTGCGAGGCCAGTTCTGAGTTTATGCCCATGGCACTTGCATGCATCATTCCTGCATTGCATTACTATTTTTCTTGGTAGTACTTCTGCTGAAGGAGTGAGATTGCTTTTCTAATGTGTTGGTAGAATTAAGGAGGAGTCTTGCCATAAAAGCTTAGTTTCTTCCTGCTGTACACCATTAAGACTATAGTATTATAAATTTATTTTTTAAAATAAATCATTGTTAAGCATATATTGATTTTGCCTTGATAACTAATTTTCATTCAAAAGTTATTCAGACAAAATTACTATTGGTATCAGTGGGGTATACAAAGTGAGCTGGTTTTTTTATTTTATTTAAAATAAAGGACTGTTACCCAAGAAATTAACATTTCTTGCCCAAACTGCAAGTGTAAACAATAGTAAAGTTTGGTATAGCTTTAAAAGTTAATTTTGAGTGATGGTAAGTCAGTTCTAGATGAAGATCAGTCTCAGTTCTTGATGCTTTGTACCCTGCGGTTGATGAGGCTCTGGTTTAACCGCAAATTGCCTTTATTGAGAACCATTTTACATTAGAAAGTCTTTTAGTTGGGAAAAAAAAAATAAAATAAAATTGGGCATACTGGAGAACCAGGCTGCTTTTGCCTTGGCTGCAGAGACATTGAGGTAATTGGAAGCTAAACGATGATTGTGTGTGGAAGAGCTGAACCGCCACGAGCACTGGGGAGCTGAAACTCCCCAGCCTTGGGGAAGGAGAAAGCTTGCCAAAATAGAGCGGCAGCTGATAAAGTTTTCAGTCTTGTTTTATTCAGTAAACCAAAGGGATTAGTTAATGGAATTTGCAGTGAAAGCATCCTTGCTAGGTGCTTTGGCCCTCTCTGGGCTGGGGGTGAGCAGCGCGCGTGCCCCCACGTTGGGTGTGGAAGCGAGGGGCTGCCGGGGCACGGGAAGGACGAGCACCGCTATGGTGAAGGGGGTTGTTTGCACCCTGCAGCATGCGAGGTGCCCGTGGGGGCTGCTGCGGGCACGGAGGTCGTTCAGGGAAGAAATGCTGGTGCTCTGCAGGCAGCTGGCAGCGCGTCGTGTGTCTGTCCTTTTTCTTGGGGAATGCATTTAAATGCTGGGTAAGGCAGCAAGAAACATTGTCCTTTTTCTCAGCAGCTGCAGGAGAGCAGCGAGTGACTGCAGCAGGGTGAGCTGCAGCCGTGCCAAGTGCTACGGGGCAGCCCCGGCCCTGGGGAAGCAGAGGTGCAGGATGCTCCTGCCCTCTCCCCAGGTCCTGCGTGCCTGCTCCTGCCACGGAGGGACGTGCCCATGGGTTCAGGCAAACGCACGTCTTCCCTCCCGGGTTCGCAGCCCGAACAGGGAAAGCCAAACGCAAATGGAATAGAATCGATATGCCTGCCAGGCTGTAAGGGAAAACTGGAAGTCCTCTGAAAGAACTGGGGAGAACTGTATGTTGCAGCGTGGAGGCTGAGGTCCATGGAACAGGCCGTGGCTGGCCAGAAGCCACCCATGGTCACAACTGGGCTTTCAGCAGATGTATCTCCAGATGCACCTCATTAGACTTTACCATCTCGTTATAATCCTCAGTGGTTTGATTCTCTTCCTTGTTTCTTCACCCCCTGAGTTGTTTGCCCCTGGATTTCAGTTCAGGCTGGGATGGGTTTCTCTTGGCACTTTGTTCACAAAAGCAGGGCTGACTTCCACACCTGTCCCCATCCCTGCAA
The DNA here is from genome assembly GCA_035590215.1 of Microhierax caerulescens. Lineage (NCBI taxonomy): Eukaryota > Metazoa > Chordata > Aves > Falconiformes > Falconidae > Microhierax > Microhierax caerulescens. The sequence continues at coordinate 50,818,117 of JAVJGJ010000062.1, forward strand.
CACTTTTGCTGTGTTCCACCTGTGAGTCTTCCCTCCCATCTGCTGGGCACCTACGAGGCTCTTCCAGTGTAGCAGCTGGACAAGTGCAGGACAAGTAACAAGGACTCTGTGTTGGTGAGGAAAAGATGATCCCAAGGCGGGGACCTCACCCTGGCATATCACAAGCAGGAGGGGGCTGCTTTTTGCTGCGACCAGAGCTGTGCCAAGCTCTGGCAGCATTATCTAACGCAGAGTTACCCAAGTTCAGCGGGGATGCTTTCCTTCCCTGCAGGTCATTGTAGTACCAATAAACCCCCCCTGAAGTCTCTGCGTGGAAGTTATTTTTCTCCAGTGCTCCTTGTTTCTGGCTGACAGCAAGCATCAGCCGGTGGTACAAGTTAATTGGAAGTGACCAATGACCGCAAAGCCCCGTGTGGGAGCAAGAGCCTGGCTTACTTTTTTTTAAAAAAAAAAAAAAACATAAAAACTGACGTTCATATTTAAAATGCTCTTTTTCCTTTTCTCCTTCCTTTCCCTCCTTGATTTCTGTTCTTTAACGAGGGAAAAAATGTAAAAGGGTACAACTGAAAAGTGTGTTTCATAAAAATGAGGCTGCGCCGTTTTGGTGTGGTTTCACCCACCCCTGTTATCCTATGGGCAGGACCATGGGGGTGTTTGGGTTTCCACGGGGTTGCTGGCTGCCGTGCCATGCCGTGCCATGCCGTGCCATGCCGTGCCATGCCATACATCATCCCCATGAGCCCCTCTTGCCCCAAAGGAAGGGCTCAGTTCACAGCACGGCCCCGTGCTGGAGCCTTCATCAGATTTGGGAATGGTACCTCCCAGTTTTGGCATGGCCCAGAAGCCGTGGGGACTCTCCCAGTGAAGATGTGGTTCTGTAGGAATTTTTTTTCCTGGCAAAATCTTGCCATAGTTGGGGGGAAGAGGTTCAGGGGGGACCTCAAACAGGATGGAAGGGGGCTTTGTTATTCAGGCAAGGTTTTATGCAAGCATTTATGATACCCAATGATACTTGCATTACACCGCGCTGATATTAATAAATCAGGATACCTGTTGCATTTCATTTTCATGATAAGAAAAATGAAAGGGAAGCAAGCCAAGCGCTTACCTGTTTTGCCAGATAATTTACCTGTAGTCAAGCTATAAAATGTATGTCGCTTGCATTTCTCTTCCCTCTTAAAACAAAATGATGGAGCAGAGGAAGGCACCTTCAGGCAAGAACAGAGCTATGGGAAAAACAAAGGAGAGCACGTGCTGTCGCGTTTGCTGAGAAATGATGTGAGCATTTGGCAGCTCCCCGCACGGTGCTGTGGTACCCGTGCATTGCGTAGGGCAACTGGGAAGGGTGGGCAAAGGGGGACTGGGAAGGAAAGGCTGTTGATTAAGAGTGGGTAGCAAAACCCTGGCAAATGTATGTCTATTTCCTAACCTCTGGATATACTTTTCAGATGGGGAAGTTGAAACTGTAAGGTGCTTTAAGTTAAAATTTCATTTTTTTTGCAGGATTTCTGCCAGAGTGCTGTTTCTCTCATTTATAATGAACTGGAAAAGGTGTGAGTGCACCATCCAAAGCCCTCAATCACCAGCGCTCATCATGATCTTTCAAGCATTTGGCTGTATCGTGATGGGTCAGAAATTATCTATAAAATAATTAATGCATCATCTGCTGCACATAAAGAGGAGTTTTGGCAATTCAGTGGACTATATGTGCTATTAAGTATTTTAAATCCATTCTGTACATTTTTGCCCACTTTCTCTTCTGCTGGGTAACCTCATCTCTCTGTGCACCCCTGCCGCAGCCTCCTGTCCCTCCTGGGGCTCAGCTGCTGGTCACCTGGGGAGCCAGGCTCTGGGGCAGGGTTTCTGAGATGGGTCAGCATTCAAGAAGAAAAAAGGTTTGCATGGAAAAGTATAAAATCCTAAAGGAAAAAAACAATAAGAATGAAAAGAAGGAACAGGGAAGGGAATTGAGCTTCAGTGGGGCATTGGTTGCCGCGTCAGTTGCTCAGGACATTGATGCCACCCAGGTGTTGGTGCTGAGGAGTGAGGGCTACTCAGCACCATCGAGGATCTGGTTGCTCTGTCAGGGATAACGGCTGTACCATTGCTTAGCTAAGAGGCTTTTCAAATGCGAGCTGTATTCCCCACGTGTCAGCCAATAAATAATCACTCCATCATTTAAATTGTGAGCTGCTCGCGGAGTCTTCTTCACACAGAGAAGCTGAACAAACCGTAACTGGTACGAGGCACATTCTTAGAGAAAACAGTGTTCATTGCCTTTCGTTCCTCCCTAGAAATTGGCATCCAGCTATTTTTCCCTGAATTTGCTTCAGAGAGAAACATTGTCTCCTTTGAAGTGCCTCTTTTGAAAAGGAACGGGTCAGCTCATTGCCAGGCAGTTGGTGCAGGCTCCACGGGATTGCCTGCCTGAAGTTTCCACCGTCATAGGGTGGTGGGTGTTTAAAATCTCAATACTTAAAATATGGACTGTGGTAGGAATGTGCTAAATAAGTGTTTCTTTTTACTTAGCATTAGAAATACCGAAATTACAGCTCCACTATAGATAATTGTGTTTTGAATATCAAGTATTATAACTAAATGCAGGGGGAGGCTCAAGGATTATGGACATTTTCATTAGGAAACACCACTGAGGAGGTCTGGTTTTTACTTGTATTATAGAAACTACCACCTGAGTGTTCTAGTTAATATTCCCCAAAAAAAACCTTGTGGTTTTATTTCTTCTTTCTGCTCAGTTTCAAATCTAAAAGGTGCTTGGGTAAATAGGAGCTAAACTTTTAAAGTTATTGTGAAATTGGTATTGGCAACTGGGTCTTGCATTATTTGCCTGTGAATTAATACGCAAGATTACAGCTAGTTGTGGGTTTAGAGTTTGGTTGGTTGTTGTGGTTTTTTTTCACTTTCTCTAAGCTAGCCCATTGAAACAAACAACTCCAGCTGTGGTATTTAGATTTTGATGACATAGGTATGCGTATCTTCTATATTGCAAATAAAAGCTGTGGATGTAACTAGTGCCATTTCAGTTCTCTGGGGAACATGTTAGCTATCTTTCTGCTTAAATTTTCTTACATCTTCCATCATGCTATTCTTTTACACAACTTTGGTCCTCAAACATCACTAAAATGAGGTGGATGCAGCAAAGTACTATGTGGGTGATGTGCTTGTTAAGATCTTGGCCTCCTGAAGTCGATGGAGTTGTTCATTACTTTGTTATTCCTAAAGCTCTATTTTAGCCTAGATTTGGTTTGATTTTTTTTTTTCTTTAATGCCTTACAAGGTAGGTTTTTTAAAATCTTTAGTGTCCATTTCACAAATGAGAAGGATTTAGAGAAAGAGAAGTCTGTGCATTTTGCAGTCTGAACACTGGGACGCATAGGGCTGTAGGACATTCAGCCCTTTGAAAACCAGATCCTTTCCCTAGTTCATCCCATGCACCCCCAAAACTTCCCAGGTTTGGTCATCTCCCCCTTTCTTTCCTTCTGAAGGTGAACACACAGGGAGGGAGAACATCCCCCTGACCCGAAGAGCTGAATTTCTGGGGACGTAAGCAGAGATGACACTTCCACTCTCTCTAGCTTTACATCCCACTCTTTGCTTTTGTTACGGTCTCCAGTTTCTGTGGCTTTCTGTGAGTTTTCCTGTCTCTTTTCCACTGAATCAAGGCTTTTAGCCCTTAAATTCTCAATGTGGAGCTCTGCTTCTGCCTCTCTGCAGCACAGAGAAGATGGCAATGCAGTAACATAAGTATAAGGTAGATTTAAAAAGCGTTTTCACTTAAACGGATTTGATTTTATCATTCTAGAGGACCTCTGCTTCCCAACATGCTGCTCTTATCAGGCACATTGTAGCTGTTAAGAGAAATGGGATTCAACCATTCTGACAAATTTAAAGGGAAGACGCTGGATTTTGAGTATTTTAGGGTTTGCTCTAATCATTAGGCCATTTTTCCTTTGTTGTTTTTTTTTTTTTTATTTACTGGGAAATATTTGTCTGATACTAGCCTGATGAAAGTCCAATGCCAACTTAGCATTAAAATTCAGAGCCCGAAGAACATCAATCTTACAGTTTCTCTTTTACCTTTAGACTTGTCAGGCTCTATTATTCTCAATACAGTTCGACAGTTCTAGGTTAAAAAGACATCAATTACCTTTTGAAATTACCCTCTCCGCTATAGGATTAGCTCTATTTCTGCTGACTTTGCAAGTTCGTTGTGTATCATAGATATTTTGGAGGGGCGGCGGATGGGGGGTGGGTGGGGGTGATGCCTTCAAATGCTCCATATAGCTGTTGCATTGTGCTTGACTGGCTGCCTTGGCGATGGCTGGGGCACTTGGCAGCAACCTTGTCTTAGTCCTCCTCGACCCCATTCTAGTTATTAAGAGAACCTGATTGTGTGGGTTTGCTGGTGCTATTTCACTCCTCTTGCAGTGTGTCCAGCTTGTAAATATGGTGTTTTGGTGCTGCACTTTATTAAACATGGAGAAATTGAATCAGTCCCAAAGACTGTCACTGCTGTATAACTGTAGGAAAAAAAAAAACAAACACCACTTTCCAGTTGCAGAGATGACTTCACAATTTTCTCTTCCCCATTGGAATGTGACCAAAAGCATTGCAAGTTTTTTTTCTTTTGGTTAGTTCATTTGTTGTTTGGCTTTGCGCGTGGGGGGGGGGGGGGGGGGGGGGGGGGGGGGGGGGGGGGGGGGGGGGGGGGGGG
>JAVJGJ010000062.1:50822948-50852491 GCA_035590215.1 Microhierax caerulescens
ATTTTTTTTTCTTTTTGTTTTTTTATTTTTTTTTTGGGTTTGGGGTTTCCCCCCCCCCCCCCCCCAGGAGAGGAGCAGAATGGGCTTCTCCAGGGGATGGTTCAGCATTAGATGTTTAAAATTGCCTTCTGGAGGAACCTCTCTCTAGTGCATCTCCTGTGCCTAAAATGGCTTTATTAATCAATATCTCTACACTTCTGTGGGTTTCTAGGTGGATAACAGAGACTTCAGATTTTGTATATAACAAGTAAATTAGTTGAAGACATCTGGGTTTGAGCAAAAGCCCAAAGGTCTCATGTTCCCTCATTTTACTTATTCCATGACTGGTTTTGACCTACATCCATGTTCTGCTGTTACAATCTCCCCTCTGCTTCCCAAATCTATTCAGGATTTTGTGCATATTTTCGGTGACAGTGGAAGAATTGATACTAGAAATGTCGCAATTTAATTTATAACTAGAAAATAGAGGATGTGACTGCAAAGCAAACATTGTGACCCAACAACAGAACTGTCCTAGATTCTCACATCTTGTTTTGAAATTTTATGACAGCCTTATTGCCCAGGGGTACAACATAATCACTTCTCAGTTCACTGATACGCTTTCTTTTAACATCTGTACTAAATGTGTTTTTATCCCTACTGCATGTAAGAGCACTTTTTAATTCTTCAGCTGCAAAGGAGAAAAAAATTAAAAGTCTCAAAGTGTATAATGGTTAGAATTGCATTTATTTTAATTTTCAGTGTACATATGCTTCCAATATTAACAGTCTTTCCACCCTTCACCACCAAAATTCTTCATTGTTGATACTGATTTTCTGCCTTTCAAAAGCATTAGCCCTGGACAGCATCACCATAGCTTACTCTGTTGTAATATTTGCCAAGAAAACTTCTGAATATCTGAGCCACAGGGCCATCATTTGAAAAATTTACTGGTGGCACTAGGAGAGATATGAGGGGCTGCAGGACCTTCCTGGCATTAAATCGGGTCCTGCATGGAGATTTTGCATGCTGCAGTATCGGGCTGATGAGGGCTGACAGTGTAGATATATCTACATATCTATATGTAGATAGAGACTCTACCTATATATTCCTATTTAAATGTGTGTGCAAATAAAGTCAGTGGCTGTTGCTCAGGTTTGCCATTGAAGTTGTGCGTGCAAGGTCTGAAAACCAGCATTTTGGTCAGTGGTGCCTGAAGGGCAAACAACCAAAAAGGTAGTCTTTATAGTCTTTATCCTGAAAGCTGCTTTCAGTGGCACATTTTTGGATCGTATCTAACAGCTTAGTAAAATCACTCAGTTCCTGAGTAAATAGGTGATGTTCTTACTTTGACTCTTCTCTTCCTGAGAACCACACTTGGATCTTCCAGCAGCACTTTCTGTGCTCGCTTCCTCTGAAAGCAAATTGAAAGGTTCACCTTGATTTCAGTGAAACTTTGACCGCAGCGGAGTTTCTCTAAACCCTTGCTGCTGTGCGCGGAGCTGATGAAGAGTGAAACGGACTTTGCTGACAATTAGGAACACCATTCCAGAGGAAACGGAGAGCCCCACTGCATTCGCTGCTGAGATCGTATCTGACATCTCTCTGAAACATGGATGGTACGAAGCGACACAGTGAGATAATGTCCCGGGAAGACCTTTTCCTCCTTGTCCCAGCCAGACCTCCACAGAGCCTCTCTGACTCTTCCTCCTCTCTCTTTCTGGATGATAGATTCGACATTTGCCAATATACTGGTGTGTGTCTCCACAGTGCCCCAAGCTCTCAGCGCCGTGACAGCCTTGGACAGAGGTTATAAATGAGCTGTGTGCCCTGAATCGCTTCACCTGGCTATTACCACGTGCTTCCAAAGTCTGTCATCGAAGAGAGGCTTTTATGTCTCAACATTTCTATTTTCTGTTGCCTTGAATAAAATGGGACCTTCACATGCCCATGACCAGCATAGCATTTTCTCATCTTTTCTTGATGCTCAGATTGAATTAAATAATTTTTTTAAAAAAAAAAAAACAAACAACTTGTCAGTTACTTTCAGTAAGGTTTGGGGAAGAAAATTTGTCCTTAAATTAGTAAGCAGAAGATAAGTCATGAAATGTTATATTTGCATCAAAATGACATTTTTGCTTTCATTTACTAGACCTCAAGTTTGGGAAGTCTCACCAATGCAGGCAGAGCTGCTGCAACCCCTCTGGAAGACCCTTTGCCGCAGGTGAATGTTGGTGAGCCTCATACGCTGAAACAGGTCATATAAAAAAAGTAGGCTTCCTCTTGTACAACCAGAAAAGTAATTAATATCGAGAGGTGGGAGGAGGAGACAGTTGATCATCTCAACCTCTTCTACTTTGTTATTATCTGTTGTTTCCTATCTGAGGTTTTAATGGATTGACTCATAGCTATTAGATTGCTCATAACTGATCGGAATTTCTGACTTTCAAGTTATGGAAGAGGGGGTGTAGCTGTTATTTTTCATATTATTTCCTTTCAGCTTTTTATTTTCGGTATTTTCTTTTTAGGGTATGCACCGATGCATGTTTTCAAGAAAGTGTAGAACTATTTCAATTTTAACCTACATATACTATGCCTTGATTAGTTACGAGTCTTAAAGTAGTTTTGAATCTTCAAGCTGGCTCTTAAATTGCACACCAAAAACTGAAGATGCTTCTCTATGGCCTTCTGCTGCAAGGCTGGGCACCAACCCTGACAATCACCTTTGTCCCTGGAACATAAGAAGCAAATTTAAAGGAAGATCTAAAGCACTTCAAAAAAAGCCATAAGCAATCAAAACACCTTTCTGTAGCTACATGAAAATAATCCTTTTTTCAAGGGTAATTATTTATTTATTAGGAAGGATTCAGAGCAGTGAGTTATTTATCATATGTAAATAGTTGGTGCTGAAAATGAGACCACGCCAGCTTAGCTGGATCAATGTTTTAGAAACCTTCATCCTGTATAGCAAGAGTTTAAAATATTTCCCAAAAAAATATTTATACCTGTGCCTACATGCTGCTATTGTATGTGCATGCTTTGATATTAATGGCAATACCAGGCAGTTACCATATCCTAAATAGTCCCATCCTGAGGTATGTACTGCATCCCATCATTTTTGAAGCTTTCCCCTTTAGAGACATTTTGCCCAGAGAGTAGCCTTAAGATTTATTTTAGTTCTGTTCTCTTCATTTTGCACCCCATTTGATCAGTTTTATACTCTGTCTGCATTGCACTTTACATTTGTCTGTGTCACATGGACTGCTTGGTCCACTTGCTCAAGGGATCGGGAACCTGTTGAGTAGCACTTGGCTCAGCTTCCAGAGACAAAACTTTACTTAGATCTTTATATAAACAGATACTGTCTGTTTAAAGCGATGAAGCAGCTCTGACCAATTGTCATGTTTCAGGCTGCATTCCCAAAGTGTGTTTCTTACTCAACACCCACTCAGGAGGAACAAGTGTGTCTTTCTGGGAATCAGACTAAATGGTTATATATGCATTGCTGCTACCAGCATTTTAAACCTGTAGAAATTTGATGTTTTTCATGCTGTTTTTGCTGTCCCAGGCCATTAGTGCATGTGAACTATTTCCACTTTGCTTTTGGTATCATTGGCATTGTTGTTAACGTCACAGCCCTGGAACCTGATGCTCCTGACATCGTTTGACACCCAGTTTTGAACACAGTCAGAAGACACACCTGTGTGATCTCTCATTACAAACTGGATAAATACCGCCTACGTGCTTTATCTCTACATGACCGAAATCAGAAGAGGTTTTCACATTTACTTCACTGAGAGAAATTCCTGGCTCAGAGTGCTCTTGCACACACACACACACACACACACACGATGCATTAACTGCTCATGCCCAGCTCAGAGCCACCTGCCCCAGCACTGCAAAAATACCACATTTGCATGTTACATCTGAAAACCAGTGGCTGTGAAGGCTCTGGTGGAGGCAGGGAAAGGGCATTTTAACTATTACACTCCATAACCATCAATGATGTCACCTAATCCTTCCTCTTTTCCACCAGCTTGAAACTGATGGTACATATTAAAGCAGCTTTGGTGGTCCCGGAGTGCCCAGGGTCTGAGCACACCAGCACCACCCAGGCACAAGGAGCTGTAGCCATGGGCCAAGGGGGAGCAGGAAGGTCCATGGCAGGAGGCACGTGGCTTAGTCTCAGCACATTTAGCAAGCACTGTCTGCATCTGCACTCCTGCAGCTGGGCAGCAGCGTGCTGCACCGCTGCGGCTGGGGAAAACCCTCACCAGCACTGGTGGGACCGAGCAGAGCTCGCTCCGAGGCCATCTGTCCCCTCAATAATCCATGAAGAACGCTGGTGTCTGCTCCAGAGCAACAGATCTGTGACATTTCAAGAGCAGCTGGTACGAAGGCGGGTGATGGCCCAGGCAGAGCAACGGATCGCAGAAGGGAAGCAGGAGAATGAAAAATAAAGAAGGAATTGGAGTTTTCCACCCCATACCCATTTCTAGTGGTTTTGGACCTGCATGCCACCCTAGAAAAAATAGGGAGCTATGGGGAACCATTTTCCAGCCGGGAAAAAACGTACTGGATGGTTGTAAAGCGCAGACCCTTCAGCACAAAAAGGTGAGCTGTCCTGGAGGAGGGCGGCTAGAATTCAGAGAGGGAAGGAGAGGTGGTGAGTCCATCATGCAAGTGTCAGGAGAGGAAGCTTTGCTGGGTGCAGAAACCCATTTATAAAAACAACCACACAGTTTTGACTGACCGGGCTTCTTCCTTGTTGTGTGACATCTGGATGAGGGAGATTTATCTCTTCAGCAAGATTTACTTCTTTTTCTGTCTTCATTCGCGATATCCCATGACATTTCACTCATTGGTACTGAGAAATATCTCCCAGGAAGGGAGATCCTGTCATGCAGACATGAGCTACGCGGGGTTTGTTGTGACCTTTGGTGAAAGCTGGCAGGAAAAGGACCATTATCCGCAGTTGTCTGCTGTTGAAAACATTCCTCTTCAAACTGCAAAATAATTACTATTATGATCAATGTTCATGCAGTGCTTCGTTTCTGGGGACACCTGTTTTTTGACAGGTACTTTCTCAGGAGAGTGTGCTGACAGGAATGGCTTAAGATATCCTGCAAAAATAAATAAATAACTAAATCAGGCACAACTAGGGACATTTTTCCTTATTTCTTATAATGCGAAGCGCAGCCCTGTCCTCACGCCTGATTGGGATTCCCAGGCACACTGCAGTGAGATAACGAGTAACAGCAGTACCAGGACAAGATGTCATCAACTGGCAGTGAAATCCCATCCCTCCTGGCTCGCAGGGTGCTGTCCTTTGCAGCGTCCCCCGTGTGGCCTCCGTGGCCACAGGCTCCAGCCCTGGCACCATTGGCATCATCACACCACCATAACAGCACTTCCAAAACCAAAGCTGGTTTAGGGCATTTGCTCCTTAACTCACTCTCACATGCCCATAATCTCTTGGTTGTTAACTGCCATAGAAAGCAGATACGAGCTTTTCTAAACCCACTTATTTCATCCATCGTTTCTGTCCTTGTTGTTCTCGGCATCTCAGAATTTAATACTGGAAGGGCTGAGATACTGCGCGTCAGTCTCTGCCTTGTTGTTTCTCCACGTCTTCCTCATTTGCTGTGCGAATTGACTCGGGAGATGCTACAGACAGCAATAAAGACCTTTCGACATTTCTAGACAAATTCCCGTTACTACAGCGAAGAGCTGGCAGTAGCTCTCCGCTCATGGGCAGCTGTCTGGAAGTGTCATTTTCATGTCTGCGAACAGCCACAGACTTTTGTGTACCTGCAGGTTTTTGCATGGCCGACTCTGTTGCAAACTTGTTGGGAAAGCAGACATCTGGCAAAGTAATTAAAAGTCGTGAACACTCTATGACTGTCATGCCAGGTAGTGTGTTGTGCTGTCTGACCTCTTCATTCAGTTACTGTGTGAAAAGCCTTCATTTTCCAGGGCTTCCTACAATAATTGAGATTATTATTACCAATATACTTTGAAATCGATCTTTGTGGAAAATCTTTTGCACCTTTTTTTTTTTTTTTTTTTTTTTCATTCTTGTGAATTCTTTTTTGTTGGAATTAGTGTATTCAGCACAGTCCCAAGCTTAGGCTATTGCCAATGGTAAGCTGCACAAAGAAATGTAAACCAGGCCAATGCAAATATTTAAAAAGTATGTCACTGCCACATGCTCTACCTGAGTTTGGGACAAAGCATCCTTTACATCTCATCTGATGTTTTTCTATGTCAATGCTTTTTCTAATTTACTTTCTCATTGTAATGATTTCTCTTAAGTTATTTGTTAAGCAATGAAAATCCAGGTTAATGCCACCACTACTGAAAACCTAGAATTTTCCATCATCATTGAGCCTGCAGCCAACTGAACGATGCTTCAAAAGTCATGAGATCCCACCCGTACTCTCCCAGGAGCTGGCTACTCTTCATTGCAGAAGAAAATGGGAGGAGGACTGAAAAATCTGTGCTTTCCAAGGTAATCATTTCAACACATACTTTTCTAGCTAAAATCTGAGGCAGAACATGTCAATCCCCATTTCTGTGTGCAGGGGCAATGCATTAGAGATGGATAGGAATGGTCTATACCTGCTTGCTGCAGACAAGTGTAGTCCTTCACGGGACCTGTTCTGGGAGTAAGTTTAAATCAGTCCCCTGAGGACATCTTACTATAAAAACTGGTGAGCTGAAGTCTTTGCAAGGGTGTTTTTCCAGTTCTCTGCCACTCCAGGACAGGGCTATATAAAATGCGGTTGTAATGGCTCAAAGAAATTTCAAGTAAACAGATGCAAATGTTACAAACAAAATCAAAACTTTGCAATGATCTTAATCATGAAAACCAATAGAGATATGTACTATTGCAAAATAAATGATAGAGTGCAAGATAAATCATACTCTTAGAAGCAAGTACAAAAGACTTTTTAATATAGAGAACCTGTTTGAAATTATAATCTCAAATAATTTAGGCACTTAATTTACACTCGTGTACTGGTTTTAGGCATTAAAAAAAATTCCTCTTAGCTATTTCACAAAATAATCTGCTTCATAATGTGTCCGTAACATGCACAGTCCATATGTTTGTTGACATACAGTCTCTCTGGCTATCAAACGTAAAGCCTTTTTGGAGCTAAGCACAGGACTGTGATGTGCACAATAAATATCAATTCCTATTTTCCACTTCACACAGAACAAAATAATTGCATAAAGTTCTAATGTCTTAAATGCTCATGGATTTTTCCATGGGCACAGGCAGACAAAGGGACAAATGGACTTTTTCCATCAGCATCCCCCAGGGCAGTAGCATCACCATTTTTTTTTTTCCCCAAGGTCATTTCATCCCATGCATTTTTCTTATTTATGTGTAGTAGCACAGGAGAGGGGAGCAGCTGATATGATGTAAAGGAAACCTGTGAGTTTTGAGGGGTTTTAATCAGCAACCAGAATTATCTCCAGAAACTTCTAATGTCTTTGACCAGCTAACACTGGCCACCTGGAAATAGGCACAGATTGCTTCTTTGTTATTACTTGATGTTTTGCTGCATCGCTCTCCCTAACAAATGTGTAGGGAAGTTTATTTGCAGAAAGGCTGAGAAGAAAACGTAGTTATTAAAAAAAAAAATAAATACAAACAACAACCTGTGGCTTGTCCGACAGCATGTGAAAGTCTTTATCTGGTTACTTGACATTCTGTTCATGTACTTGCTTAGCTTTGTCACAAAATATTTCATAGTGAAACTTAAGGATTTTTGAGCCACTTCATGGATTTATTTATTCCTTTATTTATGTATCTATTTATTTATTTGTTTTTACTCTTTGACATGGGATCTGTTACTCCTGGGGAAACAGTCATTTTCTCCTCTGCATTGGAAAACTGTTATCACAGAACTTTCTGCTGAGATCTTGTGTGCTGGTGGCATGGAGCTCCTGCAGGGTCTTTCAGCTTTTTCCTTCGGGAGAACAGAAGGTAAAAGTGGATTGCTGGGCCCAGCTGTGACTGTATTGCTGATGGGATGATTTTTGCAATATGACCAGAAGTGGTGCACGTCCCCCTTGCAGGTGCTTTGGCAGTGGCCAGTGGTGCTGGCTGGTTTGTTTGGAGTGCTTAAACAAATGAAGAAAAAATAACCACAGGACGTGAGAGTTGGCTAGGCTAGGCATCACTAGCATTCCTGTGTCACAATAATATCTTGAAGCTGTATTTGTTTTTAAAATGAGCCTTTAGAGCAGGTTGGATATCTCCAGGAACGGTTGCCAGATATTGATTCCCTCCCTCCAGGAGGCTAATACAGCTCTCTAGCCCTTGTTGATAGTGGGCTCTTTGATGCCCAGCCTGAAACAGGTTTTTTCACCTACAGGGAAGAAGTCCACGTCCCGGGACACCATCTCCCCAAGTGCTAATTTGACAGCCTTATTGGCAGCCCTTGCTGTGAGGCCAAGGAGTTATCAGAGCATGGATGTTGGAATTGCCATCCCAGCCCCTGGAAGTTGTCCCTTTGGTTCACTGTTGAGCACGCTGGCAGCAAGGTCCAGCCTCTGCTGACTGGTCTGTCAGACTGGTGCTATGCTTACTAAACTTACTCAAAATTAATGCTAAAAAAAGAGGAAAATATGCAAAATATAATTTTCTGATTTTTTTTTTTTACCATACAGAGAGGCAGGCTGGTAATGGGTCACATAAAATTCTGTGTTCTCTGCAGTATCATCGGATGTACACTAAAATAGTATGGCATCTTTACCTCTGATGTGATTAATTATTTCTAACAATTTCTCCTGATGCATTCCTTAGTCAAATCAAGCCAGAGCTGAAATACTAAAAAAAGAAAGTAGAAGCAGTTACACTTAAAATATATGTTAGGAACCAACTGCATACAATTTCCTGGAGGTTTAATTTTGTTTGTGCAGTTTTGAAGGACCTGACTGTGTTTTTAGCAGCATGTTCTCTTAGCTGGACAAAAACATCTGCACAGGTCTGATGGTGACCTAGCAAAAAACACAGGTCTTCCTTACCAGACTGCTGCATTTGTCTAAGTCTCCAGATGATTTTCTGATGTGCAAAAATCTATGCATGTATATTTTAGCAATAAATACCCCACCCCCGTTAGGAATGGAAGACTCAATTGTATTTTGCTGTTATATTTAACAAGAAAGAAACAACACAAATTAGTAAGAATGCATATAAACACAATTTAATAAATACAAGAAAGATATTTACATGCTCCAGTATGTGGAGTTTATAGCCTTGTGCAATGTAATTATGTTTATATGAGTATAAGCATAATAAACGGTAGCAAGTCACACAGCAATGACTGATAACAGAGTATGTAATTCTAATGATATACAGTACCACAGCTGAAATACTGAACATAACCCCACAAATTGTGTAGCAGAGACAAGAGCGGAAGGGTGTTTTGTTTTATGGGTATTTTTTAAGTGAAGAACTGGAACACTACCCAAAGAATGGAAAAAAAAAAAATCCCCCAAGATGCTCCCAGACCGGAGCTATTGCAATCTGCTGTTTAAACACATTTTTTCTTCCATTTTTTCCATGCATGTGAACTGCATGATCCCAACGATTCCTTGACGATTCCCATTCACTTCTCTTTGACCCTTGCAGAAGAGCGAAGCTGTGAGTGGAGCGCTCCCGAGCGCTGCCGCCCAGCTCCGAGCTCCGCACCTCGCTTTCTTCTGCAGCTTTTTGAGCTGCCCATGGGGTACAAGACTTTCAGAGTTAAGAGCAGAACAAATCCTTTGCTGACCTTAGCCAGCCGAGCAGCCAGAGATTGAAGACAGACCCTGACAAAGGCCGGGTAACTTGGGTTTTAAATCCTGAAGGTATTTCGGCCTCTCATTTTTGGCTGCAAGACTTGGCTCGTTCAGAGCAGAGGAGTCTATGCAGTTGATGCCCTGGGAGCCGCAAGCAGAGGATGGAGTTTTAGCATCTCTTGCAAAGCTTGAAATTTCTCTCTTATTTCCTATATTGCTTCCCAGCCCGTGACCTAAATTATGAGTAGAAGATATTAAGCCTGGATTTTAACTTAAGAGCTGACTACACCCACAGGAGAAATTAAAGCACAGTGTTGTTTTTTAAGGTAAGCAAGCAGTGAAATGATGCTGGATTCTTTGTTTAAAGTGCTGTGGAAATAGGACATTTTGAGCAATATTCTGTTACTCTTTCTTTCTCTTTCTTCTTTAAAACCAATGTCATACCCCCACCATTTTTTGACCCAGCACGATGCTGTTTTGGCTTGTTGGTTTGTTGTCTCGTAATCAAATGTCATCTAATCTTAATTCCTTACTCCTTCCTGCTCGCTATTAAACCTGTTTTCCCCCAAACCAGCATTTGTCAGCTCTTACTGGAATTTCTTCACCATAAAGTCTGTGGGGTTTTGTGAGCATCATCATGCCTGCAGTACCAGAGAAAACCTTGGGAGAGGAACGTGGCAGAGCTCTAACCTCTTGGTTGAGCACGAGTCCCGCACTGCTCATTGCAATAAGGAAACAGAGGATGTACCTCACCACCCATCTCTGGCTGGTTTTGAGGGCTACAGGTGCTCCTTCTGTAAGTATTGAATGTATTCTTCTGTAAAATAGGAAAAAAAAAAATTTGCAAATATTGAATCTAAATAAATAATCTCAGTCCTTGAATAATGCCATCTCCTTTGATTATAGACCCTTTGTCTCTACTCAGCCAGTTCTTTCACCTGCTAATAATATACCAGTGGATTTAAACCTTGTGTCCTTTGCTGAGAAATGAGATGCTCTAACTGTAACCCACTTTTACTCTTTCAGGGAAGATTTGGTTGATGTTGGACAATGAGGCATTTTATATTGGCTTTAGCTCCGTTAAATTTCAGCTAATGCCGTAAAAGAGTTAATTGATTTCTGCAGGTTACAGTTGTAAGTTTATTCCGTGTCAGCATTTTCTTCTGACACTGCTCGTAGACGAGGTGATAATCTTGTATCTGAAGGCAAACATATAGAATACATTTTAGTGATCCCATGGATTGGTTTCCCAGGCAACTGTAACATCTTCATCCACAGCAGGGTGCAGGGTTTGCCTGGCCAGCTTCTCTTCATGCTACAGAGCTTGCAGTCAGCAAACGTGCCTCTCTCGCCATCCTCTCTGGAGGTTAGAAAAGCAAATATGATTTGGGTGAGTTTGGGATATTTCCTCTTGAAGCTAAGGTCATTCATGGGTCTGGTATTGTCCAGAATAAAGAGTATTTGATGCCTCAGGTTGGAAAGACACATAGCCCGGCCACAGCCGGCCAGCCAGGACTGAGTGGCTGATAGCTTCTGTGAACGTGGGCAACAGGCTGCTCAGGGTCCAGCGGTGGGCGGGTGAACCAGGAGAAATATTAGCCATACCAGAGACAAAACCCCCACATGGCTAAAAATAGGAAGGGGAGAATCAAAAGATCACTTTATATGGGGGCGGGGTGGGGTGGGAACCCGTGGTAAATACATTTCAGTTTTGTCCTGCCGTCATTCTGGCAGAACATGGGACTTGCCTCAGAAGCATAGCAGAGAACGCACAGTCTGTGTGCACATGGTGTGCTCTTCTTCAAAACCCAGCCTCAGCCCCTCTTTATGCTATGCCACCCCAAATGTGTCAGCAGGGCCTTGGGAAAGGTTGTAGGTTAGAAAATAGCCCTGGGAAATTCGACATTATCAGGCTCTGTGTTTCCCATCTCTGACATCTGAAACAGAAATAGCCAGTTTACAGCTTGTGAACTACAGGGATTGTAAAACAATTTGATGTGACTTAAGAACATAGTGTATAATTTGGCGCTGAAAACTCACACGTTGATTCTGAGATGCACATCAAGAAACCACAGCAGAGCTGAACTGTGAATCATTCCAGGGAATTGGGAATTCTTTGGGTTGCGCCTCTTGGTCACGTCTTTGGTGCGCAGCTATCCATATCCAAGCTAGCTTGATGTGCCCGTGGTATAGACATGCCCTAAGGCCACAAGCTTCAACACTTGAAAAGAGCACATGTTAGGAGACTCTGCCATCGTATTAGAAGCCTGCAATGACTTGAATCAGGGTATTTTTAGGTCTTGTCCTGTTGGCTTAGATGATGTTGATATTATGAAATTTGGCAAGGCAGAGAACTGTAAGGTTATCTGAGTTTCAAGGGATCTCCTGTACATAACGTGGTCCTGTTATTCCTGCTGTGGCAGAGACTAGGAACTGTGTGAGCTGCTCATTCATACTTTGTTGTACTAGTCTGGAGCATCTCAGATCTCTTGAAGGAATGATGAAGGGCAGACCCGTGCCGAGCACTGGAGATCTGCGCAGAGACCCCTGAGCTAGTGGAGATGGTGCTCAGTGCAGCACCAGGAGAAGCATCACCTTGTCCCCAGGGCACAGTCCCTACGCCCATAATCCCTGCTGGGATGGCTTGGGTGCCACCACACTTGCATGGTTATTTGGCCTTGAGGACCAGGGGAGTGGTGCACGTGGTGCTTCCACAAGTGTTAATTCAGGTGTGCTCCTTGCTGCTGCACAGTTGAGTCCTTCCAACTCCCAGTGCTTCTTGCTTTTAAAAACAGGCCCTTAGCCCCTTTAAAAGTTATACCCTGTCTGCCTTCACTCCTCACAGCTGGGGTTCGCTCAGTCTTTATTGAAAAGTGCAATATTGAAGTCCATCGTGTAATTTTTTCAGTGTAGTTGTGTGATGGGAATTGGGTTTAAAAGCGTGAACCTTTACTGCTCAAATGAAAGAACTAGCTGTCAGCAGGCAGGCTCTTTGGAAGGAAAAAAAAAGTCATAGGGTTTTTTGTGGACTACATGTTTGCTTCTGGCAGTCAGTATGGTGTCAAGCTGAATGGAGAGCTGGTCTTTTTCATGTACTGTGCCTTCAACGCTTTTCCTGTGAGACTGGAGCAATGAAACACTGTAGTAAGTAGCTAGAGAATATCCACTGTCCTGTCCATGGAGACCAATCCTGATCCTCAGCATCTGTGTCCTTTCCTCTTCCCCCGAGAGTGCGGTTATATCAGCTCTTCTAATATTGGATTTTGTGTTTATTCATGCTGATCTGTACTCTTGATTAAGAAGTAGCAGTTGATTACCTCCAAAGTTAGCAGCTGTGGGGAGGGGTACAGATCGGAAAAAGCCCTGAAGACCCTGCTGCTAAAAGGGGAATTCAGAAGGCGGAGACAGGGAGAGAGATGAGGTTTGCAGATTAGGTATTGATGCGTGTAATAGAAGAGTAAGGGAGGCAGATATAACTTCTTGAGGAGTTATATCACGCGCTAAAACATAATTGGGTATGAAGAAACGCTTGCACAGAGCAAGAAAAATCCAGTCAGCTGCAACAGGTTTTCAGTGAGAAAACCGAAACTACTTCTGTCTTTTGGCATGTGGTATTTTTGGATAAAGCCTTTTGTAAGAGGGGAAATCGGGCTTCTTGGTAGCTTATGTTCAGACAAAAGGCATGTCAGCCTGGGCACCGAATTGTATGACAGCAACATTACCTCTCTCCTACCTGAGGACCTTTATAAGCAGGGATAGTTGCTAAGTAATGATCCAGGGCTGGCATTTTGCAAGGTAGTGAAGCTCCGTGCCGTCAGTCATGGAGTACCAAAGGTGCGGAGCATACCCGATGCCTGGGTACCACCTCTGTGTCTCAACTGCCTGTAGAACACGGCAGCCTTGCAGTCTGATTTTATCTTCCTACCAGCAAATTTAAAAGCACGAGCATATTCACAATGTGAGGCTTGCTCTAGAGTCCATTCCCTATTTGTTTTCTGTTTGGTAGGTCATTTTGGAGAAGACCCTGCCATCAAAAGGCTTTTGTGGAAAAGGATGGTTCCTTTAAAGAGGCTGCAATATCCTTGCTTATTTTAAGTGGCACAGACAAGTAGAAAGAAAATAGCACTGAGTTAAAAGAGCATGAAGAACAGATGGAATATGCTTTGCATTTTGGAGAAAAAAGGTGTGTCCTCTCACCTCCTACAAATGATGAGTGCTGTTCCAGATGTAGCCACTTATTTCCTAAAGGTACTTTAGGTCTCGTGTCACAAATTCAAACTGGCATCTTACGCTTCTCCAGAAATGCCAAGAGCTGATCTGTGGAACAGCTGAGATTTCTCTCTCGCAAATGTTGCCTGTTGAGAAGGACACGAGCCACCCCTAAGTTGCAGTTTGGATATTTTCTCATAATTCTGTGCCAAACGAGGGGTAACTTTGCTTCTCTCCCAGCTGATCAGACCAGGACTATTTGTAGAGGAAATGAGACTGTTGACAGATGTTTTGTTTTCAGCTGACCTGTTTTCCACCCTGAAGGTCACTCCCAATTGCATAAAAAACCTGCTCAGGTATGAGCAATTCACCCCTCTCTGTCCAGTCTGTAGAAGGTGAGAGTCCTGATGAGCATTTGACATCCTCTGTGTCCCTCACTGACCTTGCAGTTACTATGCAGTTACTTGCAGGTGTGTGTCCCATGTTTTGCCTCCCACCCTGAGGTGTTTCGTTGGGTTAGCTGTGCTACCGGCACTAACTTGTCACTCCCTTTTTTCCATTCCCAAATGACACAGTGAGTGTTGGTATGACATCTCAAGGACTCAGAGAGCAGAAGAAAAAAAAAAAAAGTTTTGTACTGAGATTCTGTAAAGGAAAATGTGCAAAATTGCTTGACCCAGAATATTGTGTTGGCATCTTAGCATAATAAAAAATGTTGGATGTATTTTCCTTGTCTTTCTTAGCCTTATCCAGGGAGAACCCTGAGATCCAACGCAGTAACATATATAACAAATCATGCCCTTCAAAGTCACCCAACTCTTTCTCCCTATTCCCTGCTATTTATACTATTTATGTTAGCTTTCCTTGACTTCTTTAAAGTTTGATCCCTTTAAAGTTTGATCTCTCCTTCTTAAGTCACATCAGACTTTCCTACATCCTTTTCTCCTCCTTCTCCTCAAAAAACTTTGCCTTTTCTTGTCTATCTAGGCTCTTTTCTCTTTATTGCTTCTGCTTCAACAACTATTCAGACTTTCTCAGATCATCGAGATCTTTGTTGCATCCGAACAGAAATTGGGTTTCAGCTTTGACAGGTGTCTTTTTAGCTCAGCACTGACATCTTTTCTTAGGCAGCAACTTCCTGTAGGATCTATTTGAGAAATTTCTGAAAGCATAGATTATGCTGGCATGCACAAATAATAGCATAGCAAAAATGTTAATTACTGCCACTTTTCAGTTGCTGAGTCTACCCTTAATGGGTTGAGCAAGTTTTGTCTGCTCTGCTTTTTTTTTTTTTTCTTCCAGATAAATTATCAAATGACTTTAGCATTTGGTAGTGGTGCATAGAGAATAATGAGAGCTTGTTTTTCATGTTGTTGCCCTTCATGCAGATTGTTTTTCTGAAGG
This sequence comes from Microhierax caerulescens, assembly GCA_035590215.1. Classification (NCBI taxonomy): domain Eukaryota; kingdom Metazoa; phylum Chordata; class Aves; order Falconiformes; family Falconidae; genus Microhierax; species Microhierax caerulescens. Next base: position 50,838,336 of record JAVJGJ010000062.1, read on the forward strand.
CACAAATCTAACAGAAATGCAGGAGCATCTATAGATTGGAAATATCTTCTGCCGTGTTTAAATATGTCCTTTTGCCAAAAGCATTATTCTTGTCATTTCACAAAGGATATAACGTGAACATGGAAGCGTCAGCAGAAGTTGCATGGACATTTGTGCACTCGGCAGAGGGCCGGCAAGCTGCCACACACCGCGGTCTATAGGCGATGATGACGTTTGGCTTTGCAGGTTCAGGTTTTACGTCACTGCAGAATTCAACGCAGTCAGCAGCTCTGCCTCGTGCTAGGGAGTGGGGTAAGGAAACTCATGCTGTCTCTGCCCACATCATCTCTGTGTATGTCGACAGTAACCAGGAAAAAGAATATATATATAATTATAGATGATGATTTAGACTTTAAAATCCTGAGGATGCTATGACACAGCTGACAAGTCCTGTCTGAGGTAGGATTGAAAACGTGATTTTAAAGTTAATTTCTGCTTCTGACATGGGAGGATCAGGATGCAGCTTCATCCCCTTTGTTGTGACAGTGATGAGCATAGCTCCAATGATGCAGAAGTGCTTTGAAAGCGGGTGGCAGCCCAGACCCCAAGGTTCACATTATCTGTATGTCCACAAGTCTTGCTCCCTGATCCTTACGTACTGTAACACTGCTTGTTTGCTGCACACCTCCTAGCTGCTGACGATCTCTCCAGGCAAAGCAAGCCGACCAAAATGCCGTCACGGAGTGGGAGGCAGGAGCGGCAGTGCTGCTTCTTGCTTTAATGCCTTTTTGTTTTTCTTTTTCTCCTCATAGATCAAACCTGTGTGTCGGAAGGTGTGTGGCTGAAGCCGTAACCATTGCTAACGCAGACTTAGAGGGGAGCGATGCCTGAGTGGGATCTCATTGAAAATTAGGTTTTAAAAAGGAGCTGTGTGTCTTTTAAGCGAGGGCTGCCATGCTACCACTCAGCGTAGGAGCCTTCCCCATCTGCAAGTAGCTCGAGCAGTGTATCACCCACAGGACTTCGCGGCCGACAGCGTTAGCAAGCAAAATGAACTCCAATGAATGTGTGTCTCCTTCTGGAGAACTTCTGGAGTTGAAACAGGAGCACAGAGCTGTTTATCCACAGCAGCCAATGCAGGCCTTGATGGACTGCGAAAGTACGCACCTGACCTTTGATGAGACTATCGCATCCTCCACAGAGAGCACTTCTGTGCCAACACCTGGGCGGCAGAGGAGCGAAGTAAATAACACAGAGGACAGACTGCAGCCCACAGGCACGAGTGCCATGTGCTCGTGGAGCACTCAGAGATGGTCAGCTGCTGCCCGGTCAAACATCTGAGGGTGGGAGGGGAGGAGAGAGCTGCACCGTTTGGCCTTACAACCCCTTACCCCCGTGGGCCAGGGACATGCTCTTTCTGGATCATAACCAGGTTTAAGGGGATTAAAACCAATCATGGCAGGGAAAAGCCCAGAAATAAAGTGTGCACCGACAGCAAATTTTTGGCTCCTTTGTGCCTCTGTAGATGAGACCTCGGTGGTGCAAGCGAAGGGTTTTGTTGTGTCCCCTTGCTGGTAGTGAGAACCCAGCTATAATGACTGAGGGAACAAACCTGCTTTCTGACTTCTGTTTTTCTTCTGTCTTTGCATCTTGCTGGGATTTCCTATTATCACTGAGTCAGAAACAGATGTATAGGCTGTGAGTACGATTAATTTCCATTTTGCACCTTGCTACAATCTCAAAGCAAGTCATCCTGGCTCTGTGGTTTCTTGATGTTCGTGAAAACAAGAAAAAATTTGAACTCGGAGTAAAATATCCAGGCAGTTTTCTCCCAAAAATCCATGTTGAGGTTTCATGGTGAGCATCCTAGGAGAAAACAAGGCTTAACACCTTGCCTTTATCCAGACCACTAACCTGCTGTGGTTTTACTATGTTTTGGGGTTACGCCAATGGACCGTGCAGACAAATTTTGGTGTATCCTTTCATTTTTATTGTTTTGATCCCTTAGCAGAAGTACACAATGCCCGTGTAATCACTTTAGATTTACTACTGTGATGGGGGAGGGAAATACCATGTTCTAAAGCTTATAGCCTATTAGCCTTATTAAGCTGCAAGGCTCAATAGGCTTATCAGCAAGGTTTGTGTTGTGTTGGGTGTATTTGTCATGGGGAAACCAAATGAGAGCAGCAGCAAGGTGCAGTACACTGTTCCTTTAACAACGCAAGCAGGAAAGAAGAGGTGGTGGTGTTTGCTTTGCAGGGAAGTGGAAGGTATTGCTGTTAATTTACTATCATAAAATGCAAATGTTATGGATGCTGGGAATTTTTATTATGGTTCTTAATGATTCATATGACCTATGATACCTGCCATTGAACCTTACCTGGGAGCAAAGCTTCAGACTGGGTGCTCTGTAGACAGAGTAGAAGACAGAAATGTCAATTGCCACTTGTTCTGTTAAACCTGATTCATCCAAACCTGAAGTGGGAATATCTTGAATGTATCTAAATCTCCATGTACACTTTAAGCATGCAAATCACAGTTGTGGTGTGTTAAATTGCATCCTGAATAGCTAGAAAAAAATAAACTCAAAGAAGTGAGAGACAAATGTTAGAGCTTGAATCTTCACTCTTTTTAGGTGATACCATGTCTGTGTGTCTCAGAGGTGGGCAAAGCCCTTGAGCCCCATTCTGGGTTGGTGATGTCTCAGTAACTCATACTCACCTCACTGCCATCTGCATCTGCCTCCTGTGAAAGCAGTTTGTGGTGGCTCAGCTGGTTAAAGCCTTTGGAAAGGTGGAATCTGCTTGTGGATTTTGTGGGGGAAAAAATCCAAACGTTACTTGGCTGTCTTCTCTTAGAGGCAGGTCCTAAGGACCACAGTCCTTAGGTGGCTTTTAGAACTGAAAACAGAAACCAGACTAAAGAATTTTGTTGAGAAAGAACTTACTGTAAGCATTTATAATACGAGCATGAATGAAATACATGCCAAACCTCAGGTTAACCATTGTTTTCTTCCTAGTGTTCAGACCAGATGCAATTGGTTTTGCAAAGTGCTTGAGAGATTTGTTGCCATATGAGCCTCTTTCCTTCTCCCACCTGCTGCGTGAAACATCCTTATTGAGTGTATGTGATCACCTTTTTGCCTTTCCTTAGAAGGTCACATAAAAGCTGTGTTCCCATGTTGGTTGAAGTTCCTGTAACCTGCTGCTTTGTAACCTCCAGGCTCCACAAAGCTTCATCCTGCCTGGGTCTGCTCCTTGGGGAGTTTGATTGTCCTCACTTGGCTTGTCCTTTCACCACCTGCTCGTGGTGCCTCTCTAGGCACATCTCATGCAAAACCTGTGAGCGAAAAGTGTGGCCAAATCCACCCTTTCTGAGGGATTTGATAAAGGTAAGCATAGGAGGTACTGACCAGGCAGAATGGAAGGTCACCAGGGACTCAAACAACTCATGATTTAAAAAACCTGAGTCACTAATGCACCAAATGTTACCCTGAGAGTCTAAGGCACCAGCTCCAACACTGAACCTAGAAATCCTGAACATGAACCACAAACGTAGTCTTGTCCCTCTCTTCCACAAATAAATGTTGTGTGAAGGTTAATTTTGCATTAAAATGGAGTTAAACTAAATGTGGATACAGTGAAAGCTGATGCTAAATGATGCTCCAGCAGAATCCAACCCGAAGTGCTTTTCATTGCAGCAGAAACGGGCTAATCCGCTTATCGGCTGGAGTTGGAGGTCCTGTATGAGTCGGAACGGGATGTTCAATTCAAACGAAAGGATTTTCTCTCTGAATAAGAGGACACATTCTGAATATGCAAATAGTCAAATGTTCTCTTGACGGTTTTTATAAATGGATTGCTTACTGCAGTGTTTAAATGAGACTAATTTCATCTTATGTTTCTATAGTCTTGTTGGTCCTGAAGAAATCCTGAAGTACTTTACCAGCGACTACAAACATGTACTTTTTAAAAGTAATTTAAGAGCCATTGGATTATATCAACGACTGACGTGATCAGCACCACCATGTACAGTGATGATAAAAAAATATTCCACCACAATCTGAGATGAAATTATGATTATTTTTTTTTTAAAAAAAAAGCGTTAAAGGCTCTTACGTGCCACTGCATTTCTTCCAGCCTTACCTGAAGGCCTTACTGGTTTCTACCTCCCAGAATTAAATGCATCTACATCAGAAGGCTGATTATGCTAGTTGAAGTTACCATAATTTATATCATTTCAGGTCTCCCCAAAGACTCACACGGATTCCCTTTTGGAGCCCTTGTATGCTGAGTTTTTCTGAGTAAACACCGAAGGCAATGCAGTGTTTGAGGCTGCTGAATCACTGGTGAGAACGTCTAACGTTGTGACTGTCAAAAAAAAGATCCCTAACGTTTTCATCCTAAGAAAAAAAATTGAATTTAATGTTTTTCAGCATTCCCTTGCCTGCGCAGTCTAACACTGGCATCTTTGTGTAACCCTTACTGCTTTTACAGTACGCTGTATAAATAAACCACAGGATCCCCTAAAATGTTGCATAATTAAATGTGCTGCAGTAACAAATGATGCTCTTAGACATTAAACATTTACTATATTGATGGAGATTAATGGAATTTATTAATCCTACAAAAGATTTGATTGAGTAAACAATGTCTGCATGCAAGAGAAGAAATTAATGTCCAAAGAACTTAAGTTCTCAGAAAAACACTTAAAAATGGGGTGCGTTAAAAAGTAAACATTTAAAAAAAAAGGGAGGAGGGGTGGTGGGGAGAAAAAGCTCTAAGTAGTTACGTATTGTTCTATGTATTGTGGCTGCTCTGAGTTTGAGGAACTTTCTATTTAAAGTGCACTGTTACTGTTCTTCCCTTGCAGCCAGTCTTCACAAGGTCTTAGAAGTGGTAAAAAATTCTTGAAATGTATTTCTGAAGTCTTTAGACCTCTGCCCATATTCGCTATAATGCTACAGACTTAATGGTAAACACACCTGAGAGACATTTGAACAGACCACTTTGAATGAAATTAGTTGGTGGTTTCATAATGGCAGCTGATAGTGCATTCTTGCCATTTTCCCATTTAACAAGAAGAAAAGGCCAAACAAGTACCAATTAGTCATAATAAAATCAGCTTTGGTGACATTTTCACTCCTGAACTCTGGTATAAAATGGTCATCTAAGAAAGAACTGAAAGGATATATGAGGAATTTGGTAGTACAACTGCATGTACACACATACACACTCCTGAGTAAGAAATGATCAGGTAAAAACACTGCCAGTGACTTTGTATGTGGAGAAAATACACTGTTTGTGTGTTTATGTGTGTGCATGTATTTTGGCTTGATTTTGTTTTCCATTTTAACTGATCTCAGTTTTTCTTTGAAGTCTATGCAGGTTAAACTTTGTTTTCATTCTTTGGATGTCAACGATACTCCTGTGCTCGGGTTACCCAGTTGTCCCTTCCACGGTAAGTCATGCTCCCCACTTACCAGAAGATGAGATGCTTCATTCAGTTTAAATAATTAATTCCTTTTTGTTTGCTTGTTTCTTTCTGTTGTTTTTTATAAAATGTAAGAAGCTTCTTGTATTAAAGCTATTGGTTAAATATTATTACCTAATTTTCCTGGTGTATAGCTCAGTTTCTGCTTTAGTTGCTAAGAAAATATGCAAGCCTCTAAAATAAACATGTGAGAAACCTATCACATATTTAATGTAGAGTGTGGGGAGCTGAAATATTGTATGGAAAGACAAAAACATCAGTCTCCTCTCCCTTTCATCTAAATTCCTTGTCTAAATCAAACAGGTACCATAGAATATATGTATTAATTTCACTTATTCCTAGCCAGTTTATAAACCAATAAATTTGTTTGTCACTGTTAGTGTGTAGGTAAAGGAGAAATTCTTGTATAAAGTTAAGGAAAATCATTGCATAGGATCAGTAATACAAATCTGATTGAACTGTGAAAGCAAGCAGAACAGCCTTTAAAACTGAAGTAGACAGGTTACTTGAACAACGCTAATATTTTTTCAGTTGCTGGTCTCGACCAGGTTACCATGACAGATTGGTGGTCAAACTATGCGTACAACATTTAAGACTTTGCCATTGTGGAGTGAGGTATTTTATTTCTAATGATGTCCAATTTCCCTGCTTCGGACAAAGTCTTCTTTAGACTCCCTGTTTCTTTATTGCTGTAAAATCAGGTCTAGGAGCCACGGTTCAGATTTCTTTCTCTCCTCTGATGTGTTTGGCATCATTATCTTTTCATTAAGGTGATCTGTTGCTAGCAGAAATGGTGGCTACTTGTGCAGCTGTTTATTTTATTGATGTGAAGTTCCTGTTAGCCTTAATCTATCCATCGCACGGTTCCTCTGTATGTTTTACTTCTGTAACTGCTGAATCATCTTCCATGTCTGTTCACGGATAGTTTAGACACAGCTTGATCTGACTAGCCACATTTCTTAATGGATCTCTTCATGACAATGATATAATAGGTAAAATGAGTTTCTTTCAGTGAGTATCTGGCACGTTAAAATAACAGTCATTTACTCAGTAGTGTAAGTCCCTGCGTAGGGTGTGAGCTAGCAGCTAAAAATTCAAGGGGCATTTCTCTGTGTCTGTGTTTCTTGCAGAAAGTATTTTTTCTTGTTAGGGAGAAACTTCAGGCTGTGGAAGAAGCTCCCAGTCAGTGGGAAAAGGTGGCTGCGTGGGTGGTCAGTGAGCCGCACGCCTGCCCAGCTCCCCCAGGCTGGGTGCATGCTCTTGCTTGCAGAAAGCATCATTAATCTACCTTTTGTACCCACAGAACAGGGAAAGTGTTAGGTCCTAAACAGCATTAATAGCAGTTACAGCATATTGAATTAAAACTAATCTTAGTGAAGCTAAGGGCAGTTTTACCACCAGTTCCAGTGAAGGCAGGTGGTGACCCCAAGGTTTTGCATGCATCCACTTCCTAAGCCAGAATGCAATACAGGCAGCTTTAAAAATGATGGCAGAGTGTTTATTTTCGATAGATAATCCACAAGCTGGTAAATCAATTCATGAAAGATGCACATAGCAACTATAGACATGCCAGGAAATGTTCTGTTTTAAATTCAATGTTTATTTAAATGCAATTTAAATTTGTAAGTTTTGATGTAGTTTACATTTTTATACTGTAAGGTGCAAGTAAAAGGAAAGCATACATAAGCCTACATGGATTTTCATCAGGACTTTTTAAAATTCCAATTACTATTTTGTCATTATGAAACTTAGTCATAACTATTACCATAACTAGCCATAACTACTAGAAAGCTTCCCCCAGATTTCTGCTTTACAGGTATTTTCATTTTCTCTTACCTGTTATTTAAACTACATGACTTGACACAAGTGATAACATGATACTGTTTTATTGTTAACTGGAAAACCCCCTCATTTTACAGCAATAAACATGCTTGCTACTCTAGGGAAACTGTGTTACATGTCACAACTGGTCAGCATCACGAAAAACAACTCATTTCATACCATGAACATTATTGTAACACTATCACTATTTTATCCCAGAAATACCACAGTTAAGCTTACTAGGAAACTATGAAAAAATCTGATTTTGAATATGACGAGTCCTTAGAAAATAACAATTCATCCTTGTCATTCTCAGCCTAGATTGGTTTTGTGTTTCTAGTTTGCTTTTTATACTGAACAAATCCTGGCAAATACAGGAATCCATAATTTTACCTTTTCTTATCTCTCTCTCTTTTTTTTTTTTTTTTTATCTTCAGAGCAGCAATCCTTTTTATTTGAATTGCCAGCTGTATGGAAAATCTGATTACTGCCTCGTCCTGCTGAATAACTGCTTAGCCAAGGTGGGCAGGAATGAAGAACTGGCTTTTTTAAAGCCTTACCTGGAGATGCCTTTCAATAAACGGTCCTTTCGCAATGGTGTTGGAGCAGGAGTTAAAAAAACTTCCTTTCAAAGAGCAAAGTCATAAACAAATGTCCAAAACCACAGTCCCAATTCTAGCATCTGATGTTTAGCTTTGTGCTTAAAATGATTTTAATGCATTTCTATGGTAAAACCAACAGAGACAAATGTACCCATGTCTTCAGCATGTAAACAGATGTTTATTTCAAAGAGCACAAGCCAAGTGGAGCAGATGGGATTGCTCAGAAAGGGCTTTGTTTCCAAAGTTACAGTATCATAAAGTTTTGTATTGAAATGAATGTTTTCATTTGGTTAATTCCCCTTCTTTATCAAGCTACAGATTTAATCAGCTTGCTCTTGATTAATACCAAAATAATCCTGTGCTTTGAATAGATGTGTGCATGCAGGCTGTCGGGAAGGCTGACGGTGTTATTCCTGGCATCCCTCCCCTCTGCCATACGCAGCAAGGCGAGGCATGCCTGCACTGCCCTGCCCCAAACCACCTTTACTTGAAGACAACTGCTCTGGCAATTTTAATACAGACTTAAAGCACATTTCCTTTCAGATTTGCAAAGATACGAAGGGCCACTGCTGAAAGACAGAATCAGTCCCTGCTTGTAACTTCTAGTTTCTTTTTAATACAGTTATTTAAAATGACTTTAGCAGGAAATAATCTCTTGAGATGTGTCATCTCATTTCCAGAAGAGTCCTGGGAAATCACTCTAAGGCAGGGTATCAGTGCAGCTCCCTCTGCCTCAATTAATTGACTTATGTAGGCAACACACATCTGATGAAATGTGCCAAATGCGTTTTCTGCTCATCTGCTACAGTTGTGGTACAGTAATTAACAACAGGGTGGTTTGGTTTTTTTTTTTAATTTCCTGTAAAAGAAAAAAAGAAAGAAACAAACAAAAACCCCCAAACTCATTTGGTCTGAAAATATGTAAATGGGGTGTGTAGGAAAGGTCGTCTGCCGAGTTACACATGTGTGACTTTTACCTTGTGGCTGTTTCCTCCAAACGTAGTGTAACAAGCTGTGATGTTGGCTTGAAAATGTTGCAAAGTGTTCATGCAATGCATCTTTGAATTCAAAGCTGAGATAATAATAAACCAGTATATGGATGCTTTCTAATATTTACCTGTTAAACACCATAACCCAGGAGATCATTACTAAACCTAGAATAAGGCTGATTGGCATCATCACCCCCGTGATGCCCACTCCTGTCTGCATTTGTCCACGCTGATACGTTTACAGAATCATGTTTTTAAAGCTGCTTAAACACTTAAGACTCCTTTTGGGTACTGTTGGTGCCTAGGTTGCTTAGCTCTTGCAGCTCATAGTCAACTGACACCCTGAGACCTTTAAAAATGTATAAGGAAAATGTAAGATAATTATTATTCCCATGCACGCTGTCTTGTGTAAGGTAATAATAATGGCTGGGAAGAAGGGCTGGCAGCAGCTGCTGTGGCCTGCACGGTCTCACCGCAGCACGGCCTTCGCCCCGTTTCCTTCTGGGCTGCTGTGATTTCAGCCGTGGCAGATGTCCTGCAAATGCAGTTTTCCAACTCAAACACTCTCCAGCTCTGTCCAGAACTGCCCCCAAAAGCAGTGTTTTAGTGCCTGTGGCCATGCAAAGCTGAAGGGCTAGGAATGGCTCCTGGCCTGGGCCTGCTGAGCCAGCGGGTGAGTGTGCCCGGGAGGCACCAAGCCCTGACACAGCTCCCGAGTGCAGCGTCCCAACAGTGGTGGGCTTTCCTTCGCAGTACGTAAGGGGAAAAAGCTCCATGGAATTAATTATGCCCTTGTGCAGGCAGAAAGTGTGTATTCTGCATCTGTGTGTGTCCGTACTCAGTGAGGTGGAGGTGTTTGTCGCAGTGCAGCTATCTGGAGTGGCACTGTCCCGCTCCTTGCAGCTCATCTCACCACCCAACTTATTTTTCAGGAAAGGAAAAAACAAAACAAGTCCAGATTTATCTTTGTCCTGGGCTTTCACATCCATTTCAGTTTACTTTTTTCTATGTAATCAAATACATTTCTGCCTTGGTAACCTATGATAAACAAGGTTGTCTGTAAGCCAACAGAGCTGTAAGTGTAGCTTTGAAAATCAGCCTCTTCCTTTTCATTTTTTGTGCACGTGTCTGACTAACTTTTTTAGTCTTTTGGCAATTGCCTTTGAGCAGGGTATGTCCTCCAGGAGGGATTGAGAGCCCATACCCTGCTCATGCAGAACTTCAGCCTTTTTTTTTTTTTTTTTTTAAAGTATGGCCTGCAAGAAAAATACCTTCTTGGCTACAGAAAAAAAAAACAACCCAAACCCATTGTTTATGATCCAGTCACTCCCTAACAAGCCACTCCACCTTGAGGGATCTGCATATACAAAAAAAGATGGTACAAGGAGGCCACCAAGAGCTGTAAGTCTTGCACTCACCTAAATCACACCAAGCCAGACTGGAAAATGTAGATTATCCGGCTGATTTACAGAAGTAGTCCTACAACTGGCGGCTTCATCTCACCATCACCACCCACCAAAAACTCATAGCACTTACACTGCCTTTGACATGAAATGCTAAACTCTTTTCTGAACTTTAAAGGTAGATCTATTTTGGAAAGAACAGAAAGTAACCTTAGTGATCTCTGTCAGAAAATAAAGATCTAAGGGTGCCATGGCTGAGCACATTAATGTTTATGCCGAAAGAAACTGCCAACATGACATAAGATGTCTTTTTTCAGTGCAAAGAGGACTATAGGAATGACTGCTAGGAATGGCTGTTAGCCTAGAGTATAATTAATGCACTGTAATGAATTATATTCCTTTCTGGAGAACAGGGTTTCGTTACTCTGTGAAAAGATGTTTTGTTGACTTTACTATTTTGCTTGATTAAGCTCAGAGAAAGAGAAATCATAAACAAGTTTAGACAGTGGGAAGAGTGATGCTTTGTCTAGGGATTGAGCAGCAAGTTTGGAAACTGGGAATGCCTTGACCAGTCTTGGCCCTTGATAGTAATTTTGTCTGTGACCTTAGATATACCCAGTTTCTCCATCTGAAAAATAAGAAGCTATCTTCATCAAGCTGTCTCACATAAGCAATGTCATGACTGATGGATATGGGGAGTGTTTTGGAGGTGCTGGGGCAGAGAAGGGAGGTCTCTGTGGCCAACGCAGCATCCCAGGGCTGCGAGAAAGGTGTGAGCTCTGCTGCCCACTTAGTGTGACCTCCCATGTCACCTTCAGCATGGGACCAAGCATCCTAAGGCCTGTGCTCATTTTCTATCCTCCAGGGAGCCCTGTGGATTGCATAGCCAAGCCAGTTCCCAGGTCTACAAGCTGCTTTCAGCTGCATTGTCCATCCCTCCAGCTACTGCCAAGCAAATGGGTGAGATGCTCAGTCCCCAGCGAGGCTGGCTGAGAGGCATCTTCTACACCGGCACTTTCAAAGTGCAGCTGCTCTAGTTCATTCTGTCTTGAACTAGTAATACTATGTATTTCCTTCTTTTCTGATCATGCATCCTTTGGTAAAGCACATTAAAATGCATGTAAAGGACATGCAGAGTCCCTGAATCCATAGGGATATTTTTCTTTACCCTACTTTGCTTTAACTTGTATCTACCTTTGGAGGCTTTGGGCATGTTTCCACTAATAAGTCCCTGTCTTTGGGGTGTGAAAGCCTTCTCCAAGCATAACAGTCACAACTTTTAGCAGCCAGCCTGTCCTGAACCCTGGGGTTGGGCTGCCGCTGCCTTGCAGCTACAGAAGCTGGTGTTGCATCCCCGTCCCCACCCCTGGAAGGGCACTTTGCAAAGGGCTGTGCCCATTATCACTCCCTCTGCTCCCTAAAAATGATCTGTGCCTTTGAAGAAGGCAGCTAAGGTTACCACTAGGTGAAAATGAAAAGAACAAATCCAATAAATTATGAACGAATGAAATCTGCCTGAAGGAGGAAATAACATTTCTTTTCTTCTTCACAGATTATTGGCAAGAAAGGCAATTAAATAGCCTGATGTAATAGCATCTAATTTATTTGCAAGACTGAAAATTAGTTGTTGTAATGAAACACCAATACTTGGTTTTCTGATTACCAAGCGTATATTAAAGTATATATACATCGTGTTTATATTTCTTAATTTGCCATTATTTGCCTGTAAATGGTAATTTATTACCTTAAAATACTGAGAGGAAGAAAGGAAGAAGTCTCTTGCTGGTTTTAGCTCTGGATAGAATTTTGACCTTAAGAAAGAACAAGACAGATATGAGAGAGTATATTAGATGTTATTATTACCGTAATAAAATACAGATAAAAATCATAGTGCAGAAAGACTCTAAGACAACTATTAAGCATTTGTCATATAAAGAAAATCAAAATTTAACTTATCAGATATTCTGGCACTTTAAAGATTCATCATGAAAAATTACTTCTAACAGTGAAGCATTTATGCAATATGTCATTGATGAGCTGTCTGCTTAAACGGTTCAAGAGTTTGGAAAAAGATAAAAAAACATCAAATATATGCTTTTTATTAGTCTGAAAGAATGTTTCATTATATTTAAATTTATTTTTAGTAGTGAAACAGTATGGCATTCCATTTTTTTTAAGGAAACAAGCTGAACTCATTGTCCTACCCTAACATGCGGTGGTTAGTGAGCATAACCAAGACAAGAATGTAGCTTGTTGACTGAAAAAAATGATACAGCTGCACATCAGACTCCACTCCGCTATTTGGTTTTACAGCCAGGGGGAATTTTTCTGACTTTGCAGGGATAGAAAGATTTTTTTCTTCTAATACCCTACTGCATTTGAAGTCATTGGGTTGATTATGCTTAAAATTAAGCATATCTTAAAAGCTTGATCAACTGAGACCTATCTTCTCAAAGTCTTCGGTATGAACCTTTCAGAGGACATAAAAGGGCTCAATGCGATAAGAAATGAGCTATCAAGTGCTGCTTCTGAAACATCATCCACAACTCATTGAAGTCAACAGAAAGCTACTGAGCATCTTCAATGGGCTTTGGATCAGACGTTCAGCGTATTAACGGTAAGAGTATTTTGTGTTCGCTTCTTACAGTCGGTCGAATGAATCCAGGGAATCTCTATGGCAACCCTTGAGCACCTCACAGCAGCTCTGTGCACTAATAGATTTTTCTTCCCAGAAAGTATCCTCATTGATTTTTGTGGTTTGTGCCTACTGCCTCTTTAGCCCACCGTATCTTAATTTGGGGACCAGGGCATCATTGCCATTTCAAAACCGCAGCCAAATGCTGGAGCTGGGAGCTCCGCGAGGCGCCCAGCCATTGCGGTTGGCACTGTGTCTTCATTAGCAGCCACTGTGTTGTAATTAGTAGCATGACACTTGGGTGAACCAAAGGTCTACAAGGATGTGTGTGTAAATTGATTGTTAAACACAGAGATGTAAATACAGGAGTAAGCACTAATTGAGAGTGTTTTCTGTTGTCACACACACACACACACATACACTTTTTTTTTTTTTTTTTAATGAAAAGTACACTAGCAAGTAGATGATGGCTATAGATGTCGCCGAATTTTACTTTGTTTTCAAGTAAAAATCATAAAGTAAATGAAAAGAGCAAATGGATCTCAACTTGATTCAAAATACAGGGGGAAAGGGAGAATATTTAAAAGTAAAAATGGCCATTGGAGAGTGTGTGTGTGTGGGGTCATTGCCAGTTAGTGGCATTTGCTTTTCTTCACTATTTCACTGATAAACCTCTACAATGCTGTTTTAAAATACTTTTACAGCAAACAAAGAACTGGAATCATGATATATTTTGGTAGGAGCTTGCTTGACAGAGCTCCTTTTCCAAGCTGGGGTCTACATGCTCGTGCACGCCCGTGGTGTTCCGTGGGTGTTTCTCAGCAGGGTCTGCCACGGATTGCCACAGGGTGACCCTGCACAGTGCATCTCTGCCTGGGTTTGGCAAACCCACTGATGCATCAGGCATACCAGAGAGGGCTCAGGTGACTGCAGTGGGAGGTTAGACATACAGTTCACATACAGACATCTCCTTTCAGGCCATACATTTAGCTGTCTTAGTTTTGAAGCAGGTTCCACTGTTTCTGTAAATATTTTCTTGAAGCCACTAAATGGCGGTTGTAGTAACCTTCCCCACTACCTGGTAATGTATTGGGGAGATCATAGCATCACAGAATGATTTGGGTTGGAAGGGACCTTAAAGCCCCCCCATTCCCCCCCCCCCCTGCCCTGGTCAGGGCCCCCTCCCCCAGCCCAGGCTGCTCCCAGCCCCATCCAGCCTGGCCTTGAGCACTGC
>JAVJGJ010000062.1:50852505-50870631 GCA_035590215.1 Microhierax caerulescens
ACAGCTGCTCTGGGCAGCCTGGGCCAGCGCCTCGCCGCCCTCACCGGGAACAATTTCTTCCTCACATCTGATCTACACCTCCTCTCTTTTACTTTAAAACCATTCCCCCTTGTCCTATCATTACAGGCCTTACTAAAACGTCTGCTCTTATGTTCTCAGTTTGAAGTTTTAAGGGCTTTTGCTATGCTGCTACATATTTTGAATAAAAGAACATGGCTTCTTGGACAGACATGTCTTTTGGTTTCCCCATGTTATGACAAGGGATGTGCTTGACTGTGCTGGTCTTTTTGCTTTTTAGTTTTAGCCAGGTTTGCAAATTATTCCTTCCTGCTGGCAATGTGTATCTTGTTAGCCTCCTGGATGACGGAAGCAGCACAGTCATGAGCATATTTTCTCTGCTCAGCGATGCCTGGCAAAGCACATCCTGTGAAATGCCACACCATTTCATGTTTCTCAGTTTTAAAGTAATTTTCCACATTCAAAATATGGCAAAATCATTGTTTTGCAAGACACCGTGGCACGTCAGGAAGGATGCTAAGTTCATTCACTTAATTGGACAGCAATTGGTGCTGGCTGGAGTGCACCATAACGCGAAGGAGCAATGTATAAGTCAAGGAGACAAAATATTCAGCTGCTCATTATTGACTCAGGTTCATGGTTTAGCTCCAGAAGTTGAGCCCAGTGTGGGCGAGCCCTGAGGGCTGGACTCTGGCTGCTGTCCTGTTGTCTGCCTTCCAGACGTGCAGGAGAATTGCAAGTGCTGTATTTCTATATCTTTTAATAAAATAGCACAATTGGAAGAAAGCAAGCTTTGCTTAATACACTGTTTATATTCTCTCTTATCTTTGGTAACTTTTGGTTATGTGATCTAATAACGTCTGTTTAGTAATGAGGTTCCTTACGGTCACTTGAGGCAATGTAGGAAAATTGACTGGAGGAGCTTACAGAGCGATTTAAGGCCAAATCCTGACTGCTGAACATAATGAAGTATGCTAACTGATGCAAGGACATCCTGTTGATTACTTTAAACAACCTTAAATGCAAGAAGACAAATGACCCATGTGGACAGAACTGATGTAATCGGTCTATGAAAAGATACTTATAAACAAAACAACAACAAAAGCAATGATTCTTTTCCCACTTGCAAACATGGGTTATTATTTAATATTTTCTTTGCCTATCTGCAAATATGTACAATAATGCAACTGGCTTCCTCATGGATGCTTCTAACTGCCAGCAGCTGGGCAAGCCGCTGTGTCAGAGCACAATCTCCATTGCAAATTGATGCAACTCAAGCACCAGGCCACTAAAGCACTTCAGAAAGCCCAGCCAGTGTCTTCTCTCTTTTTGTATCAAGCTGGCATTTTTTTTATTATTATTATTTCTGCAACTAAACATAGGTTTTGATGCCCAAGTGCTTTGTGGTGCACTGTTGTCTTTGCACAGAGCATTTTTCTAGCGTAGGAAAAGGGTGTGCAGGAGAAGGGGGTGTACAGCAGGTGCAGGTCTGCTCTGTGGCAGTTAGTGCAGATAGTTTGCTCTTTTTGTATGTAAACCATGGTGTCAATTTGCATATTTGGGTACTTGAACTTTGCAAATTACTCCTTATGATCAACAAATAAGGTGTCATTTACGTGCTTGTGTTAAGGAAGCGAATTGCATTTATCTTCACTATGTTCTGGGAGCTCTGGCTGCTCACCCCTGCTGTCCGCCTGTCACCTTCTCTGTGCCTCTGAGCCTGTCACACCGCTTGATTAACAATACCATGGATATCACAGCCTCACAATGAAAACTAGGTGTTTTGGTCACTGGCCTGATGTGGATCTTTTGCTAAACCACATTGAATTATTTCACTTTTCACTTATGTAAAACACCTTGTATTTTAGATGGCTACAGTCACACCATGCTAAACCCCAGTGTTTTTAAGGGTCTCATGGCTGAGGATAGTTTCGTTTGACACAGCGATTGCTAAGGGTTTGTTTCAGGGCTTGTAGAGTTCATGGGGGAATATGACATGGTCGTTCATCGCCATCCCACCCCTTGTATGAGTTCAGCTCCCCCCCTGCGATGTAGAAAATAGGGTAGGGATGGGTCCTGTGTCTGACACCTGCTGCTCTGCTGCTGAGGGTTCAACTTCACAGGCGCGTGTCCTTTCCCATCCGACCCAGCTTGATGCTGATATGTCTGTGACAGTATCAGCAGCTGCCTTTTCAGTTGATGCCAGTAGCTTTCTACTTGATGGCAGTATTTTTTTTATTTTTATTTTTTAATGCATTTCCAACAAATGCAGCAATTTTACTTTGAGCAAATCATGGAAAAAAATTAGTCTTCCTCATTAGATCTCCACAAGACAATGGTTACTTAAAGTGCTGGCATTTACCGATGGTCATAACAAATGAGGTTTCAGTAGTTTTGCATTAGATATGTATATTTTTTTTAGTGATCCACTAAAAGTGGGGCATTTCTCTCAGTGCCTTGTTAAATACAGCAATGGTCAGTAACAGCAGCGAGGTAAGTACTTGTTCACGACTAACTGAACAAAACGGGGAAGTAAAAGCAAATGCAATCACTCTCCTGGGGAACCCTGTCTCAGAGTGTATGAAAACTCTTATTTCTGAAAGTTACTTTTAAAATTCTTGACCTTTAGGAAATGGTTCAATTTTACCATAACCAAATGGCTTTCCCATGCCAACAAGGGAGAGTGAAGAAAGTCTTCTGGTTCTGTCAATATTTTTATGCTGTGGAGTTACAGAGGCACAAACCCAGGACAGTCCAGTCCAGACAGGGATGCAGTACACCTGACATGGAGCCCTGGAAAAAAAAAATAAAAAAAAAATAAAAATGGGGCCATTTCTCCTGTTCCTATAGGAAGCTTCCCCGCAGTCCTTTTGTCACCATGTGCAGGTTAGTTATTATCTCTGCACTTGAGTCTTACAGCCAAAAAATATGAACTTGTCCTTTTTTTCTTCCTCTGCTACATTGACGTGATTTTCTGCTGCTGAGTCTGGTACGCACTCGGAAGTTGGGATCTGCGCAGTGTCTAGCTGGTGCAAATTAATGTGGTATGTCAGCACTACTGTGGTGCAAACCATAACGGATTGTGGGAACGATGGATAACCAGCATGTGGTGGCATGAAGGAGGAGTTTTCTAGAGGAGAAAGGGCAGACTAAAACTGGATCTCTGAGCAATTTCTGTATTTGGGTGGGTGGTTTGGTTTTGGGGGGAGTTTTGGGTTGTTTTTTTGTTTGGATTTTTTTGTCATGCGTACTTGCACAAGAAAAAAGTTCCCAGAGAGGTAAAAGCCTATGACATGTAAATATTTTGTTCTTTCTTCATTTTCATGATTACAAGCTTAGCTTTTCAAATTTGGTGGGGCTGGGGATGGGAGATGTAGTACTTTTTGCTCAGCAAGGCTGAAGTCTCTGCAGGTTAGCATTCTGTAATTATTTTTGTCACAAAGATGAATGCCATCCTAAAAAAGTTGGAAGCTAACAGCACTTCAGCTTTGATATATGAATATTACCACTTTGAATGTTGGAATGGCATTATAGATGGTTTATGGTTTTATGACTATGAGACATTTCTTTGAGTCTGATTCAGAAATACATTTCCAACACATTTTAAAGCAACTTTTTGGTCTTTGACTTTTTTTTTTTTTTTTTTTTTGGGGGTGGGATGTTCATCTTTGATTTATAAATGTTTCTTGAAGTGAATTTAAGAGATCATAGGATTTTACCGATATTCACCACAAAACTTAGATGCAGGGTAGTCACCTTTAGCCACCTCTAGTTTAATACCCCGCAATGTCAAGGAACGGCTGCATCGCATTAATTCACTCCAATCCCTGCTGGGAAATCACCGAGCCTTCATAGATAGCTGTTGCAATGTGAAACGGTTAATGTCTGTTACATTTTCTAAATTGTACACCCTCCTAGCTATACAAAGATCATGCAAATGTGATATTTGAGAGAATATATTGGCAGAATTGTAGTAGTTTTTAAAATGAAAATAGCATCATTTTGTTTTGAACGTGTTTCTCCCCTCACCCCTAGCCTGCCAAAGTGCTGGCAGTTCTGCACATTGCAATAAGCGCTATTTAAAATATGTTGGAAAAAAAAGCAGCAAAATGGAAGACTGCCCTCTAATGTCAACAAAGCCAACCAAAGGGGACTGAAAAGGCAGAAAAAGGCTATGGGGAGTAGTGAGGGTTGGCCATAACTTCTCTGGATGAACAGCATTTTGAGTAGAAAAGCAGACAGAGGAGCATTTGAAAATTGGGGCATTTCAAAAGCATCAAATGGAGTTGAGATGCCAGGACCCAGTAAAAGCCAAATCTGAGCCTCAAATTCTATTTGTTTTGAAAATCCTCCCCCAGATAAGGATTCAGCCATTCTCTCCCTGTCCTTTAGTGGTATGCACGTGGAGTAGTGATGGAGTCTGAACAAGGGGAGGGCTTGCGGGCAAGTGGGTCTGCAGGTTTATTTTAGCAGCAAAAGTCAGCTGGCACTGAACGGCATGGAGCAACAGCTGAACTGCTCTGTATCATCTTCACCGTTGTGAATAGTTTATGCGAGAGGTCCCAAGGTTTTCTGCTGTTGAACACAGGAGGAAACCTATGAGATTGACACAGGTCCTTGAGGAACATGAGAGTCCAGATATCTCAGCAATGTCACAGCCTCACATTAACAGGAGAGAATCATCACTCAGACTAACCAGCGTCCAGCAAGGACTTTACAGAAGGTTTCTGATATTTACAGCAGATATTTGCAACAGCTGTGTGAAGTTACACCATCCCATTGCTCTCAGCTCCTCTAGCTACTTGTGTTCTTACACAAAATACTTTGGGAGAAAAAAACCAAAGCAGTACTACTACCAACAAGAAAAAAAACAAAGTGCTAATTGTGGTTGTCTGAAAAGCTGTTCACCAGGTAGACTCTAAATATAAAATATTTTATATTATGATGCTAATTGTCAAAACACAGAGATCAAGTACAAATTAAACATGTATTGCATCTGTTATAGCTTCCTATTGCAACAAGTGTACTGTAAAACTATTGAAGATACGCCGCCCCAAAAAAAGAAGAAAAAAAAGAACGTTTGCATTAATATATGCTAATGAATTAATAATAAAGATTAATTAATGCAAGGCATGAGTCCCAGTGTGAGCTCCCACTCTGTTGACACCCCCCCTCCATCTTTTCGGCCTTGCTGAGATTTGTATGCCACCATATTTCTGGAGTTTGTTTTCCATTTTTGACTGACAGCAGATTTCTGTGGATTCCATGCTGGGTCGTTCATGGTGTGACTCCCAATTCATACGCTGGCTTCTCTCTCGCCCTGGGATCATGGCTACTTTACCACAGAGAAGTATTTGGGGAATAAATGTGAAATGTGCTTCCACAGACACTCCTGGCTGTCATGCTTAATTTTATGATCATTCAGCCAGCTCATGGAAGCATGCACAGGGAAAGAACACCAAGGTGGATGCAAATTCAGACCTGATTGAAACATCAATCACTCCCTGAGAATTATTTACAATATTTTCTAACTTGAGAAAGGAATAATGAAACGTGCATCCTAGGGGCTTTTATGGGCAAATTTCATTCCAAACAGTTGCAATCTACCCAGAAGTTTTTTCGCTCGTCAAGTACTGAAAAAGGCCAGGAATGAAACAAAACCCCAAAGGGACCGAAATTAGGCTGGCCAGAAATCTCTTCCAAACAGTATTCCATTGGAAAATGCCAGATCATAAAAAATAAAGTGATCTGTGAAAATCAATCAATCCTGACAAAGTCACAGCGAGGAAGATTTCCTGCCAACTTTCCTGTCAGGCTCCCCAGCCTGTTCTCTTCCGAGTGTCAGACTGATGATGCTCGCGCGCCTGAGCACCTGGACAGGCAGCCAGGGACCTGCTGCTGGTAACACCCCACATCCTCCCCAGCCCTGGAAGCAGCAAGGAACTTCAGACCTACTGAAGTCAAGTGTCACTTTGACCATTCTGTTAAACTGAATGACAGATTTCCTCTTTTGAAGTGACATATGCACATGTGCATTTGGGTTTTCCCATTTAGTGAGGTATTTTTTTAATCTCAGGGTTCCTTGCACTGGAGCTTCTGGGCTACTGTACGAGAGGGGAGAAGCAAACCCGAGCTGAAAGCTAATGCCAACCTACTGAAAAGATCTCCCAGTCTAGCAAAGCACATAAGTGTCTGCCTCTAAGAGATTAGCACATTTATTGGAAGTTAGTAAGTGTTTATTCTTTGTTTTTCAGCCAGTCTCAGATAACCCAAAGCAAGTTGAGTACTCACGGTGCTAAAAAGAGAGAGGAGTGCCCAGCCTTGGAGGGCAGCCAGCTAAATTGGCCATACCCAAACTGCAGTGTAGGTATTTTTGGTGGGTCGTGAATCTTTCCTAAACCTCATTATATCCTACATGGAGGCATTAGCCCTGCAGCTACTGCACCTGCACTAATTTAGGTGCAATGAGGGGGTGTAGAGGGAGAGCATGAGCGTAGGGGCACAACAGTTGGGATCCGCGGTTAATGGCCCTGCTAGCTCTGCACCCAAGCTGCTGGAGGTGTTTATGCATTATAATAAGCATTTCTTTTTTTACATCTTAGCTATAACATGCTGTGTTTCCCAGACATAAAGGAGGTGTTCCGACACGTATTGGCATCAGTTCTGGGTACATATGTGTAGGCTTAAGACGCCTGTTAGCAGATGGAGGTAGTGCAGATGGCATGGCTATCACATATGGGAAGGAGTGTTTGATTCCTCAGAGTAGGAGTGCGATGTTATTCTCAATCAGAGAGGTCAGAATAGCTTTCACTTAGCACTTAGTATTCGTGGTACCTGTTATTTCAGGATGGAAATATCTGTAAATATCACATGTCAAGGCTCATTGCTGGAAGCTTGGGAGGGACAGGCATGTGAGAGGTATTTCCAGATAAGGCAGCCTGTATTCTGCGAGTTATTTCTGATAAATGCTGACTATTTGGTTGTTTTTTTTTTAATAAATACCATAAGGAGGGATGAAGCTCTCCTCCACACAGCTATGGTCTGGTTTAAATTAAGATTCAGGAGAGTGATGGGAATGTGCCGTTGCTGAATGTGTGGGGAGAGCGAGGAAATATTGCAGGGCTTTCTGCTTTCCAGAAACAATTTCTAACGCTCTCTTTCAAAACACAATGCCCAGTAATGGGTAGAAAACAATATTAAATCTGTCATGTTTTTATTTCGTTCTTAACATCTCTGTTCAAAATCTGAACTAACTTGCACAGAAAAGCACGGATCCCTTTAACAAAGCAGCGTTCTGACAGCATAAACAACAGCTAAGCTCAAAAAGGAAATAAAAACATATCTGTGCTCTCCTGGCACTATATAACCCGTTAAACGAAGAGTATTCTGCAGCAGTGACTGAGGGAGTTTATTTCCTGTATGGATTTTCTTAGAATTTTAATGGGGGAAACCAAGTAACAAGTAAGATTCTTCCACTTTAATAGCTGGAAGAGTGAATTTTATGGAAAACGAGTGTGATACCTTTTATCTTTTCCTAATGAAAACACTGCCACCAGCTGGTTAATAAATGGTTCTGACTAGGGTGTTCCACAGAGAGAATGGCAGCGGTTTTTTTAAACCCACAGCTAACCTGGAAGTGATTTTGTAGGTCCATACGTTTTCAGAACAGAGCGCACCAATTATCTGTACCCTCCGTTACTTTTTTCAAATATACCTACGTGAGGATAAGGCAATTAATTCTTTTTACTTTAAACATGTTGTTAAGCAAACCTTCAGGAGGTGGCCACTACATGAGGTACTTTGACCATCTTCCACCTTCATGAGCTTGTGTGACCATCACAGACTCCACCGTGGTTCAGGCACCTCCAGGTTTTGTAACTGATTGTTTTTAAATCAACAGTAAAATTATTTGAGGCAAGGCATTTGAAATATATGGACATTCATTTGTCTTTTCAAACTTGCAGGGTTTTTATTGATGTGCAGCATTTTGTCGCGTCACTGCTCATAGTGGCTGGGGCCCAGTGTGAAGGCAGCTGCCCACAGTGCAGTTATGGGTCTTGGTGCTGAGACTTTGGGGTGGTGCCTGAAACATCATCAGCTCTTTACTTGTGATTTTGCTAAAGCATCAGGCGTGGCTAAGACACTCCAGCAGCGCTGACATTTCAATTGCCATGTTGGCTTTTACTCCTGCGCTTGGGACAATTCATGTGTTTTAAATGATCGTTTGGGGTTTTCTGCAGGCGGAAGAAAAATGCAGTTCAGCTTTTTAAAGTTGCCACAAACAGTCACGGGGAAAAGAAATCTTGTAAATGGAGGCTGAGGCTCTGAGGCATACTTCTGTGCTTAGGAGGGAATCACAACAGATCTTGTGTCTGAGAGAAGGTGGATATCGTGCAGTCTCAGAAGGTGCCAGTCCAATGGCAGATCTGTTTCATATCACAGTAGCCCATTTCCCCTACAACCAACCTCATCCTTTGGCCCCAGACTCAGGCAGTGACTTTGGCAGCAGGTGGTGGTGGCGTTTTGGGGGGTGGGGTGGGGGGTTTAAGCTCTTTCAGCAAGTTGAAGCCATGAGGAATTTCAGGGCCCCCAGCTCTCTACCAGGCTTTGACTCAGACAGAAATACTCTCAAAATTTGTGTCTGTTTTATGGCTACGTGCAGCTTCTCTTCTGCACCACGAGCAAAGGATGCTCCTGGGCTTTTGCCATGGTATTCGGTTCGGGGCAAACCTAAACCTCAAAGGAAGGCTGACATACAGGTGATGTGAATGTCACCATTGCCTGCAGCTGAAGAGTTTAAAGCTGAAAGGGAGTTTCTGCCATCCGCTGTGCGATGTGTGAGTCCTTCTGCAAGAGTAACAGCGGCAGCCAATCCTATCTCCTGCACCTGCATGGCTTGTTCCTTCCCCAGACCTCCAAATTGGCTAGCTGCTTCCAGTTAGTTTTCTTACATTTTTCACTTAATTAGCACTAAATCACAATGACTTTTAATTTGTAATAGGAAGTGTCATTTTTTTATTTCAAAATTAAGAAGAAAAATGACACTTTATATACCAGAGCATTAACTGAGCTATAAATATATCCATGTAACCCTCTCTGATTTGCAATAGGCACGCCATGCAAAGCTGTATGGGTTGCATGGGATCTGCAGGTCACAAAATATTACTGCTGTCAATCCTCCTCCTCCCAGGTGCTTTCATGGAGAAGCAGGGACCGCAGCCGGCACAGCCTCCTGCGCCGCATGCGACCCTCCAACACAACAGTTTCCCCCACTACTTTCATGGCTTTCCAAAATATAGTGGGGAAAACAGCAACAGACCCACCAACATGCAGGTGCTTGCATCACTCCTATGTAAAAGCTGATTTTTTCATAGCATGGAACAGTTTCTTTAGGTTAATTTCCCAGCTTAAATTCAGTTAACCCTTTAATATCCTCCTATGTGTTGCAGTGCTGTCACACTGCATACCCTTATTCATAATTAAGGCTGAATTAATATCCCCACCAAAGCCAGCCTGAAGTCCCTGCATCTCATGTTTCAACAGTGGATTCCACTTCCAGCTTTAGCACAGGGAATATTTAAAGGACAGCTGATTTTTTCTTTGTAAATCTTCAAATAAGTGTTTCATGCTTTCCTCAGTGTAGTCCTGTCTGGGGCTTGGTGCATGGGGTGGGCACGCTCTCCTCCACCCCCGTGTAGGGTGCTGGCACATCCACAGTGGATCGCTGCGGGGTGCCCAGCCATGGCGATGGTCCTTTGTGCTTGGTGGACTCCCCTTTCCCTTACAGATCAGCAGACCAGAGGGGTAGCGTGTACCTTGTGCACTGTGGGGATGCTCTTTAAGCTGCTGTGTTACCTTCACAAATGAAACAAAAATTCAATTACTGGAAGTAGCAGCATCCCTTTCTTTTGTTCAGCCAACAGTGGAAGAGTCTTTTATTGATTTCTTCTGAATGTCAATATCACAGTAGAAACAGTACACTAGAAACAACTCATTTATTTCCTTAACATGTGTGCAAGCATAGAAAAATTTAAAATAAAACCTCAAACCTCCTATTTTGAAATATAACTTTCAGAAGTTTGGACTCAACACAGAAAGGTGATCCAAATCTGCAGATCCTCCTGTAGGTAAATTAAACTTGCCGTCTGTGGATGAAAGCTCACCTGGAAGTGAGCTCTGTCCTAACATTTGAAGCAAAAAGTCAAACATCCAGAATACCCGAGGTTCAGGCATTGCTACACTCCTTTAAGATAACATCTTAAAATCTCCCAGGGTCCATTTATCAGTCATTAAAATGTGGTTAATTGTTACCCCACAAGGGTAGCCTTAATGAGGAGCAGATCTCTGACTGTGATGTCTAAAAACAAGTTGGCGATAAACGTGTTGGTTTATAGTGGAGTTCGGGTTTGTTCTTAACATGGGAGATGTGCATGATTGTCTTGAGAGCTCATTAGCTGTAATCTAATACCACTTGTAGTCAGCAGAAATCTGAATTAGCTAAGGACTGGCTCAGGTCTTCACAGCATGTAAGTACCTTCACTAAAGTTATCTCAGATTTATATCAACTTTATATCAGATTTATATAGGTTGCAGCTATCTCCTTAACTTAAAAATTTGCATTAAAAATACTTACTGCTAGTACTCATAGACCGGGATCTTTATGTTCTACTTCTATGTGTTTTATTATTTTAGGTAAAATCTGCTGTTAGTAAAGGTAAGAACCAAGACAATAAACCAATTTTAAACTCAAAACTTTTAAAATTAATTAGATACATGAGCCATTACTGGGCAGAAATCAACATACTGCTTTTTTTTTTTTTTTTTTTCATAGACTACAAGTTTCTGCCAAGTTTTTCGTCCTACCTTAATACTACCAAGACCTAAAATAATTCAGATCATTGGTTTTAACAAGAGGTAGTGATAAAATTTTAAATTACTCCAAGTCTTCTACAAGCATTACAGTTTCAAACCAGCAGCCCACAAGTCCTGCTTGGGGCTCTTTGTGATATATTATTCTCCCCAAACAAGCATGTGCTGCAACCTTCCTTCATGCAAGACCAAATTAATTGCTCCTGTTGTTCCTTGGAAACTAACATTTCTCAAATGATCCAATATCTCATTGAACAACACTAAAATACTGGTTTCGCTAAAGAGTGGTTTGCCCAGGGAGGAACTCCTTGGCACCTGGTTTGTCATGAGCTGACAGCAGGTATAGTATAATGAAACACTAGAAAATTGGAATTATTTTGTCTGTGCACTTCCCACATGCTAAGCATGCACTGTACTTCATATCTGTTAAAATGTCTCAGTGGAATATTGCTGTTCATCAATAACAGCAAAATAAACACATTCCAGTCCATTGGTATAATTGGCTGCAAAAATTTTCTTCTGGGATGAAATTCAAGACGTACAACATTTCACAGCATTGATCCAGATTATGCCATGCTCTCCCAGTAGTCCCATTGATTTCAATAGGCTTCTTGAAAAATAAGGTAGTGCCCATAGGGAGAAGAGGGGAGCCAGCCCCACGCCTTGCCAGGGATGCTGCTGGCACGGGCAGCTGAGCTGCACGGTGCAGGGTGAGTGCGAGAGAGCTGAAACACGTTAAAGTCATGTATGGAAGCTCTCATCCAGGAGGAGAAATTCCTTAGTTCGCTGTACTGTAATCCTACCTTAGAGAGGAGGATTAGAGGAGGATTAAGCTGTAGTGAACCAAGGTCACTCTATTCCCAAACGACTTCACACAGAGATTTAGTAGAACTGCAGGTGCAGATACAGTAACCTGCGAAGGGGCATGGGTGAGGAGGGACGGTATTTTTACTGAAAACCAAAACAGAAAGATTTTGCCTGTTTCACTCTAAAATGTCATTCACGCATTCTCTTGTTGGGGTCTGTTTCCTAAGTGGATTTATACTGCCTGCAGCAAATAAGCGTCCAGATCCAGATCTGATTCTGGAATGAAAAGTTATTCCATAATTAAACAAACAAACAAACAAAAAATATTTGTAATGCAAAGCTCATTCCAGGTTGATGCTTAGGCATCTGTCTCTTCCCAGTATCCAGAGAGGTCATTCTGGGTTCTGATGTTAGTACTCAATTAGAGGGTTTCCTATCAATGAAAGGTAATTGTATATTTGAAGTCAGTTAATCAGCAGAAGTCCAGCTCAGGCTGTGAAATGGCCACATCTAAACTGAACCTGTGCACGCACGTAGCCAGCTGTTGTTTTGGGGCAGGTATGTGGGTGTTGCTACTGTGAGCACTGTGTTTTGCTGGACACTGGTGGCCGGGCTGCTCTGAGTTACCTGGTAGCTTGTGTAGTGTCTCAGGGTAATTGCGCTTCGAAATGCATGCTTGTGCATGTCTCTGACATCCTGGGTATATATATCTTGTAAACTACAGGTTGCCCGGCACAGTTGAGAACTCTGCTATAACATAGTTTATTATGAGCTACACAGTAATAGTAATTGCGCTTATAATTATCATAAAGTCTGACGGAAGAAAGAGAGTGTTTGAGGGATGGCTTGCAGTCGTTCAGCAAGCACAGGTAACCGGTGACGAGGGCCAGCTTTGGTCTTTACAGCAAAGCTGATGTGTCCCAGGAGGATGTGGTGGCCAGGGCAGGCTCACTTGGGCTGGGACTGGTGCTCAGGGCTGGCGCAGCCATCTCCGACCCTCGCGTTAACCAGGGGCCTGCCTAGAAAGCACACGCATGTACGGGGCTGAGCCCAGCGAGAGAGCTCATCCTTCAGTTGGTCCCAGCGGGCTGTGGATGGGACCCTGGGACAGCAACATGAGTTATGCAGTATTAGCTGTTTTTTATTTATGTTTCTGTACAGAGCTCATTAACTGCCCCGCCATTAGCTTCTCGACGTACAGAGCAATTGGATATTTTTCATTTTACAAGTAGAATATGTTGACCTTCAGTCAAATTCAAACAGATACTTTAGGGTAAGATTTAGAAAGCTCATCTTGGAAAAATGAAAATTGTAGTGTGTCAGGCATTACAAATATCTTTATTTTTCCCTCTGTTTCTGAGACTTGACTTCTGATTCAGCACATTAACACCTGCAAGAAAAGCTGTTTTCCCAATGTTCTTGGCAGATTTCTGCTTGGGATTATTTTAGATTGCAGTGTTTTGCTTGCTGATAAGATGTAAATAAACCCATAGGCTCCTATTCCCCTTGATAAAGGAATTAATAGAATAAAAGATGGAACAGTCCCTCTTAAAAATGTTTGCATACATTGCATAACTCTGAAGCCTTCTGAAGGCTGCTCATGCGAAAACGAAAGTAATGTTCACCAAAGTTCAGTGTTGTGTTTTAGCAGGTTACCAGCTAAGGTCAGGTTATTAAGTTGACATTTTCCCAAGTCCTCCTTATGGATACCTGGTCAATTTTAAAAGTCGAACAAGAGAATATCTCCATGTTTAGAAAAAAATGATGGGCTAGAAGCACATCTGATCAGGCAGTAGAAGCAGTGGAAGCATTTAGCAAAGGCTTCTGCAAACAGAGCCGTTACTTCTGCTTCCTGACAAGTCCAGAACAAATATTCTGACAGTGAATCAACTTCTGAATTGTGTGAGCCAAACACTTTAAAAAATGCTTTGTGTTGACTCAGTCAAAGGTTTTCTATGTTGTTAATAAACTCAGCTTTTTCAGTCTTCAAAAGAGCTATTTCTGTCTTCTTCGTGCATCCTTTGTGTTCTCATTGCAGGAAATTGTTAAGACAGGAGTAATCAGTTAACTCTTACACATTTAACTCTGATGAAAAGCCTTTCATAGCCTACAATGGGCTTTGGATCAGCACCTTAAAATTATACCTTAGGAATGAAAATGTTTTCACATAAGAAATTATTCAAGATCTCCCAGGCTAACAATGCCTGCTGGTTTCTGCCATGTTTCCCATGGTAACATGAGCCTTCAGAAAAGAGGGAAAGAACTACCCCGAGTGGGGAACATAACAGGAAGAATGGAAAATACAGGCTTAGGAACCCACTTGTTTCCCAATGATGAAACAGAGAGTGTGCATTTTCATTATTTCTTTCTAATCTAGGCCACTGCTGGCAAGGGCAGGGCTGCAGTCTTCCACGTCACCATCGCCTCTGTGCCTCAAGAGAGGTTTCTTCTTCTCCCAGGAGTGACTCTTGCCTGACATACAACAGTATGAAATGAACAGATATGGGGGGTTTGATGTTATGAGTCCAAAGAATAAAACTCTAACAAAAGAAAAGCTGAAAGACACTCGAGAGATGGTCCAGCCCCAGATCTTGTGTTGCCTCCAAGCAAACCCACATTCTTCTAAATATCAAGTTAGGCAACTGTCCTGCTGTAACAGTTGCAGGAAAAAGCAACACTCGAGCCACTGGAAATGAAGAGGTCTTGTCTGTCTAGGCTGCTCCTGGAACATTGATTAGGAATTCTTATTACGTCTCTTGTTACCATTGAGTTGGTCTCAATTTACCTCATTTTCAATGGACAAGAACAACTGGCTGCTGGCTTTCCCCCCTGAAGTAGCCTCCATTAGTCTTCTCTTTCTTATACTAAACAAAATCAAATCTTTCAGCTTTTTTTCAGAAAAGTCATGTTGTTTTGAAAGCCTGTTAAGTCTCCCTGCTGTCCCTCAGCCTCTGCAGTTCATCTCTGACCTTTCTTAAATCATGTCATCTCTTTTGCAGCTGTCACAATACCGGCTCATATTCGATATATCACCCTCCCTCCAGCTCCCAGTACATGTTGAAGTATGGCTGCATGGAAAGCTACTCCCCACCTGAATTTCATCTTTCCAAATGTGTACCATTTCCTCACTTTGCTACAGGAATCTTGAGTCCTGGTTGTTTGGTTCTTGTCTATTTTGTGGCATTTTAATTTTTACAGACTACTCCCTGTTGCTGTATCCAAGTAATAAATGAAAATGATGAGTAGAATTAGCCCAAGAAGACACTTCTGTGGATGCACATTGAATTATCCCCAAGTGTAAAAGCAATTGAAGAGTTACTTTCTGAGGGTAGAAAATGCTGGTTTTTTATAAGCATCCAAATAGTTGAAATCCTGCCTTTACTGCCAAAGATCCTGTAGAGCTGGAGTTATACACTATTCACTCAGTGTGTTATTTATGTGTACGTTCTAGTTCCACATCACCGATGCTAATCCACTTGCTGAGTTCCTGTTGCCTTCATGAATGTTTGAAAATACGTGGAAGCAGTGCCGTGCTGATCTCAGCACTCGGACGCATCTGTCTTTGTAAAGAACTCCATAAACGCCACACTCCGGTTAGCAGGTGAGTGTAGCCCAAGTCAAGAGGCTAACACAGAATTTTTCAGCTGTATTATAATTGATTGGCGGTAGGAACTTCAGGCTTCCCGACTCATGCACAAGTACCGTTTGAAAAGGTAGAAATCACTTGAAGTGCTCTGTCATTCCGTTCAGAAAAGGATGAGATAGATCACCTGTACGAACTGTGAATTTAGGGTGGAATCCATCTCGTTTAATTCCGGTCGTTTAAGACCTGGATGTCTGATTAAAGAAATAATCTCCCACCCTCTCTAGCGGAGAGAGGCCGAAGAGACTGACGCGCCCAGAGGCAGTTCAAACCAGTCTGAGTCAACACCTCAAGAGGATGAATCATCCTCCTGAGTCACATCTATCAACATACCATGTAAGAAAAGCGTGTGGATAGTCAACCCGGGGCGAGATGAACCCAAGTGTCAGCGCTCACTCTTCAATCCCATCCAGCCCTTGCAAGACAGGCTTTTAGCCTGGACATTAAATAATCCAGCACGTTTGCTTATGGGTGGACACAACATTTTTGTTTGGTTGGTTTCTTAACCCCCACAAGAACTTATTACAAAGTTCAGCAAATGATACCGAAGGAAAAAAAAAATCACTTCCAAATCTCTGTGCTGCTTCAAAACAACAAGACGTGAACTATGTCATTAGCTTTGTTGTTGTCGTCCTCCCTCTGATTTTTAAAGCTTTGCACATAAAGCAACTGGAATCGCTACCATATTTTGAGGCAGGTGACATTTCTTTATCAGATGTACTAGACAGTTGATGACTCTAGTAATGCCCTAATTATGTGTAGTGAGTTGTCTCTAAGTGCTGTATGAAAATGCTTACTGCATCATTAGCTACCTTGGTGTTTACTAAATGTCTTTTATAATACTACAGGGGCCCGAATGAAGGTTGTGTCAGTGATTGCATTCTGAATTTCTATTTTTAGGGTTTTATAATTCAGCCATTTACTTTCACTCCAGGCTGAAATCCGGCATACTGATTCTCAGCTGAGACTAAACTTAATTACTAAATTTAAAAGAAAAGATCAGTGTGGATGGGTTATACAGCAGGAGTGTGGAGGTTTTAACGTTAAGGGAGGTAATGTTTTCCAATACCTTTTCTTTTTGCATAGAGGGGAAGACTTTCAAAGCCTGAGGTGCAGAGCGCAACCTAGATGGGTGAATATGGTTGAATGTAGGCAGGCGCGGCTTGAGAGAGGGGTTTGGTTTATGGCAAACTGCTCCAGGGTTTTCTCGGTGATGGAGACCAGGGACCCTGGAGGTCCCTGAGAAGCTGGGGGGGGCGGTGGGCAGGGGCAGCCCTCTGTTCTCACCCAAAGTCAGCCGCACTCGGGTGGACGCACGAATCGCCATTGGTTGGCGCAGCTGGACAGTGAGGCTTGGTGTCTGACGGAGCTGGTGCAGAACCGCCAGCAGCTGCTGTGGCGCAGGTGTTAGTTCAACCAGTGCCTTCATCGTCTGCCTGATGCGCCATGCTGTGCTGGAGAACGATAGCTTACCACAACTCTTAAGTTTCCACCGAAGCTGGCAAACGGCTCCGATACCTACTCATTACAATTTTGTCACTTTGAGCGTTAACAGCACAATGCTTCTCTGGGTCCTTAGAAATTATTTTCTTTGTGGTACGTGTTGCTGCTTTTTGCACAGTGCTAGCAACGTAAAAATATTAAAGCCTTTAATTGCTCGGAATGAGGTTTACTTTTGCTGTCTTCCACAAAGGTGTAAAAGAAAGAAAAGGAAATTTCTAGAATAAAGTATTGTATTCATGCTGTGCATCCTAAACATAGATCACAAGTTAAACTGTGAGCCATTTTTTTTTTTTTTTTAAATATGAATGTATTAAGCATTCTGGTTTAAAAAAACGATTTTGAAAATTCCCTAGAGAGATCGAAACGTCAGTTAAATGTGTGCTGCGATGAAAAGAATGGTTATTGCCCTATGCTAGTTCTACAGCTGGCAGGAAATCTAAATTAAAATTACAACAATTTAAAAATAACACAAAGAAGTTATTAGGTTTTCACAAACATATCCAAATGTGATCAGCTGCAAAAGGATGTGTGTTGCTGGTGGAGTAATTAGAGTTGCAATTTGACACATTGTTTGGCAATGTCTAATATTAGTAATATTTTGTCAAGTGTTAGAAATAGTCTAGAAATAGTCTGGAAGGACCGTTTAATGGCTGACTCAACTGGTGCTTCCCAGAAAATTTTTCACTGGGACATGACTACATAGTCGTTTTTAAAACAACTTGCTGTAATTCCTTACGATTTTGCGAAGGACTTAATCCTTGTAAAGTGGAGGGCTTCCACTTTTAAAGCACTGTGATGTTGGCCCGGTGGGAGTCATTTCATGTAAGAACGATTGACAATGTGAAGTATCTCAGCCAAAGGAAAACGCAGATGCGCGGGGAATGCTCTGAGTCAATAACACCTCCCATCAGAGACAGCAGTTATAAAAGGATAACGCATAGCCAGTTACACAGCTGAGGAGCGGCCCATCCCCCAGGTCTCAGATGTGCAGCACTGCAGGGTATGGGCCTGGGTGGGAGGGGGTTCCATGGGGCAGGAGACCTGGTGCCCTTGGTGCACTTTGCCTGGCTGTAGGGCTTGGGCACATCCTTCAGACCCTGCCGCTGAACTAACTCTTTGTAGAGGAACTGTTGAGGAATGAAGTGGGTTAATTAACACTGATAATACACAGCTGTGGGCTGGCTTCAGGGGTGGGGGGTTGGCTGATGGGGATAAGGTGCAGCTGTGGCTGGTTCCTGCTAAGCAGTTAAATAGCACCAAGGAGTATAGGAGAGAGTGAGACTTGG
>JAVJGJ010000062.1:50870731-50882323 GCA_035590215.1 Microhierax caerulescens
AAGAGAGAAGAAGAGAGAAGAAGAGAGAAGAAGAGAGAAGAAGAGAGAAGAAGAGAGAAGAAGAGAGAAGAAGAGAGAAGAAGAGAGCCCTGGGTGTGGGAGAGAGGGGGAGGCTGGCTGGAAGAGGAGCCAGAAGAAGGAAGGTTCTGGATGCAGTAGATGCAAGAAGCAATGTGGACTGGCCTGAAGAGGGTGAAGAAACGGCACGGGCAGTAGATGAACCTTTGAAACCTTGTGTGAGACTGATGGTGGTGCTGAGGCGTGAGAGGGCTGGTATGGGGCGGTAAAAGCCTTGCTGTAGCTTGATAGCTTTGCTTGTGCTGTGACAACTCTTGACTATGCATCCGGCATTTGTCAAAATCTTCAGATCATCACCTTAGCATGCTCACGTGAAGAAAAGCGCAAAGTAAAAGCAGATCCGCACAGAGCGTGGCTGCAGAATGCACATGGAGACACAGGGCAGCCTGGAGCAGGTGGGACAGGAGCTGAGTTCCTTCTCTGACCTCGTGTCTTAGGGCTCTGCAATGACCCAGTTCCTCCAGGGTGTGTGGTGTGCGCCAGCAGGACCTCTCCGTGGTGGGTCAGAGGTCTCTTGAATCTGTTTTATTGTTCAAAAATGCCATTATACGTAACATCGGGTGGGAAAAGACAGTACAATATCAAAAGAGTGACTATAGCTTTCAGTGGAAGTTTTAAGTTAGTCAGTTAAACTTAGATTATATACCAGATTAAGTAACTTCGTTAAATTATTTAATTATCCATCTAGAATTCTAGACAGAACATTTGGTCATAGTCCTCTAATAAGCGCTGCTCTACTCTCCCTGCCAGATTATGCAGTTTTAGTTTTCTCTGGTGACTAAAGTAATAACGTGGTAGTATATCTTACAAAAAATCTTCCATTATCTTTTTTGAATCAAAATGGATTTATAAAAATGTTTTTCTTAGTGTTTTCAATTACAAGAGAAAGCCGTATATCATGTGGGTGCCTCATATAACTCAACTGATAACCTCAGCAGTCAATTAAATTTTAAATGCTTCTCCATTAAATACTTATTTTGCCGCAGTAAATAATTTAACATATTTCCATTTAATAGTGTCTCACATCACAAAGTTTTCAATCTTCTTTTTCAATAAAGTCACATCAGCCTATTTATTGAAACTCAAAGAACTTTTGCTTAAAAATTTTTTGGCTAGTGCATTTTCTGCTGGTAACTCTGCACATACACTTCCATTTACCATCTGAGTAATATGTAAAACCAGAAGAGAAATAATTTTTTTAAAAGAAAAACAAAAACCAAACCTGAAAACAAGAGATAAAACTGAAACACACTGACATTTTAACAAATCCTTGTATCAATTTCTATCCCGAGTTCCTATCCAAAATGTGTATCTACTTATTGTCACAATTGGTAATGAGCAGTGTAATTCAGGTCACAGAATTCTCTGATATACTTGAATAACTTCCCAGAGCAATCATCTTCTTCAGTCTTGAATCTTTCTATGCTTGATCTTACCAAAAAATGTTCTTCATTTTCTATTGAGTTTGAACAAGGGAGCCTTGCTGTAACATAAATACCATTGAAAAGCTGGTGTTCACTAGGAGTTGCTTTTTATAAACAGGCTGAAAGCTGAGCTTTCCCCTCTGCAATCTGAAATCTGCCAGGTGACTTTGGTGATAAACTGGGAATTGATTAGAAAAATATTTAGGTAAAGATAGGAAGAATATTTTTATCTGTCCCTTTTTTTTTTTTTTGGGGGGGGGAAGGGGTAAAATGAAAAACAGCTTGAATTTTGCATTGAGTGTCTAAAATCTATAGCAAGTACTAACAACAGGAGAAAGGACTATAAAATAGGAAAATTGAAAATGAAAAGACACAATTATATATATGATACTGTGAATAACATCCATTTAGAAAGGTTGGTCTTAAACAATGGGATGCATGTTGTGTGTGTCCGCGTCTGTGTATGCCGCAGGGCAGGGCCAGGCCAGCCCAGAGGATGGTTCGTGTCGTGCCTTGTCCAGAGTGGATCAGGATAACCAATTTTTATTAGTAACGCCCTTGCCTGTCCAGGACAAAGATAAACCTTTCCCTGTCCCTTTTCCTTGTTTGTGCAGCTGAACTCAGACATCTGAAACCCGGACAACACAGCACTGCAAAAATGATAGCACATCGCCCTGCTAGCTTGGGATTGATCGTGGCGCACAGGACAGGACCGTGCCCACCAAGAAGCCTGCTAACATCTGTGGGTCTTGGCCTGCATAAAACTTACAAGTCACGCTGGGAAAGGTCAACATCAAAAAGTTGTTTGTGCTGGTTGTTATTAAAATGACAAGCCTTTACAATTATGTAAATGGACTGAAATATATTCTATAGACAAAGATGTGCTGCAAATTCATTGCATATGTTTATCTCATTAATTTCATAGCATGAGCTATGCTTTCTGAACACCATTCATGAACATAAACTGCTTATCCCTCCATCATTGTCTTCTCGTTCCCTTTTTTGTTACAGGCTTCGCTGGCCTGAGATTATCAGAAACTCTTTGGAGCAGGGATATGCATTTGGACAGCATCCAGCATGGTGAGACCTGCTCTGGATTGAAGCATTGTCACTGTGAAAACAATACTCAATAGCAATCATATGCAACATATGGAAAATGATGATAAGAATGCCTTTAAAGCCTTTTAATGAGATATGATTATGAATATACTCTTGTCCTGTAGGAAACATTATTGAAGCCCATGAGAAACTTCATGTGTTATGTACCAGCTTAAAGGAAACTTGCTTATTTCTAATTAGTTTGTATCAATAGAAAGTTTTTAATAAGTTAGTCCTGCATTAAAAGAAAATCTTTATGTTAGCATTCATAGCTGTCATTCGTAGGCATTCTCCTATGGAATAATTGCAGATGTGTAGAAATTAATGTTTTCCATACTTTGAAGCACTTAATTTGCATTTTGACTTGGTCCTTATAGATAAAGCAGAGGAATTGAATAGCAGGGATGAAAGAATTTTTTTCTTGGAAAATGTCATACTTCGACCTCTCACTTTGCCAGCAGAAGGGGTGTTTGAACAGATTACATCCCTGTCTGAACCCAACCAATGCTGCTGAGAAGAACCTGGGAATTTCAGGCACTTAACAATGTGTGTCAAGCAGCAGCGTGTCACAGCAGCAGACTACACCTCTACACTTTCTACACTTACCAAACACTTTGCAGTAGTTGGGGTGGAAGGTCACAAAGACATCAGAAATATTATTGAAAAAAAAAAAAACCTATAGACTTCTTTTTAATTTTATTTCAGATTCACTGACGTTGGCCAAAGCAGCACTTTGGAGATGGACAGGTTGGCTTACTGGACCGTATCCTCTCCTGACAACTGACCACCAGGACCTCTTTAAAAGCAGCTGCAGAGACTTCGTGTTGTGGTTGAAGATGCCAAGGTTAATTTTCATTTGGTTGCACAGACTTTAGCATTTCAGTTCACCCCAGGGGTACTCTTGGAGTGAAACCGGTGGCTGGGTGGTGGGTTTTTTTCCCAATAGATAATTTCTGTTTTGGTCACACTTTGGTCAGCTGGGGGGCATGGGGGGAGTTTCACACAATCAGGAAAAGGAAAGTTCATTTTACTCTGCTTTCATACAAATAAAAATGACTTTGCATGGTGGAGAATGCCAGCTGAGGAGTATAAAAAGGGCAGAGCGAGGAAGCAGCTTGTGACAGTTGTTGCTTCTGTAAAGACAGAAAAATCCTGAGGTTGCTCAGAAAGTAGAGCTGATGAGTAAACACTGTTAATAAGTAAAGTAAATAAGTATTTGACTAGATGGGAGTAAACAAGCTTTACAGGATAATCTGAGACAAAATTTTAAATAGTTTCTGTGTTCATTTTTGTATGCAAGAGGGAAACAGGAGAGAGCTGGCTTATGCTGGGTCTAAATGTAGCTTTTGATCCATGCCACCGTGTCCTTAGGGCTCTCAGGCATCCCCATCCTCAATGCAAGCCCTTGCACAGACCATGCCATACAGATGGACGTGGCTTCTTCAACCACTGCTCTTCTTCTTCTCCACTG
Source organism: Microhierax caerulescens (assembly GCA_035590215.1). Classification (NCBI taxonomy): domain Eukaryota; kingdom Metazoa; phylum Chordata; class Aves; order Falconiformes; family Falconidae; genus Microhierax; species Microhierax caerulescens. The sequence goes on from JAVJGJ010000062.1 coordinate 50,874,803, forward strand.
CTGCTGGCTGCAGTGCCTGCTCAGGCTTCCCCCAGATGTCGTGAGGGCATGGGGCAGGGGAGAGAAGCTAATGTCCCTCTCAGTTTTGCTGTCTGTCAGAGGCACATAAAACAAACCGGTGAAAACCTGGTGCTGGTTGTCCTGAGCATTCATTTCTGGACCACGATCCTCCCCGTTTTAGTGAAGAGATGTACTGGTGGGACAGGAGGAGGCTGTGACCTTTATGTGGGTTAAGACAACAGAGCAGGGCAGTACATCTCTCCCAGTGTATTGAAAATGTGTATAAACTGATTATTACTTATTTCAGCAGCTCTGACCTCTAACTCTGCATTGCAGCATACCCCGTGACTGACACCCGAGCAAGGGGCACAGCGTCCCACGCTGGCGGTGGCTTGTGCCCCTCCACCCTCCTGCAGGGTCACCCAAGGAGCAGCACAGCCAGATCCAGCCCAGAGCAGCAGCCAAGGCAGCTCCATCCTTACATCAGTCACCTTGCTGTTTCTCTTTTTCTGGCGGTACCAAGCTGCCTCTATCAGATCCCGAGTGCCAAACCCAATTTTTGAGATATTTCCATCTCTCTAATTAATTAAGAACAGCTTCTGCAACACTGGCATGTTCCTGTTCGCTCAAGAGAAAAGCCAGCCCTTCTCTCCCGAGCATTACAATAGAATGCGGAGTTGTTTAACAGACCTTCTCCGCTTCGGCCTGTTCCCCCTGAGATGGCGAGGAGATCCCCAGGCCAACCTGTGCACCGGCACGCCGTGATGGTGGTGGTGGTGTCACCTGTGCACCCATCGGCACCAGCTAGCTGCTGCCAGGCACCCTGCTCTTGCCAAACCCCTCCAGTTTCTGTAGCCGAGGCCAGATGGCAGTTTTGGAGCCAGGGCCTTGGTTGGGCTTCCTAAATAACCCCCAATCCGTGAGTGGGACTTCTGGTTTGGTGGCATAAAATACTATACATTGAAAGCAAGGGAAAGGCAAACAGGCCCCAGATGAGCAAACGGGAAGCGAATGACAGGGAACAGCACCCAGAAGTGAAGCTGCGAGCGGTGCGGGGTGTGCTCAGCGGTGGGGTCACCTTCGTTGTCACTTGCCTTGGCAGCCTCCTGTCACCTCTTCACGCACAAACCGGGTTTCTTCCAGTGGTTTTTAACATGTGCTAAATAGAAATGCAGAAGCATCACAGGGCACATCCAAACGAAATAAAACCTCATGGAGGGTGTTAAATTAAAGCCAAACACGTGAGATACGAGCCTTTTAGCCGAGCATGAAGCGGGGGAAGCTTCTGCTCTGTATTGCAGCCTAGCAGCATGAGCGGTGATGTTTCAAGTAGCCGTAGGTGGACACACGCCTGAGGCTTCCAGCCTCCTGCGACCCCCTGAGATGTACAGAGACACCTGCACTAAATATGAAATAGCAAAACTTGCAGGCTGCTAAAAATCACCTTGCTTCTGGGCTGTGATAGTCCCCGTGCTGCCCACTGAGCTGCAGCTCACCACGGAGAGAGAACAGTTCGCTGCTGCTTAAAGTGCATCCATTTCATACGCTTTTCCTTCCGTGACTTCCTCCTGTTCAGCATTCACACAGTGCCCATTAAATGAAAACGGTAGATTTAGGATTTTGGTGGTTTGGGGTTCATTTTCTTTTTGCTTACACATAAAATAATCGTAATAGTCTTTAAAAGCTGTTACTCCCCATGCTGGGAAAACACTCTTTAGCCACCTGCTGTAAAGAGCATGTTTCAAATACAACATTTTCTTTAAGAACAGCAACCCTCACTGCTTGGTGGGTTTGGGCTGTGCAGCTGGAGCGCTGCATTCATCCTGCTGACCCTCTGTTGCTACCTGCCCTCAGCTGCCCGTGTCCCTCCTTGCAGCTGGAAGCTGCTGGGCTCCCGCAGGCTGTGAGGCCCGAGGCTGGCAGGTGGGACAACCCTGGTCACAGCGCAGCTCTGGGGCATCCCCCAGACCCCCGCCTGGCAGGAGGTGCTACTGTAAGCCCTTAGGAAATGCAGCCATAGCAGCACGGTTTTGGAGTGGGCTGGATTTAATCCGCTCTGAGTTCAGATCCTGGTGCCCTGGGTGGCACAGAGCCCAACCTTTCCTGGGGGGCTGTAAGTACGATGCTCTCTGCTGCACTTATTATCGCAGGCTTCACAGAGGGAGGGCTGAGCAAGCAAATGCATTTTGAAACAAATTTGCTTTGTATGCAGAGCTGCTGATTTTAAATTTTATCTTAGCTATTTATTTATTCAAATGCCCTATGCACTTTATTTAAACTCTGTCTGTGGCTTGTAAGATTTTATTTAACGTTTGTTCAGAGAAACAGACTAGAATGACCAACTCCCAGCTTAGGTTTTCCTCTTTGTTATCCTGTACATAATGGGAAAAAGAACCAATCAAGAGACAAGCATTAAACTTTTCAGGGAAAATAACTTCTTGGAAGAGACTTGATACCAGTCTCACTCTAATTGCAATGTTGTGAATGATACAAATCAGTTACAAAGTTATAAAATTTAAATGTAAGTATTCACTTTTTTTTTTTAATGACAGTTGTAAGCAAAGGGAATGATTTTGTTATATTACTGCATGCTGCTATGGTATGGATTCCCAGTGAAACAGGGTCTGGGACTGTAGTTTGTACCGACAAGGAGTGAGCAAAGTGCTGAGCGCTCCTCCACGTCACCTCTGTGCTGTGGGTGGCCCTACTTCTGGCCCTTCAGCCTTCCAGAACACGGGAGGGAATGCTGCGGAATCACACCAGCTGTCTTCCAGTGTGGGAGGTTTGAGGTTTTGTGCTGAATTTACAAACAAAACTTTAGAAAGAAGATTTTGCCTTTGGTTTGTCATGTCCCACCTGGGTTGCCCCTTGCACTGAAGGGTTCTTCTCTGTTCTGCTCCCATGATGCTCAGAAAACTGTAAGTTGTTACTCAAATTGTTACTATTCAAACCTCTTACTTGACATTAAGAAATTGCATTTAGATATTCTGCTGAAGTAAATTTTAAATGTCTACATCAGCCCACCTCCTTAGCTGTGAGCCCAACAGGTCATGTCCCAGGCCAGAGGAGCAGAGGGGGTCAGTGTAGCCTCACCAGGGCATTGGCTTTATCAGTTGCGTTTGTAACACGCCGGGCCCTATTATCCTTATGGGCACTGGTGGGCACGTTACGATTCTCAGCAGTTATTAATTTTTATAGGAAGGAGAATGTGTGGAAGAAGGTCAAAGAAGATTAATAAGAGACAAAATGCCTAATAACTACACAATATTAGACAAAAATAGGAGAATGATCACTGCTCATACTGTGCTGCTTGATCTTATTACCCTGCATTAGCAGAATCCATAATTTACAACTTTAATATACTCCCAGCCTCTTTGGGCCAAAATATACATTGCCGTTGTTTTTATTAGCTACATAATAGGAAGATGCTTTCTGCAACATAATTACCCTGCATAAGCAAACACCTAATAACTTTGAGGAAAATTTTTATGAGTGACTAAAAGGGACAAATTCAGACAAACTACAACCTTGTGACAATGTGTTTTCACCTTCAGGTTTCCAGTGTCATAGATATTGTTCTCAAGTAGAGGCTACTCTGCCTTGGAACAGATGTTGAAGGAATGGAAGGCTTTAAGTACCAAAGTTCAGATGTTATCCTCTGCAAACTGTATTAACAACAAATTTGTTTTTAAAGCCCAGAAGGATTTTGGAGGAAAAAAAAAAAAAAAAAATATACAGCGCAGTTCCTAAATACAACACTAAAATGGGACTCGGAAGACTTTGTGTAATATTCCCAGCTCTGCCTATAAATTCAGAGCATGATTTAAGTACTCACAGAATTTCAGAGAAAACTAAACGTTTACTGTACACTTCCACAGGACAGCTTAGAGAATCCCAACATAGGTAGGACTTCATTACCTTACTGGGATTTCTAGGATAATTACATGGAACTAATTACAGCTGTAACTCCTGTTAAACTCTATAAAACTTTCCCTCCAGAGTTACTCCCTCTCTCAGGTGAATGCTTTCAATCAATCCTCTTTATTTTATGAAGCAAGATTTTCAGCTCATCTGAGGCTCTCCTTTTCTGTCTCCAGGTGAATGAAACAAAAAACTGCAACAAAATAAAATGTAAATGGGCAGCTTTTGCACTCCCAAACAAATTGTGTGGATAGCTTCCTTGGGGTAAGTATTCAACAGCCGTCTTTGTACCCCCAGTCAGCTGGGCAAAGATTTTTGGTCATGTTTCAGCTGATTTGGTACACTTGGATGCTGTTTTGTGGAGGCAGATTATATCCACAATCATAAAAGAGCCATTCTGTAGGATATTCCGCAACTTCATATTTTCACCCTTCCCAGCTGTTTCAAATATCTGTAGCCTGGTGATGCTGCTAACTGTTTTTGCAATTCTTAACTGGTGTGAACTCTTAGCATTATAAAATTTAATTAACAAATAGTATCTTGTTATTTGCTTAAGCAGTGAGCCACTTACAATTCTACTGTTTCTCTTCACTCCTGCACCTTAAGTCTCTTAACTCAGCTCATCTTAGCACCTTCATCTAGAAAATGTCAGTGTGCTTCTTTTCAGAGCTAATGTTACAGAAATAATGGGATGCTAACACATGTCAGGGAGATTTTTGCATGTTGTCCTTGGCTGTTACAGTCCAATCTAGTCTTCATTTCAACCATTTAAGCTCCTACTGCCCTTTTTTTTATTTTGCTGGATAGCCTATGTCTCACTGCTCTGAATATGTGAACGATTTTTCTCTTGCATACATAGCAAACTTGGATGATATATATTCATTTTAAGGCATTTCTAGCCTAATCCATCCATCTACCTATCGTGTCTTCCACAGTACAGAGCCATAGCACCGGCACTCATCCAGTGAGTGGTGCTGATAGTGGCTGCTGAAGCTTAATACACCTAAACAAGCTTTGTTCTCTGCTGCAAAGTCACCTTGCTGTCCTCTCTCTCCCCCCTTCTTATTTTATCTTCTGGGATGCCAACAAAAAATTCCTGCTTTTCCATGCTGACCAATATAATTGCATTCTTTCCTTGGTACCTCTCTTGTCTCTTCTGCTGTTCTTAGATGGTGTATTTTGAGGGGGTTAGAAGTCACTTGTGTGTATGGTTAGAGCCCTTCAGCCAGCTGCAAGACAAACACTGCTACTGCCAATAATTACTGTCTTGAAGAGCTCCCGTTCCATATGTTAGATGGTGGGGGTGGGGGTGGGGGGTAAAGCGGGGCGATTTAGGAAATACATCACAACCTGCAACACATAGACACCCACAACAACAACATACAGCATTCCATTTGGGCCACTGTAAATTCTGTAGGTGCTTTCGAATGTGCCGCCCGCAGGCACTGACCGACCTTTACCTGTCCGTGCGTTCCCAGCACGTAGGGTAGGAGGGAACCGCACAGGTAAATAGACCGAAACTCCTGGGCAGACAGCAGGCAGTCAAAAACGGGAGAGCCAGGTTATACCTTACCGAACCGCTCTTTTTCTCTCTGTTCCTTTACGCTTCACACAGCTTATTAACTCCTGATTATTGCCTTAGGGTACAGTGGGTTAAGTTATTAGTCAATCTAGGGATATCTGGCAGTTATCCCTCCTTTTACACAGCCTATACATTTCTTCACATCCTTCCTCCTCTCCCTCAAGCTGTAGCTCAGGTGCTGGATGCACCAGCCACCCCCTCCCCAGCATGGCTGCTGCAGGAGCTGCACTGGGGGGGTTAGGGCAGGGAGGCAGGGAGCCGTAGCTGGAATGGGTCTGTGCCTGGCCACCAAGGGCAGCAGCTCTGTCCCTCTTTCCCCTCCCAGGCCTATGAGTTCGGGGCTCTTGCTGCCCCAGGCACAGCTCCTTCTCTCCCAGGCAGTGCAGGGTAAGGGGTTAAGCAGCAGCCAGCCTCGGGGCTGGAGCAATAGGCTCAGGCTCAGCACCTGCTGTGGGGTTGGTGTTGGCTCCCTGGCAGCCCAGGGGAAGGGGAGGCAAATGGGGAAGGGGAGGCGAGTGGGGAAGGGGAGGCGAGCGGTGCTGTAGGCGGGCAGCAGGCATGTGCCGCAGTGAGCCCGGCCCAGGCTGCAGGGCTGGCAGCAAGAGAAGGACTTGGCAGAGGAGCCCAAACCCCAAAGGGCAGGCAGCAGCGGCAGTGCCAACCCGGCTGTGCAGGAAGGCAGAGCTGGAACCACCGGGCTGGGGGCCAAAGCCAGTGGGTACCTTCACTGGGGGCAGAGGGAGGGAGAAACAGCAGGATTTTCTGGTAACTGTGCAAAGCCTCGGCAGGAAAAATCATTCCCTTGTTAGCAAAGGCTGGGGCTTGTGGGCACAGGGCTAATGCTCCGTAGCCTTTGGTGATGGGGAACAAAGGCACTGGCTGCTTTGTGTTGGCTGACACATCAGCCTGGATTTAAGGATAACTAAGGAGGGTCAGCAAAGATTCCAAAATAATCATATTATGCAGTTTATGGAAAGAAAAGTACATGGCAGGCGCTAGTCACGTCACTTCATGCTGCTGCCCTGAAATGCATTTAGTAGCAGCTGAAGAGATCAGCACAGGAAAGGTTATGCATAATACGTATAGTTCAATTTCCATGCATTGTTTAACTTACTAGATCTAATTCACTTTTCCACCCACTACTTAATTTAATTTCCGTGCGTATAATGACTGGAATACAGCCTCATCATGCTGGAGGCTAGCAGAAAGACCAGGTAGAGGTCAGATGAATGTCTGAAAAACAAAACAAATTACAGAGAACACTGATTGCTTTATTACAGGTTTTATCATCTTGTTTGTAGAAGGAGTAACTTTTGAAGTGATTGTTGAGGATTTTACATCTTTTCACATTTTTGGAGTGACAGAGCAGGTATCATGATAGAAGGCAGCCATAACCCCTTGTTATGTCCTTGCTGATTTCAATGCTTAATTGGTGATAAGCAGAGTAATTGAAACTGAGAAAAGAAGTGCAGGTAAATCATTTGCACTGAGTCATATCGTGCAAATATTTTCCTTTTTGGGCTTGAGCTAGGCTGAGTTTGGGGTCTGCCAGAAATCTAGTTTGTTATGGGTGGTGATGGTTTGGGTTTGTGTGTTTGAGAAAGAAAGCAGAAGAGAATCCATGATGGGCTGGGTTTGGGTTTTTGGGTTTTTTTAGGAGTTGCTTTTTGTTTTGCAAAGTTTTGGGAAGAAATCAATTAAGGCATTTAGATCTAAAGATGTACTTTTCCCAGTTCAAGAGGTAGCTGTCAAATTTCTCACCCTGATATATTCTGACACAACTAGGAAAAGCAAAGAATAGGGAACACCACCATGGACCTTTTCACAAAAAATGTGAACTCGTTAACAGTTACTAATATAAAAGTTTGGTGTTGGTAATATTCAGTAACACATTTGACTAATCCTTGGAGTGAGTGGGTTTGCACCATGGTTTGAATGTCTAGAATATGAGCAGTAGGAGATTGTAAAATAAGTATTTGAAGATTTTGCTTTAGTTCCATAACTCTCATAAAATGAGA
>JAVJGJ010000062.1:50897849-50918862 GCA_035590215.1 Microhierax caerulescens
AATTGTGAACTATATAATCTGTTGCCTCTCCTTTTGGGCTGTCTGCAACCAGCTCTTCCTCGCTTATGACAAAAATACAGCTTTCTTAAATAAAAACCTAAAAATGTTGTTGTTTACAAGAAAAACTCTGAACAGAAACCTTTTTGTGCATTATAATGAAACCATAAAGGAAGGTTGAATCCCCCCCCACACACACACACACAAAACAAATTAAGAATGCAAAATGTGTCAGAGGTGCAAGTCCCCGATGGAGGGGAAGAATCAGCTGAACAAGCAAAGTTTTCCTGGCCCAAAATGTAATAAATAGTATTATAAAGTATCTGGTTTACAAATACCCGATTTCGGTAGACCTGGAGTGAAGGAAAGAGCCAAGTGAACTTGTCAACCAATAACCTCTTTAGGTTTATGTAGACAAATGTCTTTTTTTTTTATTAATCTCCTATTTCAGGAAAGCTTCATACAAGAAAAAAAAATCATTTTTTATACAAGAAAAATCACTGTTCTGAAGTGGCTTTTGAAATATGTCAGACAGAATCTCTTTGTGAAAATAATAACTATTTTCCAGGGCTATTGAGTCAGAAGACATTTAAATTGCAACCCATTTCCTTCTTAAAGTGCATAGAAACCCGTTGAAGGTTTCAAGCTCTTGTTTCAGCAGGGTAACTTAGCTACAACATTAAAGGGTGCAGGGGAAGTTATTTTTGCAATTAGTTGCATTTTAAGCTGCTTCATTTCCAGGTGGCTGAAGGTTGGGGTGAGCAGGTCATGTAGAGAGTGAAGAGGGCGGATAGCCTTGTATCGTTAGGAAAAAAAAAAAAAAAAAAAAAAAAAAAAAAAAAAAAAGGCTTCTTGATTAATTTCTTGGTGAAAATAGCTACGTGTTTCAGTTGGCGTTCCAATTTTAAAAAGCTGCTTTTGGACTGTGAAATTGATTCGTCCAGGACTGGGCACACACTTGTAAATAGGAAGGATGGAGAAATTTGCCCTGGTGGAGCTGGAGGACACTTCCCGAGACACAGTGAAGACCCTGGCCTCAGGGCTGGGAAAGAAATCATTTCACTCAACCCACATTTTCTTCTGCTTCAGGATACAAAGTTCTGGATCCAACCATATGGGCTGAGCTCCATATTTTCACCTTGAGACTATTTGCCCTGGGGCAGTGTGCCATTGTAGGACTCTGAAAATGCAGCAACACATGCAGAGGAGAACCACGTGTGGCTGCAGGTGCTTCAGGCTTTCCCAGCATGGTCTTACTTAGCAGCTCAGCTGGGTCCTGCACTGGGGAGGTCCACGGATAGCTCAGCGAAAGGACCACACTGCGTTGCCAGAACTTTTCTTCAGGGACCATTTCAGGTGGTGATTCAATGTGTACTTGGAGGCCATCATTTGTATTTCCTTGTGCTTCTGTTGTAATTCTATTTTTGTGTATTGGAAAGAAAAGGAGAATTTTTTAAAATAAATTGGTCTAATTGGAGCAGAGAAGTTGCAGTCCCTCTAAGCAAAAAACGCCGCTCGATGGAAGAACTGCATCAGGTACCAAGTCTTTGGGCTAACTGGGCAGCTGCAGACTTCAGTGAAGAAGGGGGGGGGGGATGCTGGGATGGGATGTGGTCCAGCCTTGCTTGGGCCAGACTCCCATGGAAGCCCAGAAATGGTCTCGTCTAGTCCTCGGAGCGCAAACTCTTGAGACTGGCAACCTATGGCTGCCTTGCTGAGCCATGCCAGCCTCAGCCCTCAGCAGAGTGGGGACACGCCGGGCTGCAGCCTTGCCATTGCGCTGCCCCAAGCTCCACGCCTGTCCCCGCTGGGCATGGCTGCGGGAAGGTGAGATGGGTTGTTGCTGGGGGTTCAGGGTGAGTTACGACGCAGGGAATTGGAGACCACTGAGCAAGTGACCTGGCTGCTGCTTCCCAGTCACCCCCTGTCCTTACTGCTGCCAGGAGGGACCGGCTGCAGGGCATCCTGAAGGGGATCCCAGGGCTCCCCGAGCTTCACTGGCTTTCTAGAAACTGCACTGATACAGCCTGGTGGCTCCACAGCTGCCTTTCCCAGGCCCCACTGCTGAATATGGCAGGTCGCCTCTGCGTGCATCTCCCTGAATTATTTCTCCTTGCAGCTGCATTGTGACTGCAGCAGATTTGAGCATGGCAGAAGATACTTCAAGTGTTTGCACGTAAGCTGAGAGCAGTTTCCCCAAGCTCCTGCCCTAAGGTGTGAAGTAAGGTGGGCTCTTCTCCGGGGGCCCAAGGGCAAGGAGCCGACTCAGGAACTTGGACAATGCTCCTAAGGAACCTGTCCACGTTGGCAATGCAGAAGGGCTGAGGAGCTGAGCTTTTTCACTTGGAGAGTTAACACAGATGCCAAAACTGGAGTATCCCTAGGTGGGCAGTGCCACAGCAGCCTGACACACACCCTGCCATGACACACAGGCTGGATGATTTGCCACCACACGTTTGTGTGAGCTAAAGCTTCTGAGGCCGTTTTCTTATTCTCACCATCTTCTCAAACACGTTGTATAATCAACGTGATCCTATGCAATAGCCAAATGACCAGACTTAGTCTGAAAAAAACCCACTACAGGAGTTCCTCTGGGTCTGGAAAAGAAGATAAGTGCAAATGTGGACACTGTGGGTCTGGACCTGCTGATGAGAGCCTGCTTTAGTGCAGAAGGAGGAATGCCAGCCCAAGGAATGGGGGAATGAGAGCAAAGGGCTGCTAAATGCAAATAAAGACCAGTGACCCATCACTGCAGACAAAAAAGCTTGAGGTGCACCTTAGCCAATAGCCTCAGCTATGGTGAGTGTGGTCAAAGTGTGGAGTGGCATAAAGTTTGTGCGTGAGTGGTGAGAAGTCTAGCATGAGTAAGCATACAGGATGCTCTTGCGGTTAGATGCCATTTCTGGTATCTCCTGATCTTGGGAATGTTAGAAATCCACCCCTTGCTGAAGTTTAGGGCAACTTGGCGCCTACTGCAGTGTTAATTCTTCAGGGATAGGTGTCACATCAAGGAAACGGCGTCTTTTCTCCATTTTCCCCACAACAAACTGGAAATAAGATGGAAAAGGTTTCACTAGTTGAGGAAGTACCCAGACAAAACAAGAAATTGTGTTCATGGTTCATTTCAGCCAGGACACAATGGAGAATTGGACTTACGGTAATACATTATGGAAGAGTTTGGGAAATAACAGTTATGGTAGCTCTGCTTTCTACACTGTGCTTTTTACACGGGGTGTTGTAGTACTGGCAACAAATAACAACAGCCTCGGTTCATTATTCAGGGATAAACCTATGGAAATAAGGAACTAGACTTCCTTTATCCACTGAGAGTTCCACATGATAAAAAAGCCATGATTTCTTCACCCTAGAGCAATGTGTTGGCCCATATAAGAAAGAGAAGGGACTGTCATATAATCATAAATCATCTTTTTGGGTCCAGGCAGTGATGTACTGCTTGCAAGGTTAAGCCATGGCTGGTGGGTTAGCAGTTAATGTGCTGAATATTTAATTGTTGGACTGCGGTTTGAGCTCAGCTTCAGGTCTGAAGCCAAGCGGGTTTGGAGGGCTCGCCTCTACTCTTAGCAGACAATAGTTGTCTTCACAAAGAACAACCATGCATCGCTTGCTTATCATCCCTGGCAGTTTTTCCTCACGAAAAGGGTCGGACAAAGCTTGCGGAGTGCATAATGACCTCTGGCTCATGAGGGTGCAGGGGATTTTAGTTGCGTGCAAACAGTGCCTGTGGGGTGTCTGCTGAATTAACTGGGAGGAATGGAAAGGTCTGATGGCGAGTTCCCAAAAACACATGCGGTCTGTCCCTGCGATTCTCACTGGGTAAGCAGGGGAAGACAGACAGTAGCTGGAAAGGAGAGATGCAGTTTTCATTTCTTAAGAAATTAATCTGTGAATTATTTTACTGGGTTTAATTCCGTATGTTTTAAGTCTAGCGATATTTTAATCTAATTGCAAAAGCAATAGTTCTCTATTTTTAGAGTGAATATTACATTGGAGGAGTCCATACTAAATGCGAACAGGATGTGATAAATCAAACTTCCTTCTATTTTTTATTCAATTTTCCATCAGCTCTGATACTTGCGTGCAATTCATCCTTGCTAAGCATTATGATTTCCCCCTGCTTTACTCTATTACAGCGTTGCTTCCCAGGGGTTTTATTGGTGGTACAGAACAGGGACTATCAAATTCTATATAGCTGCACTGTATGGGTAAAATCAATACATAAGCCAAGTTTCCACATTCTAGTCACTGCCTTGGAGTCAATAAGGCAAGGGCTGAAGGGAAAGCAAGGCTTGTGTACTCATTATGTAAAAATAACAGAAAACTCATCCTTTTCAGCTGGTTGTATAGAAATTCACGCTGCAGGAGATGGTGCTTCTAGCTCTGGTAGAACCAGAGAAAAAATATGTGGGCAAATATATAGTGAAAGCAGGTTAGATGTGAACATCATCTCGTAACCTGTAGCAATTCATCTCTGTCCACTGACTCTGCTTCCCTGGGCTCATGCTGGCTCCGTGTCCTGGGAGGACCCAGGCACCAAATGCTGCTTCTGCCCACATGGATTCGCACACCACCGGCCCCTCTCCCTGCGCTCCCAGGAGACATCCAGTGCAGCAACCGCATCCCAGCCCCGAGCGTCTCCCCGATGACGAGCCTGGATTGCACTGCTTTTGCAGGGGGAGTAACGCTCTGCAGGGATAGCAAGAAATGCCTCTTAAACAGTGCAAGGGTGCAACCCCCTGTGTGAACGTGGGGTGCTTGTCCCTACTCCGGACACTCAGGGATGGGATTTCATGTGGGCACCCAAATTGGCCAAGGCCAGCTGTCCATCCCACCGTTAGGCGGGGGACACTGGAGATGCTGAGTTGCTCTGAATAATACCATGCGCTGACTCAAAGAGCGAGACACTAGTTTTGGAGGGCACCAGTTCCAGTAAGTGCTGCATTAGGTATTGCAAAAGTGGGGGTGGCAGAGGGGAAATGCTGTAATGAGGTAGTGAAAAAAGTGAATTATAATAAGTGCACTGTCTGGTATTGGCTTTAAGATTGTATGGCTGTAATAGGGGCTACAGACTCATCCTGCCTGCAGCAGCAGCATTTACAATGCCCTACTCATACCCACCAAAAATCAGTCTGTTCTTTTCACAAGATCAAACTGACTTTTTTTCTTTCAAAATGACAACTTAGCTATGATTTTTTTTTTTTTTTTTAAGGAAAATGTTTCTTTATTACCTGCATAACCAGGCAGAAGAAGGGAAGATTTTTTTATTATTATTATTTTGTTTTAGGGTAGTTACTGCTGAGCTTGCTGTATTTCATACTACTATCTTTGTTAACAGCTTAGTTCATTTATGACTATCAGGTTTTGATAGAATGGATACATTTTATTTTATTTTCATTATGGTCTCAGCTTGCAAGGTGTCGCTGCTCATGCTGAGTCCAAAGACACTTTAGGCTTATGAGTTTTCTATCATTTTGTTAAGATGAACTCATTAATTTTTCTTCAGACTAAGAAAAGCCAATGCAAAAAAAACATTTCAGCTGCTGGACAGTTGGTCATACCATGGCTATCCGACCACTTTGCCGCAGATATCAGCATAGACTCTATGCTGTGTTAGTCATGACTTTGTAAATTAAAGTTAGTTGTTTGCTGTTCATTTCTAGATGGTGGTTGGTTTTCTTTTTTCCTTAAAATGTTTTCTGAAAGATCAGTACCTTTTAACTGATCAGGAATTTTATAAAATGTCTTATAACTCTACCCTGCAGCTTCTCATTTATGTTAAGACCATTTTCTAAAGACTGAATGTAATTACTATCTATTTAAAAGTTCTTTACAGTGCCCAAGTGTGTAGGTGAGCATTCTGCAAAAGGGATTTGCTCAGTTGCTATCTTGCAACATGTAAAATAGGAGCAAGAAGAACGGGCAGCTCAGCTTCACTCACTTTTTCCTTCATAGTTTCTGAAAGAAAAGTACCATCAAACAAGCAAACAAAAATATACACAGGAAAGCTGTTTGGGGCAAAAATATCCTTCCTGTAAGTGTCTTTTCTGGCATTGTAATAGCTGTGTTTGGACAAAAATATATGTATCTGTGCTGAGATTCACAGACTATTACCGAGGAGGAGGCTTACTTTCAGGGAGAATTCTCGATGAATTGATTCCTCAGTTCAGCCCGTGTTTGCTTTTTCTTATACCCTGTAGGTTTTGGCTTGCACTCAGTTTTTTGAACAAAGCCATTTATCATGTCATGTTTGACTTCTGCCTGCTCTCTGCTCAAGTGGCCAGGGCTGCCCAAGGCACCCATTAGCTGCACACCTGCCCCAGAGCCGCTCCGGCCACCCGGAGCTACCCCGGGCTGCTGGCTGGGAACCCTTTTGCCCTGATAAGCCCTGGGGCACACGCATCGGTTGGGCTTGCCATGAAGAGGGAAACAGCCTTAAGAAGGAAGAGTTTTAATACTTTAATTGAAGGTTTCAGATTCATATGAGCGATTTAAACTACAGGCTTGCTTTTTTTTCTTTTTTTTTTTTTTTTAAATTACATTGCCTGGCTCTCCAGGTTCCCCTTGTAAACTTGCTGGGGCTGATGGCATTCCCTTACATTTATTTTTCCCACTTTGGTTTCTATAATTAAGCATCTCATGGTTTGTTAGGATACAATACATGAAAAAGGGTTTTAAAGTTGTTGATTTACGATGGGAAGCCAGGTAATCACAGTTTCTTACTGCCTGCTACACACAACAAGACAGGAGAGGTTTTGTCCATTTTTTAGAGGAAAAACTTATTCAGAAAATCACGCATATTAAGAATAGCACACACTTAATTTAATACCCGCTGAAGCGGTTAGATTTCAATATTCAAAATCAAGGAGTTGCTTTAAGCGTTTCCCTGACTGAGCTTATATTGTGAGTGGGTGCATTGGACTCATCACAAAAACTGGAACCCATGAAAAAAACTCACAGAAGAAAGCTTCAACCCCCCTTCAATGCAAGCAGGTTAACAAGGCCCGACCCAAGCAGCAGTCACCTCCGTTTCTGCTGGCTTGCTAGAGCGCTCAGTGCTTTCCTTGTGAGTAGTGGCTATTACTCAATTAATGTTTCCTTTTTTCTTCAGCTATCAAGTACTAGCCATTGGCAAGACGGCAGTGAAGGAGAAGAAATTGTCAGGTAATATCCCCTTCTAAAGAAAAATCTATACAAGCAGAAGTCAAGTCTGCTGTCAGTAAAAGGCCAGTGTGAGTGTGGGCTCCAGCAAGCTGCTTGCCCAGGTCTCCTTAAATTATATCACGATAAAGAAAACTTGCCCTCCAGTTGTCAAAATTCATTAATAGAAAGGCACGTGCAAGGCAGCAGAAACTCTTTGCCATGAAGATTAGTAGCCTGAACTCTTCTGAGTTTAGGTTATTCAGCTCTTAATAACCTCAGCTCCTCTGTTCAGCCACAGCCGTGCCTTTGCTCATGGTCTGGCCAAAGCTCTCCGTACCTGCACCATGAAGGACATGCCAGGTGACGGCTGGTGTCAATAGCACTGTGTCCATTGGCCTTGCGAACAGGTTTGGAGATGTCCTTTCCTCCTGGTCCACAGGCACCATCCAGTTGAGCCTGGACCTCGGGTCTCTCTCACACATCAACATCCTCCACATCCCGTCAAGGAACGCGCCGTGTGCCCTCCTTCCTCGGCAAGGAGGGCTCCCTCCCGCCTCCCTGCTGCCCCGCACACCAGTCGGGCAGCACGCTTCCGCTTCACGAGAGAAGGTCCTTAACAAAAGTACTGACAAGGTTGTGCCCTAGACCCAGCCTGAAGCGGTGTTAACGTATATCCCCCATGGGAACCGAGTGCTGCGCTTCCCTGCCCTGCTAAGCCACCCTGGGAACACTCCAGTATCCCCCCAAACTGTCCGAGCGCCCACTTGCCCATTTTACACCATTTCTTGCTGCTGGTTTCTTTCCTTTGGTGACGTGGTGTATCCCCCTCCTCTTCAGCACACGAGCCACTGCTCGCATGAGGAGGCAATACTGAGCTTTCAAGTTCTAAAAGGGCAGAATTACCCAGCAGCAAGTGGAAAATGAAGAATTTACCCTGGTACCTTATTGCACCAGTACTGCGCCAGGCTGGCGTCTGAAACAGAACGGCTTCCTGCGCCATGCAGCTTGCTTCCAGTTTATCACAGCATGGTGGGAGCACTGGTTCTAGCAGCAGGTTGCAGCCCCTGTCTCTGAGCACAGGGCAAGCACACGCTTAACTTTTCTATATCCCAGCACTGATGTCACCTCGTGGGGACGGCACGTAACACATTAAACCACTGCTTCGTCTTCAGCTGTGCGGAGGGTTTCCCCGAGACACCGAGCCTAAGCCATGAGTCCAGAGGAAAAGTGGTCAGATTGCCGGGACAGAAAGTGCAATTCCAAACAACAGGATATTTCAAACAATCGGATGCAACCTTAATCTTTGCTTTAAACACATAAATCTCTTTGCATAATGGATCTCACTTTTAATAATTACACGTCTTTAAAAACTACATTAGTTGTGGGTTTTATCCATCTAAATTTAAGTGGAAAGGTATAAGCGGCCAACTGATGCTAACATTTCTTTTTAGCTCTCAGAAAAAGCGGTGTGAAGGATACAGAACAGTGGCATTTTTTCTCTAGCGCTAAGGGATGACTCATTAGCACTTCGAGTCAAGTTTCTGCTTGTACGGTATAAAGCTTTGTTTCATAACGATACATTAGTCGCCAATTTTGATACTTTAATAGAATATTCCCTTCTTCAACAATGAATTACTACAATTAACTTCTCCCTCCCATCTCCCAGCCACGAGCCTGTGACAACAAGCATAGAGCTGAAAAAAAAAAGACTTTTGTCATTGCCGTTTGGTTTTGAGAGGGGTCTACAGAGAAACAACCCTTAGTTTGTTAATTGGAGGATTTTTTAGACACCTGTTACTTAAAATTTGTCTGGGAGCCTCGAGGAGGAAAGCAAAGGCTGAGCGGGCTCTGTGAGAGCCCCTTGGTGTTTGCACGGTCCCTGGCAGCGTGCTGGGCATGAGGGCAAAGCCTTGCTGCTGCGGGGAGGAAAACCCCTTCCTCGCCCCGCTAGGAGCAGGTGACACACATCGGCTGGCAGCTGAGCCTGATGGCTCTGCAACCGTAACCAGCATCCCTGGCACTGGTGGCTCTGGGGGGTGGCGCGGCAGCAGAGGACGGTGCTGCCAGCCTTGGGGACAATAGCGGTCGTTTTCTGGGGGCAGTGGGGGAGCTGCAGACCCAGACACCTTTGGCCAGACTGGCCAAGTCACTCTACATGCATTTTCAACTGAACTTTTTCCTGCTTTTTTTCCATGACGCTTGAGTTTCAGTAGTCGTTTGCAATGGAACTCAGCAGATTTTTCTGTTCTCTGTGGATAATTCCTGTCTCGCGTCTCGATTCCTGCCACATCCTGCTTTGCCCAGTCCTGCAAAGCTTTTTAGGCTTATTATGCCTGTCCTACATAAAGTCACAATAAAGTTGTATCGCATGGATGTGTTTGATGAAGGAAGAGATCCAAAGACACTCAGGACACAGCAAAGCCAGGATCCGGCCAGGAGCAGGAGCCTCTCAGCTCACTCCAGTCGTGCACAGACAGGGAGAAGGAGCTTCATCCCGGCATTCGCCTGCAGGATTTCCTCCAAAAACGCTTGGCAGCCCAGGCTTTGCGTTTGAAAGGTCCTATTTCCCCAATTAAGGAGGCAGAATGTGTTTGTTTTGTAGGAGAGGCGGTGCTTTTGGGGTTTAGTCAGACCTTGCCAGGAAGACACAGAAATTGTTAAGCTGATATGTAATTGGGAGTGAGAGGGTGCTTTCTAAAAAATAATGAGTAAGCAAAGTTTAATTGAGGTGAGGAAAAATATAAAAGCTGGAGCTGGTCCTTCAATTGGTGAGATCAAGTCTCAGCTGCTCTTCCCATGGATGAATTTTTAATTAAGTATAATCTGACTGCATTACAGATAGAAGATGAAACAAAATACTCTGATGAATCCAGTTAGATGGCCAGATCACGTCCACTTCATCGCTTCTTCACTCCCTCTTCCCTGTGAAGCACTGCAAGAAATTTAAATCAATTAAACCCCTTTGGTTCAGAGTTGTAGTGTTCTTCTGGCACAGCAGCTCTTGCCCAGGGACATGCAGACAGCTACTCCTGGTCACCAGCTCACTAACATCCACCTGAAAACTGGTTCCTTCCTTTCTCACACCCAGTTTCATTTTTCCAGTCGTTCTGATCGTTAGAAACATCCCTCCATTTTCTGATGTAAATTGAGTTATAACTATATTGGAACATTTCTTCTGCTAGGACAAAATTTTCCTTCGGTTAGATAATTCTCCTCCTCCGGTATTTTGGCTTTCATCAGAATGGCAATCTTCTTCCCCAAAACAAGCTTGCTTTTCTCCTAGGTGCTGCAGTTGGCATTTTCTGTACCAGTTGATACTCCCCTCCCTTCAGGTTTGGTTACCAAAATTGCGCTGTGCTGAATATGAAAACACGGGCTTTGTGAAGTTACATTTCGCCCTTTTTGTGCCTGGTGTTTGGCCCTTCTTCTAGATAACATGGGAACAGCAAATGTAAATAGCTGTCCCCTACGCAGTGCCATGCTGGGTGGGTCCTGGGGTGCCTCCCCCTCCCCTCCAGGGGGATGTGCACTTTGTGTCCCTTTCAGCCTGAAACATCTTGAAACATTTTCTAATTCTTGTACTCATTTCCCATTTTCTCAAGTAATTTTTCATGTTACAACAGAGTGATGAAGCATAGATAGATCTATTGCATTTTTCTTGAAGGAAACAAGTTACCTTAACAACGATAAATTAGTCTGGTATTATATCCCAGTTTCCATTTACCCTTATATATCTAATGGAGCACTGGTTATATTCCTGTCCACATTGGCCTTCCAACTCACCATCTTCCATGTAATAACTCTTTTGCCTTTAAAATAATACTTGCGCAGTCCAGATAATTAAGGAAATGAAAGCAGATAAAACACGGACCACATATTGACTACGTCTATAAAGTTAAGTAGTGCCAGAGCACAGCCAGAGACACAGGAAGGGTACTGGTCTATACTGGTGCTTTGGCAGAGCAGTCGCTGGCACACCTTCAGGCATTGCACGGGGCCCTCCCAGCTGGTGCGATGACACCCAGACACGGCTGCCTATGGCTTACCTGGGCTGTATTCTACGTGCAGCTAACCAATTTGGGCTCATCGTGATGAAACTAATTGGTGTCGTAGCCCGAGTGCCAAAAACTCAGCGAGCAGCTGAGTTCATGAGGCATTAGATCATTTCTGACATCGCTCCGTTTCAAACTGGGCGCTTCTCTAGAGATGACAGCATCTCTTGTGCTGGAAAGAGTAAACTGTACCCACTGTAATTAGTGTTAAAAGCACTTTTGTCCTCATCATCAACATGTCATCTCGACAGCAAAGGAGAAACAGATTTGGGATGCTCGGCGCTGACCTGCGTGAATTCCCCTGCCAGACGGGGTGGACTTCTGGCTGCTGGGAGAGCAGGGAGGGGTGGCTAGGTGGTGGTGGTGCAGCTGCCACCCATCGTCAGCGATCCCTGAGTGGGGCAGTCATTTCAGAAGTCCACTGTATTTCAGATTACACCGCTGAGTGAGACAGAAGTACGTGTAACTCCAGCAAAACACACAGAGCTGGGGGTGGTGTGGTGTAAGGGCTTAGTAGCGACACCATCGCTGAGGAAGCGCAGGTTGTAATCACGGACTGGAGCTTGAAGGGGACCATGAACTAAGGACTTCTCGAGGGTTTTGTGGTGGTCTACCTGAGAGGGGGCAAACAGTCATCAGACCCTAGACAGCAGGCATTTCAAGATGGTCCGGACTGGAAAGTTGGTTTCCATGCTGGGGATCTACCAAGGGCTTAAAGGCGGTATCGGCTCAGCCACGCCGTGCCCTCGGAGCCCTGGTGGTGCCACTCGGGAGGCTGGAGGGCTCCTCTGAGCAGGGGAGAGACTCTTCATCAGCAGGAGATTCTTCACTCCATAGTGAAGTTTGACCCAGACCCTGTAATTTGTGGTTTCCTTTTTTTTTCCAAGCATAGGAAAAATAATTTGCTTTTCCAGAGTTTCCCACCTATGTTTTGGAAAGGTGAAAATGATTTTGTAGTCTCCGAAATGCCAGGGAAGGCTGCAGAGCCTTAACCTCAGCCCCACACAGGGGTGCCAGGAGCAGCAACGCCGCCTTTCCTCCTGGTGCCGTGCCTGCCCAGGACACCCCCCCGGGTACTCACACTTCTCACCGGCGTGTAACCTTACAGATGGCTACTTTTTGAGGCAGAGGTTCAGAGGTTAGCTAAATGCGTCACACATCATTCTGGTTTGACACTTATAATGCTGTATTCTGGAAACAGTTAATAGCCAAGAGTACAACGATGACTTTCATAATTCAAAGTGACCCAAATCATTATGATATCTTTTACCAGTAGTCATCAATTTCCAGAATAAGTTCCCACAGTTTTCTCTTGCTGCCTATAAAATAACCGAACAAAAGGGTTTGCTAAAGGGGTGAGATATTTCATGCATCTGAAATTTTCTCACACTCTTGAGATCCTGAAAATAATATGCACTCTCCATATTTCTCACTGCAAATGACACCAGAAACTCATTAATTTATCTCATAAAGAAATACGGGTAAAAATTATATTCACTCCTTCTGCCTTCTGCCCAGCAAGATGATTTGATGTAGGAGACTGGAATGCCTCTCAAAATCCTAGATAGGTTTCATTGCATTTATATTTCGCTGACACAAGCTGCTGAGATGAATTTCCCTCGCTGCTGTGCCCACAGCAGTGCCAAGCCACTACCATTGAGGTTCAGGTCTTCTGTGTCACATCTCTCAAGGCAAAGCCCTTCTTTTCAGAGACGTGAATGACTATGTCTTGCCCAGAAGACATTTCTGGTAGGTATCAGTGAACCCAAAATTCAGGAACCTAGAAGCAGAGAGTGTCGTGGGTTTCTTTGAAACTGGGGGGGGTGGGGGGGAAGAAAAAAAGAAAGGAAAAAAAGCAAGAAAATAGAGCACTGGCAGTAGAGAGGAGGCAATGAAAAAAATTACCCCTAAAACATCCGGCTGTTAAAAAAATATCAAGTCAGCCAAAGGCTGATTAGTAGCTGTGGTACAAGGGAGATCCTATAAGGGGTGTAACATATCTTGGTGTATTTTTGTGGAAGAAAAATTATCCAGCAGCAAGGATGGAATTCTTAATGCAATAAGTATTTCATTAAGTCCTCTTAATGAAAGGGATTGGAAAACAACAGAATGAAAAAGCTCTGAAGAAATACAAATATGTAATGAGGAGCTGACTCCTTCTGCCCTGGAGATGAAGGCAGGGGACAGCAGAGTCGAGAGGACTGTCGGTGTAGATGAGGCACTAGTGGCTTTGGCTGGCACCTCCAGGGCTTCAGAAAGACACTCTCAAGGTAATACACTGGTCAATTAACTTTCCCTTTCCCCAGAGGATCTTAGCATCCAGTTGTTTTTAGACCTAGCTAGAAAATTTGGTTTAATTCTCTTTCCTGAGTTAAGATTTCACACGTGGGAAAGCTGAGGTGAGGGCGAGACCCAGGATTTGTCTCCATCAATGTCAGCACGAGTAGGTTGTCAGGGAATTTCTGGCAATAGAAATAAAGTTATTAACTTTACCTGTTGTTGGTTTTGTGGATTGTTTTGTTTTGTTTTGTTTTGTTTTGTTTTTTTAACTGTATGCCTTGCAGTACACTGGAAAAAATATTGTGCCTTTAGGAATTGTTTTAATGTGGAGTAAATAATTATTTTGCAAGTGTTTCATACCATGCACGATGCTGCTGTACTGAGCTTGGTGCAAACATAGGGGTGGGATGTGTCTGCTAAAGGAGCTTGTGCCATTATGCAGTGATTCAAAACAAAAGTCTACTAACACAAAAGATTTGTATTCCTCTTAATGTTATCTTTTTCTTTTCCTCAGCTATAATACTTTGAATTTGTTTTTAACTGATGCTAAAGTCTTGTTTGGGGAACAAACTTTTGGGAATATAACTTTGTGAGAAGAGTGTTCAAGGCTGAGCCTTTGTGGTTACAGGGATTCACAGTTTCACATTTCCTTTTCTGTTGGAAATTTTTTTTAAGTATGCCAGAAAAAAAATTACATATTTGACATGGATTTTTAAGAAACAGTCCCGCTCTGCCCGTGTTTTGGATAGGGATCATCTCAACAGCAGAATTATGCTCATTGTTGAGGCTGAGACGAGATGCTCGGGATTACCTCTGCCCTCTAAATGTCTTGTTCCTGCAGTTTAATATATCTTCATGATGGGCAGTGTCAGGGAGGCTGAAATCTCAGACTTTCCTGGTGTCTGGCTGAGGATGACAGACTGCTAAAGGACAATTTCTTGTGGCCTTCTGGAGGACAACCATGCTTTTACCTTATTTTCGGAGATCGCTTGCTGGCTTTTTCCTGTCAGGATCATTATTTTCCATCAAGGCGGCAGCTTCTCATTTTAAAACAAATATTGTCCTTGAAAGCATCCCATTGGCACTGATAAAATGATGCTTCATTGAGTTATCTCCATAAGCACATCAGCAATTGCTGTGGATAAATTACATACATCAAAGACTTTTA
The DNA here is from genome assembly GCA_035590215.1 of Microhierax caerulescens. Taxonomy (NCBI): domain Eukaryota; kingdom Metazoa; phylum Chordata; class Aves; order Falconiformes; family Falconidae; genus Microhierax; species Microhierax caerulescens. The sequence goes on from JAVJGJ010000062.1 coordinate 50,912,505, forward strand.
AAGACCATACTTGGGAGTAAAATTAGCTTCTTGCCTTTGCACCATTAATTAAGCCCAACACCACCCTTCCACACATGCTGCTTTCCCTAATAGCCCATGCTGTCTGCAAAGGATAAATTACTGCCTGGCTGCTCATGTTAAATTTTCATACCCTGGGTATAGCGACACAATCTAGTTTGTGTTTATGTGTTCTGGGAGAGATGTGAAGTTGCACGCATCCGCTGAAATATTGCACAAGTCAGAGCTCAGCCCAGCTCACTGTGCCTCGGTTGGGGAAAGCAGGCATCACCCGCACAGGTTCGCTGCTTCTCACAGAACGTTTTGCACCAGGGTGTGTTTATTTCTCCAGTCTCAGCATGTATGGCTGCCCGTGCAATACTGTACGCTCTCGAAGGTATCTCACGGGTCTTCCACCCCAACGACCCAGTCTGCTTGCCTTTATTTAGGCTCCAGGAGGGGAAGGTCTCTTCAGGGAGCCTGTTTTGACAATTTTGGGTTGGACTTGGCACACTACAGTGCAGAAGAGCAGCAGAGGAAGGAGGAGCAAGCGCTGTGCCAGCAGCCCGAGCACCTTGTGCAGCCAGGCACTGCTGACCCCCAGCTCCCTCCTCCAGACATCACCTCATGACAGGAACGTGTAGGGAGATTCAGGTTGGGGAGAGGGGTCAGGAAGTGCCCGTCATCCCTTGTGTAAAGAAAGCAGAGTCACATCCAAGGGGTAAGTTGTATCCATTTCCCTGCGAAGAATCTGTGGGATGAACAAGTTGGGCTTGCAATGAGTGTAAAATAAATAAGTAAAATAGGAGGAAGTGGACTTTACAGGTGACAATTTAAAAATATATACCTTGAAGTGGAATTTTTTATTACAAATATCATGCATCACACCTCATTACTTCTTCCTTGCTCAGTAAATGCCTTGTCCTCTACCCTTAAACATTCCAAAGCACTTAACTAGTAAAACATTATTATTTTTTTTTTTTAATAACGTCATGCTCTTAATAAAATCTTGGCCCTAGACCCTCCAAACAATGGGACGGGGCCCCATGTCACTGTGCTCCAGCTGCCCTCCATCACACCTCGGTCCCCTCCGGCAGTACCTGTGAGCAGGGACAGACAGCAGTTGTTCTCAGCTTTGCCTTCCTGACGGCTGCAAGTTTTCTTGTCAGTAAACACTGCTATGTACAGCAAAGCCAACCCCATCTGCCAAGCAGCTTCCAAAACTGTATAACCAGAAGGTAATACGAGCAATTGGTTAGGAAAAAACCTAAACCAAATCAAAACAAAAAAAAAGCAAATTTAAAAGTAAGTGGGAATTGGCAGGCATCAGCAAGAAGCCAGATTCTGAGCAAATTAAAGTGGAGTGGTACAACGTATGTATAGAAACAAAAGTAATTCCTGATCCTTTTAGAGCAGGGACCCGCACAAATAGTTTTGCAACATCCACCCAGGCAAAGATTTATCCTTAAAGCAATTGAACTCCAGAGTTACGTATGTGTAACTACATCCACACCTCTTTGACACATACACAACGTGTCACAAGTTTAAAGAGGACAGGCCAGGTCACTAGTCCCGTTACAGGTGTAGGTTAAAGTCTCCTCAGATCGGGTCTAGTACATCTCACTTGTCTTTCTGAAACATTTCTTTTATTTTTTAGGTTTCCAGCACTATCAGAATGCTGGAGTAAATGTTCAAAATGAACAAGTCCTAAAAAGAGGGTGTCTGAGGTCAAACTTCAGCTGAGAAAGTCCTCTCAAAAATCTGCCGGCGGTGAATCCATCCACCCACTGGTGGTGGGGCATGAAGTTGGTGCTTCATGTATCTTTGTCTGGGACATACAACAGTGGCTTGGGTTTGATATTTTTTTTTATTATTATTATTTTTATTTATTAGCTGGTAGAGCCCACAGGATTCACCTAATTATGCACAAGGGTATGCCCTAGCCACCAGGCCAACTGTGATTCATTCTGGTTTGGTGTCCTTTCCAACCTGTGCTCCTCTAACCAACAGTTATCTGAGCCTGTCACCACCTGCTGGGACACCACCAGCTCTAATTGCCATTCCCCACCCCAGATCTGACTTTGTCAATCAAGCAATAAGAGGTGCTAAACAGTCAGATGGTGCCTCCTGCTTCTCCTTTAGCTCCTCGCTCTGAGCAATGGCAGCTGTGGCATGTAGCTGGTCTTCAGCTCCTACAGTCCCAGCAAAACAGTCTCCCAAAGAAACCAGCTTATTTTAGAGTGGAGGGCCTCGCTGCTGGAGTCAGAGCTGGAAAAGGGAAGATAAGTGTATGCATCTTGTGTTTAAATTGTCTTTCTTTGCCTATTTGAAAAGCTTTTCATTAGTGAGTGATGAGCAAAACAACAGCTAAGTGAGTCAATGCACTTTTCTGAATATTCAATGTACAATTCTCGGCACAGAATAAGCAGGGAGTTATGTTTATTTCAACCTTCCAACCAGGACCAAGAATCTAAAATAATGGTGTCAGAGGTAGGTTTGCTAGCGCGCTATTTTATTGTGAATTATTTATTTCTGTTAAACCTTGACTTTGGGCGTCATGTGATTGTGTCTCTCCAAGTCATTTTTATATTCTGAAATGTTTGGATTGTCAATGAAAGCTTCTATGAGGAATAAGTAAAAGAAAAGTGCTATGAACTTCTTGTTAAAACCTTTCACTGTCTATAAATTAATCTTGTAACTCGTGAAGCCTTTTGGATTAGAAACCCCGTAGAGACTGGTTTAGAAATGTATTCCTCTGAGTGCCCCTCCTCCCTCTGCTTTTCCATCTGGTGTTCTCTTGATCTGTACTCCTGAGATGAAAACCTACCAAGGCTGCTTGGCTGCTGCAGTGCCCAGCCCTTTTTATGGAGCCTTAACTTAAATTATTCTTGCAAGCATAAGAATTTCACTTGCTATGAATATTTCAAAAGGCTTTAAAAGATGTTTGTTGTTTTAACAGCAATTGTAGGATTTTCTAGCTTTATCTCGTAAATCATTTGAAAGCAGGAGTAGGAAGTATTATCAGCTTGAAAGACATCAAGAAAATGCTCTTCTCATGCAGCACTTGAATCTCCTTAAAATCTTAATGAAATTACGTGTATTGTTGGGGTTTTATGTGGGTAATTACTCCTGCATTTCTGTTGGCCTTGCTTCAATAGCTGGAAGGGACATTCTGGAGAATGGTGATTGGAACCTGGTTTCTGCTTCACAAAAGGTTTAAAGACATGCACTGTGAATCCAGATCCGGGCCCCGCTAAAGTCGGAAAGTCCCCGACTTGCCCCCAGCCCTGTGCCACCAGCACGTGGGCCCCTGACGTGTCCCTCACTGTGCGTGCCACCAGGGCACGTTGCCTGTTGCTTTCTGCCTTCCTGAGCTTCTGCCAATCTGATATTTACTGACACGTTTTAGCTGTAACCCAGAGCCCGAAATGAGGTTTTGTGGGCCGCTCAAAAAAGGTTTTCTTATGGGGAGCTGGAGGGGAACTGAATGGCTCTCTGCATATAACAGGTGATGTTTGTGTGTAAGACATAAAGATCACAGAGGGTTGTGCTTTCACCCCAGTTTCCTCCTGAGCATCCTCATCCTCTCTGGGATGAGAAAATGGCTGTGTAGGTTTTGTCTGAAGAAAGAGCATGTATGTGTGTGGTGAGGCCTCTCCACCTTGCATACATGGTCTTTGCTTGCAAGGTAATAAATTGGCCTAAAACCAAGTGCAAAGACATCTTGGTAAGACTTGAACACATTTTTGGCAAGACCCAGTGATAAAATGTTAAATATTCCGTGTTCCTTTGATTTCCTGTGCGTTTTGCTGTATGTGTTATGGTTCTAATGTTGCTTATGAAATGCCTAGAATGCTACGGTGGCTCAGGGCCATAAAAAAATAATTTACTATGTTTTATTTATTGTAAAACCTTTATAATACTGTCTCCAGAAGGATGTGGAAATATATTCTTTTCCACTGGTTAGTTCAGGAGCTCATAGCTGGAGAACTGTGATGGGACACTGCAGGCAGCTGCCTGCCCATCCGCCTGCAACCTGATTCAGGCTCTGAGTTTGCCCTGCTCTATAGGGGCAGCCGAATCTGTTTGATGGGCTTTTAATGAATTCTAATAATACTGCAACTTACCCCGTGAGTAATTCTGCTGGGTGGTTTGCCACTGCCCTAGGAATAAATCAGGATCGTGGTCTTTCTCTGAAAAAGTACTTCTGGGAGGAAAGACTTGAGTAGTGTGTGTATGGAATAGTCAAATAACATATAATACAGCACCCGCTGGCTGTCGGGGACTGGCTATAAAATGTTGAACTCCTTTAATTTCCACTACTGCCAGGGAAGCCAATCTATCACTTGACAGCTTGTGCGGTTGAAGGGATGTGAAGAGATTGCTCGCTGCTTTGCAAGGCAGTGCTAAGAGCTGCTTTTCCAAGGGAGATAACATCTTCTAATTGAAGATCTTATATGTGGTTTTCACCAAACTTCTTGCCATTGGTCAGTCAAGACCAGGCAATACTACCGTTTGCCCAAACAACATGACGGACTGGTATTATTTCTGTGCTTTTATTTGGTATAGGAGCCTTTTTAGGAGGACCGGAGCAGAAGTTGTTGCTCCTCTCTCCCTGCATGTAAAGGATGCTCCTTTTAATTGCATTCCAAAAAACTCCAGCTTGCTTTCAGTCGTAGTGATACTGCTCCAGTTGTCTGCAAGGAGAAAGCTAACTGCAAACAAACAAAAAAACACCAACAACAAAAAAACAAACACCCCCCCCCAAAACCAACCAAAAACAAGAAACAAAACCAAACCACCACCAAACCCAAACAAACAAAAAACCAAAAAACCCAAACCAAAACCAAACCCAACAAAAAAAAGCAACCACCACTTTGTTTTCCCGCTGGTTCATCTCATTCTTGGTTTTCTCTTTAAACTTGAGCAGGCTTTTAAAAACTGTTCAGTGAGGCAGTCAATAGCACCTCATATTTCAGATTTTAAAAAAAGGTATTTGTGAGTCACCTTAGACTGCATCTGCGCCTCAGTCGTTTAAACTGTCAACTGAACAAATGCCAACTTACTGTCACCATGAAAACAATGTGTCAAGGTATACATTGTCACAGATTGTACAGAATAAAAGAAAGCCTATTAAAAGCTGGTGTGCCACCCATTGCAGGGCCTCTAGCAAGGTCCAGGTTCCCTTAAAAATATCATATAGCTGCATTTTTTTTCAGCAAAATCATGTCGTCTTGTCTTACTGCATGGTTCTCTGGAATGATCTAAAGCTTGAAATCTGTCTTGCCTGCTGTATACCGTTTTTTGATTAAAAATGTCCTGTGGCACTATTTCCTTATTGATAGTGCAATGTAAACAGTTGTTTGGGTTTTTCGTCCCCCCTTGTCAAAATAAGATGCCGTGCTTAAATGTACTTGTGCCAAGGTAACGAAATACTGACATTGATTTCTTATGGCTTAAAACAAAAAAAGGCCAATAAAGGCCCCTTCAGGTAACACATATCCTTTCTGAAAGACCCTCGAAAGGCAAATTAGGCATGAGAGACGTTATTTTAGCACCATTTTTAAATTTTAACAGTTGGACTCTATGGTCTTAAAGGTCTCTTCCAAACTAAAAGGTTCTGTGACTTTTTTTCCTTTCACTGTGCTCGAGTGCAGCCCAGCTGCCATGTCCATGCAGCGTGTCAGTGGCCAAGTGGCACAGTGCAGCTTTGGCATCGGCTCGTGCCTTCTCTCTCGTGCCAGCACTGCTTGCATTGAGTTGTATCTCATGTGCTTTAGCTTCTGGACTCTGTAAATCAGTTCTAAGCTTGACAAGTTTTGCCCTGTACCCTCTATTGTGACTGGCTGGTTATAGCAGAAAGCTGGTGCGAGGAACTGCTGTCTCTGTGGTGCTCCTGCCATCCCCGAGCAAGAACGCGTTCTACCACTTCATGTGCTCTAAAGGCATCACTTGCTGGAAACATTCAGAGGTAAAATTCTTGTTTGGGTATTTGCCACAGCTGTAAAAGCCATCAAGACACCTGTCTTCCCTCCCTATGTAACAACTGAAACCGTTTCAGACTGTTTACTGTCAATAGAATCCAGAGTGGTGGATGGTCGTGCTGCCATTTCACCTATGGCCCAGGCATCAAAATGTAGAAACATCACAAACTGTAGAGGAGTTCACGGTGCCGTGCGTTCCACCAAAGTGTTACTTTCCTTTTTCTGCTTCTGGGGTCTTGATTTTCCATGGAAAACAGCTCACTGGCTGAGGCTAAGCACCTGAGAGGGAGGAGAATTTGCTTGGCTTTGCTTCAGCCCAGGTGTGCTGTAAATGTGTGTGTGGGCTCCCAGGGCTGGGCTCGCTCGGAGGCTGCAGG
>JAVJGJ010000062.1:50919383-50935218 GCA_035590215.1 Microhierax caerulescens
AGCAGTGTGCCCACCAGCTGCTGCTCCCAGAGACAAGGAGTGGGAAGAGAAGGTCTTGGGTACTGACTGCCCCGGAGGCCATCCCATGCAGCTGGGCATGGAGGTCGGCAGGAGACAGAGGAAAGCCTTCTCCTAAATCCTTTTCTGAACTGTCACACGCATCCCTAGTGCAGCGGAACACCACCTCTGTTCAAGCAAAACATAACTCCTCTATACCTTGTACCTTGCGGGGCATGGAAATAGCAGCAATCGATTAAACCCCTTGAGTAGCTCTGGCACTGCTTCAGTATATCAGTTGTGGTCCTCCCGGATTGAGGTCAACCCGTTGCCCTTCACTGCCTGTGACTAAGATGTTGTTATGGGATGGAATAGAAAAATGGTCTGAAAAGCCTCTGAAATGCTTCTAACAAGGCACCAAAGAAGGAAAGTGAGAGGAGATCTGGAAAATAATTGGAAATCTGATGACTACTGAGCAATTGTACCATGTGCGTGGGTTTTGCTCCCCGCTTGCAGCCCCGTCTCCATGCTACATCATTTCTTTGATAGCAGGTGTTTTGAGTGTGTTCTTATTCCATGTCCAGGTTTACACTTGCTGTTTTCAGAGGCCAAACTGGCTGTACAGCCACCAGGACTCCGGTACTGACCCTGACATGTGGGCACCAACCTCAGCCCACCTCGGCAAGCAGGCAGCTGCCCCTGCCTTCTCTTGCTCTTACACGTGCACTAGCATGTGATTCCTTGTTGCAGTTCCTTACCTTATTTCTTTTCTGAGACAGGAGTCACTTGATGCTTAAAACTATTGATAACATGGGTAAAGCCAAGGTGAAAGAGCTGGAAAGTGGTCGTAAATGACTGTGAAAGAGCTGGAAAGTGGTCGTAAATGACTGCCATTTATTTACCTCTACCCAGAGACTTCCTCTACCTTCTGGTTTTCCAGTTTCTTTAGAAATTAGGAGTCTTGGGAATTTTGGTACTGATCAGAAAAAAAAATAACAGATTTCTCTGCCTACTGAATGTAACACATTGATATTGAGTTCAGGACTTTACTTCATTCTATCAAAAAATATTACAATGATCCAAAATAATTTATTTAATCTTTTAATTCAGCTGCTAAAGTGAGTTTCAGAATAGATGGAGATAATTTCTAGATGGGTAAAGAAGGAAATCTGTTTTAGAGGGCTGGAAAGTCATGTTTAAAACTGTTCCCACTTACAGATAGTGATGTAAATGAGATTGATTTTTTTATTATTATTATTTTTAATTTCCATTTTGGAAATATTTCTATGGTTACTTCTATAAAGCTTCCACTCCAGGGTTATTCTCTTATAAGTGAGTTCAGATTTGTCATGACCCCAAAATTTGTTTTATTTCACAGGTAGAAAGCAGAAAGCAAGTAGCAGTCTGCAGATGTCTATGGGCTGTGACAGCAGTGTCCTTCCCATGCCCCACCTGAGAGGAGAGTGGAAGTAGCTAATCTTGACGTAAAATGCTGCACAGAATTAGTTAAAGCCAGAGTGAATGAGAATTTGAAAAGGAGTTTAAATGGCTCTGAGTTTCAAACAAATTAATTTAAATTCATGATATATTCCCATTTTGTTATGAGAGATCTGCCACCTTATATAACTGCAATAAATTTATATGCTGATTTCTTAGAAGTGCTGTAATTTGTCTTGTGCTGTCAGCTACAATAATGTTCTTCATAAAAAGCCCGGTGCTAATCAGGCATGGTTCTGGGCCGGTGTTTCCAGCTCCGGTACTCTCCACTACCCATCCAGAAACGCTGGCAGCATGGGCAGGCAGCCCAGCAGGGATTTCACAGCCTTGGGATGCTGAATCCCACCTTCCCTCCCCAAGACCCAAACGTGCACAAAAGAGAGACGTGAAGAAAACACAAACATTGCACACTTGATGTACAGCTGAAATAAGGGTCAGGAACAATACAAGTGATGTTTAAGCATGCTAAATAAAGTTACTGCCTTGCTCCAGAGCATTCCCAGGCCAGCAGCAGGCTGCTGCTGTGCAAGCCCTGCCTGCCTGGAGAAGATGGCCAGAACCCTGCTGGAGCAATGCGTGTGCCACGCTGGTGGCATAGCTGTACACCCGCGTAACTGCAGCCTGCACGCCTCTGGCAGGTTGCTGTAATGGTCCTGAAATAATTGCCAACACACCGAGCTGCCTCCCCATGCGGGGCACATCTGGAACTGGCTCCAGTGACGGAGCACCTCCGCCTGCAGGAAGGAGGACCAGGCAAACCGAACCTGAGCCTGGCTGGACACGAAGGGCAGGGCTGCTGGAGAGTGTGGTAACCCCCATGTGCTGCTCCTAGTGCTGATTTCATGCTACAGTGCAGATATAATGTTTTGGTAAAAAAGCTTGGGGACTTTGTCATTTACTTAGCTAAAGGGTTTTGAGGGACTCTGCTTTCTTCTGTGTGTGTAAGTAGATGTTTCTTTTGGATGTCAATATGAAGAGAACGGAGTTTCTGTCTTTGGGAACATGCAGATGCAGCATCTGCAATACCTGAAAGTGTTTATCTGGTGGCAAGGGGCTGAACAGCAACAGCAGATGCATGTTCCTGCAGAGATGCCACCCCCCATGTTCCTGCAGAGATACCCCCTTGCCTCTGGGTATAACCCCATGCCAGGGGGTGCAGCTGGCGTCATCCCCAAAGCCAGTTTTCCTCTAAGTGTTGCTCAGTTTTGTTAACACGCTTTGTCACGAGATACCCAAAGTGATCTTTGCTGTATTTCTTAATTGCATCTAATCCAAATCTGCCATTATACTTTGTTATGAAATGTATTCTTTTAAGATTTTAAAGAGATAAGCTGTGAATTGTACCCCATTTTCAGGTAAGAAGCACGTCTTGTCTTTGGTGGGGAGGGGGGAAAGGAGCTGGTCTGGAAGGAACATCTTTGTTCAGCCCCTTGCTGCACAGCCATTCAACTACCTGTCATTCCAGGAGAAGAACAGCCTTTCAGATCTGAAGTCACATAATCGTTGCAAAATCTGTGGGGAGAAACTAAATACCTTGGGAATAGTTCCTGCTGGCCTCCTGTATGGTTTGAAGTGCTGAGAAGTGTCTGAGAGAGGTGTCAGCGTGACTATTAAGAGGAAATTTCCCGAGGCAAAATACTTGTGGGTCTTAAAATGTTTTCTTTGCTTTCAGAAAGTGCACTTGTCCAAATGTTTCCCACATGGGCTGAAATACTAGTTTCTCCACAGACTGTATAATTTCATACCTGGCACCAGAGGGTAAAACACATCTCAGGAATGGGCAGGAGGAGGGAAGCTAACCTTGGAGTCAGGGGCTCTATAAATCTCGGTGGTTTAGCTTAGGAACTTTTCTGACATCATGCTCCAGTAAGCACTATTTTAAGAACCTTTACTTACTTGTTTTCATCTTTACCTTGGCTTTTTTGAAGTGCCATTGTAGCTATCGCAGCTTGCAGTGTTATTTCTTTCTCGCTATAGTATCATCAAAACGGACGTGCCAATGTCAGAAACATAGAGAGCAGGTTATCAGCCAAACTTCTACCACAATGAAACCAAGGAAACTCATTTTTATTTATATTTTTTCTGTCACTTGGACATCATCCGAGGAGAGGCACAAGCCCCATCCACAAAGCCGAAGAGAATAAATCTAAGATGATGCTATGGATAAATTGTTTTCGCTTTAAGCAAAGTCTATCTGTGCTGCTGTCCCTCCCTCGTGCTGAGGACCTGAAATCCACCCTGTCCTTGCAGTTCAGTATCTAGAGGTTGTATTAGTGGAGTAATACCTGGAAGAATATCTTTGCCTGATAATTTCTAATGCCGTGAGCTGTGGTAGCCCTTCACTTGAACTTTTTTATTGTAGGCCTGACCTGTCTCCTGCTTCACAGAAGGACGACTCAATTTTCCCACCCAACTTGAACATCTACACTCAAAACTTCCAAAGATAATTATTCCCAGCTCTTGAAATGTCATACTTTGATATGCTCTTGTCTTTCTGGGTGCAAACAGGCCATCTGAGCAGCAGTAGGACTCTTATGGCACGCTCATCTTATGTTGGCTACACTGGAGCTTCACCACCTCTTCCCCAGCAATTCCTTCAGGGCAAAATCAAAGACTTTGCTAGTTTCCCCCACCGTGGCAATAGCTGTGCCTCTCTCTAGGGCTACTACAGGCATCTCGGCATGCCTCTGTTGGGCTTTGCTCCTCCTGGTCAGATCCTGACCCAGAAACAGCCATCTCCAGCCTTGTGTAAGCAACATACTCCATGCTGGACACGAAAACTGAAAATTAGCTTTCTCTTCATAGTTGCCTAAAGAATTGCATCTCTTTGATTCCAGTTTCTGCAGATCTATGATGCTCTTGCAAAGCATTTCAGCGGATTGTTTACCAGGGGAGGAAATAATGCTGTCAACAGCAGGAGGGTCTAAGACCTGCTCCTCTCTGGCCTACAGCACACGCAGGTTAGAAGCTACCTGCTGGCTTGTTGCTCTGTAAAATCTTTTATGACCTTTCAGTTTTGTGGCACAAATGTCTTGACTTGCTGTCTTGTAGCTCATGAAAAAGCAATTTGTTTTGGCCTGCAGTTGTGCGGGGAAGTCCTAACCTGGAAGGACAGTACATCGTACGAGAGGAAGCTTCACGTTAGAGCTTGGGAACAAATAGACTTTGCAGCCCTGTCTGCTACCAGTGCAGTAACTCAGTAGCTGGGGTAGCTTAGTTCTGGGCTGTGGTTTAAGTTGTGAATCTCACAAAGAAAAGTTGCTTGACACCTGGTTTTATAACTTTAATATTAACAACTTGGTTTGCAAGTGAATCAATATTGTAAACAGAAGGCTAGTGGCATATTCCTCTTCTTCCCCTTCCTTCCAGTCCTTTTCCTGACTGTATAATCCTTTGCCAGGCTGAATTAGCACTTTTTTTTTGGTTTAAGGGTATTAGCAGCCCAGTAATTAGTACCTCGCTGGGGTCACTAGAGGTCAGAGGAACAACCTTATCTCTTTAGAAATCTGCTGGTTTTAACACTATTCCTTACTCAGCTGAGCTTGCATGCTCTCTCCTTGTTGCTTTTTCACGACTGTTTTTTATTTGCTCCCGTTTTCTAATATCAACAGCAATGCTGGAATAATAGAATATATTAATTTTCCCTGCAATAGCTGTGACTTATTTGGTCTTGTTGAAGTGATGATAAGAAGCTCACCCACTCCTAATGTGCTTGGTCTTTCTTTTCATTGAGATGCTATTAACCAAACGCTAGTGAGTCCTCTTTATGGAGAAATGAGATGTTTCACCATCTTCAGTTTCCAAACAGTTCCAACCCACCCTGCCTCTTGCTTTGCTTGTGATCCTGAGTGCCGGCTGAGCATGTGGCCAGCTTGTTCTTCACTCTTAATCACTCACGCGTAATCTCAGCAGGTTTTTGCTGCAGTAACTTCACACAGCAAGCTCTGCATAATTCTTGAGTCCTTGAAATAAATACTTTGAGAGCTTCAGCACTGGTTTGGTAAAACAAAAAAAACAGACCACACCCATTTTGTATTTAATATGCACTTACTGTTGTTACTTCTGCTAACTACCAACTATTTGTCATTGTACCTCAAATCAATGCAGCTGGAGAGACTTAGCATGCAGGGCTATTGCTGGTGTGCTTTCTAAAGGGTTTGCAGTGGGGCTATTTGTTTCCATTAAAAAACCATCCAGAAGAATCCTAGTTACAATGACTCTGATGCTAAACTTCAAATGACTGAAATTCAGTAACAGCTTTTGGAAGTTTTCCATTCTTTTTTAATTGAACAAACAGCAAATTTTAATTGGCAGTGCTGGATACCTAACAGTCAAGACAGAAGTACCGATGAAGGCCATACTGTATGTGCCCAAATGAAGACAGAACAATGTAAACCACAAAATTGCTTCAATTAATTACGGTGCAGCCGCAGCCCATGGAGCTGCCTGACTACGGATGACTACTGACTACATCAGTGTGCACTTCTCCTCCAAATGCCAAGCAAAATCCCAGCCTGCTGTAGGAAGCAAAATCAGCAGAGATCTGCCAGTGACTTCTGTACAGCCCTCTGTGTCCCTACCACACTTTTCTTGTAGGAATTAAATGCATCAACATGCAGAAGACCCCTCCTGGGGGTTAACAAAAAGTAAGCCTTGACTCAAATTCCTCTCCTGCCTGGAGAAAACAGCAAAATAAGGACATAAACTTTCTGCATTGAGTTTTATTTATGGACGGCAGGCACCATGCATGGTTTACACACGGTGTAAATCTCTGGATTTGAAATGAGCCATTCGCATACTGGATTAAGTCATTTGAATCTGCTTGTTGGGGGAAGTGCTTCTGAACTCATCAGATCTCTTTAGCAATACGTAGGGGTTTTCAAACCATTTCATTAATGCTTGCAGACATTTGGCTCCAACTCCAAGCAAGGGTATTAAGTACAGAAAATCAAATCAGTGTGTTAACTGCATAAACAAAACAAAGGGCTAAGCCTGAGGCTGAATAATAGAAAATTCAAACAAACAACATGCTTAGTAGTAAATATACACATGCATGTCCAGGTCATGATATTTCTACCTGTTCGTAGCTTGAGAGGATTTTTGACCTCTAAAAAGAAGCCGTTAGCAGACCTGAGCTCTGCAGCCTGGATTTCGGGGTTGGTTTTCTAATGTGGTTCTGGATCAGGGCTTGAAGTTCGGTTTGCCCGTTTCTACCAGTGACAATTCACAAGCTTGTGGTAGGACATTGAAACGGTGTGCACTTTAAAGAAAGTCCACAACCCAACTCAATACTGCAAAGCCTGAATACTTTCAGAAAGAACTTGAATAATGCAGCTGCCTGGAGAATTGTGGCTCAGAGAACACCCCTTTGCAAGGCAGGAGTGTGCTCTGAGAGCAAGCAGTTATTGTCTTGAATGGGAAGGCCCTAGAGAGAGAAAGTCTTCAATAACATTCTTTGATTTACTTCATATTTTTCTGGGTTTTTTTTCTCACTCTGATGTAAAACAACTTGAGGCAAGTTGGAGCCTTATGCAAAGGGAGGCTGTATCCTGTGGTGGTGGAAAAAGCAAGGTTTTTTTTCCATATGTAAGCACTTTGCTGGCCTTTGCAACTAGCAGACATGGACTGCAGATGTCAGGTGCAGTCCCTGGGTGGACTGCAGAGGTGTGTGCAGCATGCTGGCTCCCCTTAAACAGAGCTTGCAGCTGCCTGCCCAAAATACAACTTTGTGTTACTTGCAGAGAAGCTTTGGTTTCCCATCAGACTTGATTTCATTGTAGGCTCCTTTGTTTTGAGTTAAGGCTGACTGGAGAGTTTTTGGTAGTGTAGCAAGAAAGACTTCTAAAGGAAAATACAGCCTGTGGGTTAATGAAACTTCAAATCCTTGTGACAGCCTCTGGCAGTGCATAGTTAAAATACTTAATCCGGGTTTGCAAGTGATGCTCTGCTGGGCAGTGCTCGCTGTGGTGATCCTCAAGTCTTGACCTTATGGCATTCCTCCATGCTTCTCCCCCCTTTCATAATTTCCTGTGCTCTTTCACCCCTTCCCTAGACCTCAGTGACCTTTGCTATTTCTTTATTCTTAGTTTCACGCTATTGTGTTCATCGGAGGTTCCCGTAGGCGCTGGGGAAGAGCCCTCTTCTTTCAGAGTGCTTTTACCTGGATCACATGCCCATTGGTAAATTCTTTATTATATAATTTCCAACACACCGGAGACTGTCTTTAGAAAATTGAGTCACAGCTATTCTGAAGTTTTCAACGTATGAGGATACTGACCCAGGTGATACTGCTTTGTTATGCTGCCCTAAAATGAGTCTGCTCTCTGAGGAGATGCTCTGAAGCAGACTGTGGCTTTTGGGGTCAATGCAAGAGCCCGTCTATCCCCTTAAAAGTATGTGGGTGGGTTTTAGAGGCATTCAGTTCCTCTGTGGGTTATGGCCAAGGTGCCTTGGATACTTGGTGAGGTTTTTCGAAGGGTACCGGTGTCCTTCTGAGTGCCTTTTAATATTCTGTTCTTTGGTATGAACCATTTGGGTTTTGCTCTTCATTTCAGCTGACAGCTTAGCTCATAAATTGTGTGTGGTTTTTGTTCGAAATGTTTGTAACATTTACCCACGCACTCAAGAAAGACTATTGTGCGTCAATTTTATAATAAAGCTGAAGTAGATTTGATCTCTTAACAAGACACCCAGGATGGGAAAGTCAGCTGGAGTTCTCCTTATTTCTCCGTGCCTATACAGAGGACCATAAAAGTGATGTAAAATGCAACAATGGGCTTGTAAAAGCCAACTGTTCAGTTTCTGTGATTCACAAGAGAAACCAGAGCGCTCTTCAGTTCGCTGGAATGTAAAATAAAAGTCAGGTTGTGTGGACCTGGCTTGTGATCTGATCAAATACGTCCCAACCTCCAGGCGTGCAGGGCTCCAAGCACGACCACCTCCAGGGGAGCACAGACACCCTGGCCGAGCACTGGGCTTCCCCCCAAACCCAGTGGGCTTGGGGTGGGCTCTGGAACAACCCAGCAGCGAAGCCCAGAGGACAGGGGTGAGCATCGTGGGCAACTTCAGATGGTGCGTGCGGGTGGGTTGAGCTCCCAGCTGGAGGTGGGATCAAAACCCAGTGACACTTCTGTACTCTGCTTGAAATGAGGCCAAACCAGCAGGGATCAGCTCATCCTTAGCTACCTTAGTGCACCAGCCTCCTTAGCTACGTGCCCTGCCCGGCTCCGTGGGGGAGGAGGGATGCTAAACTGGATTTCCTTCAGATGGAGGACAGGGCTGGATCTCATGAAGACAAGCCCAGGTTTCTGGTCAATCTTCAGAACTACAGATGGGTGGACATCAGCACTCAGCACTACCATGGCTGTACTAGGTGTACTGGGGAAGGAAAGCGTTTAGACACCTGATCATCCCCTTAGGTTGGTGTGGTTAATGCTCTTCTCCAGTTTTTCTAATAATGGTGTCAGAATTCAAAATTTCAGAACAGAAGTCCAGGTGTTTAGGTTTGCAGAGGAGGTAGATATGTGGGAAATCAAATGGAAAACATGTTGTTAGGCAGGATAAATGTTTTGTAAGGCTTACAAGCCTTAAGCTTGGGATTCTGGGAAAACCAGAATTAAACCCAAACTTCTTTCTTGGAGTTGTATGCTATTTTGTTGTACATCACTTACTAGTTCATACGCCTGTTGGAAGTATTTAATACTGCCTATAACATTATTCATCATATATTTGCCATATCTCAACCTAAACCCACTTATTTCCCCCTTTTTAAAGTAGATCTTGTTTTAACTGATTGAGAGACTCTTTCCATCAAGTGTGAGGCACCATTAGATACTGGGAGGTTTTTACTGCTTGAAGGAAAAAAGATCACTGCTCCATCCTGACACTGACAAATTGAGTCCTTTTATTTGTTAGACTTTCAGCATAAGACTTTCGTGCCATTTCGATGAAGGAATGTGCTGGCTTCAATATCTTCCTCTAAAAAGGATTTGGAGGAAGCAGCACCCCTGCAGGCAAATTCCCCTTTGTTGATCAGCAAAGCACCTGACACTGGGGGAGGAGGGGACCCAGCCACGCTGCCCCTGGACAGAAACAGCCCTTACTGCACCACCTAAGCATGTTTAAGTATGTTTGTTGATACGTCCTACATTTATTTATGCATGTCTTAGTTTGGTGTGCTATGAAAACCAACTCACGTGTTGAAAATGGGGGGTGTTCAGCCGTAATTCAGTTCCACAACACTATCTGATCAGATGGATCTTTTTTCCAACCTGGGGAGGTGAGACAGTCCTTGGGCTTTAAGCTGTTCCATGGATGAGAACAAGAGTGCTCTTGGTCTTAATGAATGCTAACAGGTAGCTACAGCTTTTTGTAGCTGTAGAGCTTTACAGGAGAGGAAAATATCACAGTCTAAATCCTTCAAGATGCTTTGTGACTTTCAGATGAACATATTTGGTTTTGAACTTCATCGTGGTCAACAGTCCGTATACAGCAAGTTTGTCTATACACAAGATGGCTTTCCTTTTCAGAATTACCAGGTAATAGCATATATGTGAAAGAAGAGGGTTTCTGCATCCTTGCAAGTGCATGGATGGCAGTTGCTAGCTTTCTAGAGAAAAATCTGCTCTTTATTTTGGACACATGTAATAAATCAATATAAATGAAGAAATAAAACTCTGGGGTTTATTCTTGCAAGTCCATGCCAGGGAACATTTCTTGGAATAAGTGATAACATCTTCTTTTCTCTAAAGAGGGATGAAGAGTATTATCCACAGAAAAGATAAATGCTCTGTTCCCTGACCCTCCTTTGAAAACCATGTTGAAGAAAACCGGGAGATGCTGCCCTGTCCAACTCTTTTCTTATACCTGACTTCATTTACCTGCGGTACCCCTCTGATTAAAGGACTTTCATACTCTCTTACATCCTGTAGTTTCCTATCAGCCTTAACTGTTAGGTGTGCTGCTTAGCAATAAGCTGCATAAAAGTGTTTCAAATAGAGTTTTGTAAAAAAAAAAAAAAAAAAAAAAAAAAGTGTCTGAAATCACCCCAGAACTAACCAGAAGCTACAGATCCTTTTCAGCAAGCTTCTTTTTCTTTGGTTTCAATAATGGAAATTATTTCCAGATTAGAAATAGTCACCTTCTGGCTGCAGCAAAATAATTTGAATGCACACTTGCTTGTAGGATACTCTGACATCTGTGGGCATATTTCGTTCATTATCTCATATTAAACCTAGAGGTGCTATTAAAATCCAATATACTGTGCAACAGTTTTGATCTGCAGGGAGCACGGTGATATTGTAACCAAAGTGACTGCAAGTACCATTTAAAACCAAACTGATGTGTCCATTTAAATATTATTTTGAATTATATCCCTTGGTATTGTGTTCTCTCCCATGCAAAGTTTCATTTCCAGTCAACTGTTGGAAAAATAAACCAACTTTATTTCAAAATGTAGGAACTGTGGTCACTTGAGCATGTCTCAACTTACAAGGCCAGGGCTGAGCGAAGCAGGGTGAAGGGAGAGATGGTGATAAGTAACTACCCAGATGGTATCAGTGAGCAAAGGCCAGCTCTGTGAAATGAGGGCCCTACTTATCTTCTCATATTCACAAAAGACAAATGAAGATGGATGAATATGGGTTTGTCAGTTTTTGTCAGGCTCTATAACTATACAGCAGGTAACATGCCATGCCTGGAAAATAGCGATTTATGGGCTGAGAAACCTTCTTTATACATTAGAAACGGCTACTTGAGAGGTGTGTTTTGCCAAGCTGCTCTAACTTCACAGGCATCCATAACCAGCAGCAGATTTATTCCTGTGGATGCTTTGGTACAGTTTCTGGTTGTTTTTTTTTCCTTTTGCTGGTTGGGGATTTGACAGTAATATCAAAGGCAACGTGTAACCTATGGTATATAGAATGACCGTTTTCATTTAGCCTCTCTTGCTGCTGTTTCCTCCCTGCAGACAGACCATTACATCTGATAAATACATAGGTTTGTTCTTAAAAGCTTGTTTCTTACACCCAGCTTGCTGGTAAAAGATCCCCTTGAAATACTGGTGTGAAGGCTGCAGCCCAGCTGGTCCTGGTGAGTGTCACATCCCTTGTGTGTCTCTGCTCCTGCCTGCGCAGGGGACGGGAGCAGCAGTTTCCGAATGACAGAAATATCACTGTCTTCCATTTCACATTGCAGACCCTAAAGCGTTGTCTAACCTGTACTGGAAGGTAGCTGGGTGCAATGTGATGAGGGATGGGTGAGAACAGCACCTGCGGCTTTCCAGAGTTCAAAGTTCTACTGGCAGAACTCTTCCAGTTCTCCAGAGAAACCGTGGTCTGTAAAGCGAGCACCTGAACGGCTCGTTTGGAAATCGAGATGAATTCCTGTGGCTGTAATGTGGTTAAACTGGGAACTGTGGTCTCAAGCAGTCTGAGCCCTGGCAGGTTCACACCACGTGCAGAACAGGGGTCACATCTGCGGTTCCTGCCTTCCCCAAGCCTTGGCCACAGCCTGAACCACAAGCTCTTTGTCTCTGATGTAAATGTAAAAGTAGAGACATCTCTATCACATCCCAAAGGGTAGAAATCACAGACTTGCAAAATTGGAAAAAAACTAAAGCCCTTATCTTAATTTCTCCAGTTCATGAGCGTTTGTGAGGCTTGATTTAGCCACCTACTGGGAAGTGGAGATTTCTTTAAATTGCGAGTCATCTCTTCTGTGCTGAGGAGAAGATAGGCAGGTTTCAATCTTTCTCATTCCGCACTGAGTGACAACTGTAATGGGTTGTCTTACAATAATTTGATAGTTTGTGGCAACACGTTGTCTTTTTTCTTTTTTCTATTACAGCCACGTGGTGAAGGCTGTGGCATTGCTTGTGTTTCAGTCCTGTCAAGAAAAAGGCAGTGTACCCTCTACAAGAAGGAGAGAGAAAATGGCTGGTAAATGTTGTTTATGTGTTCGTTTCATCATTCTGTGTGTTAGTTTCATCATCCTGCATTGGATGGTTTAATGTGATTGAGCTGTGGACAAATGAGCATGTTGGGAAATGGGGGAGTAGAGGGTATTTGTTGTTTCTGTTTTTGCTGAGCAGAGGGAAATGGAATATTTCCATTTTTCCCTATCCATATCCCATGGATAGGGAAGGTTACCCAGTAATAGTGTCTGCAGATGTCTTCTGCCCAGATATTCCTGAGCCGAAACAAAATTTTCTATGAGAGCCTGATGAGTACATCTGATCTTCATGCATATCAACTTTGTTGAGCATGGTCACGCTGTGATCTTCTAAAGAAATAGGTCTTTGTGGGTAGTCCCAATATGCACTTATAATTCAACAGTGATCTAGCTCTGATAATAATAGTTATATATATATATATATATATATATATATATATATAAAGTATTAGTGAAGATCTTGACTGTGGTTAATTTGCAATGTTTATAATTTGGCTTACAGGTTTTCTGAGGATGGCACTACTATAACTGACTATAATTGCTGTCCTTAAGCACTTGCAGTTTTTTATTCAGCAGTGTATCAGCCTGGTGTGACGTGTATGCAAAGGTGCCTGATTCTCAGTATGGTTAAATTAGTTCAATGTAGGTATTCTTGGGTTGGTTTTGATTTTGTTTGCTTCTACCAGAAGACGCAAAAGTGTCTGGAGAACTTGACGCTTGAAGCAAAAATTGCTCTTGGTGCTATCCAATCTGTGTTAATTTCTCTTTAAATGAATGTGGGAAAAGGACGCTGAGATTAGTGAGGATATTTTGATCCCCAGCTGTTTTCCCTTACAGGTTAACCATGAGAAGATTCCCATTATCATCACGCTAATTTGTTCACAACTCATCCAAAGCCCACTCACCTCGATGAAAATTCCTGTTCTTTCCTATTTCCAATTCCTTTGCGAAAGGGCATCAGAGCAGCTTTTCCCAACACACAAAGACACGGCAGCTCACCCACCAGGCAAGGAAGTTTTGGGTCCCTCTGCTGCAACGTGCTTCTGTTGGAAAGAATCAAAAGTCACATTAAGGTTTGGGAAAAGGCTTTAAAAGGCAGTTTAAAATGCTGGCAAGTGATTGACTGCTGCGATGGTAGGAGGTTCCCACTGGGACACATACCCTTAGAGAGGTGCACCTACTCCGTGTGTATCCCCTGTGTGTTCCATGTGCTTTGCTAGCTCTGCTATTTGTTCAATTCCTAGAGTAGCTTTTCTCTTTTTTTTGAGAGGTGGGATTATGGAATCTTTGAAAAGTTCATGTATTGCCTTAGTAACCAAGTTTAAATTGTCTTTTTATTGCATTTAATGTATGTGTTGACAGTAAAAAGGAATTTTCTTCTTGATTTGATCCGGCACAGGTGACTGAAGTCTTTCTAGCACAGAATAATGGTGTGCAGAGACCAACAGAGTTTGCTTGTATTACCCTCTTGCATTTATCTTGAATAGGAATTATTATTTATTTATTAAAAAAGAAGAATACAAATATACGCACTATTGTCTGCATGGATGCTAATTAGAGGTATGTATGTGATGGAATATTATTCTTTAGAGTTCTGTTAGTCCTGTAAGACAACACTGACTCTGTGTGGATAACTTATTTCTAATGTGCCTTTCTTCATCCTCCTGCTCTGCTGGATTCAACAAGCTTCCCAGTGCAATCAGCTGTCTTCCCAACACCTCCTGAATACTCTGGTCCTGGCTGTATGCTCGTTCTCAATATTTGGCCCTATATTTTACATTGTTTCCTTCATTGTGCCACAGGCTTGGAAAGGTAGGGTCTACGTGTGGGTGTGGATGTTTGTTTCCAGTCCCAGTTTTCAGCCTGTTCACCTACTCCGGTATAAGCTATGTTGGGTTGCATTGGAGGTCTGGCCAGCCCAGTTGCTTGCCTGCTCCATTAGTTACTGGTCATGCCAGAGCTCTTTCCTGCTCCTGTTCATCTTTGTTGCCTTTCTCTGGACCTTTTCCAGTACTATGTCCTTTTTCTTTTTTTGAGATGAAGCATATCTAACCTGTATAGGCAAGCCATGGATTTATATGTCACAGGATTACATTCTGTCATCTCTGGTCTTTCCCATTATCATTTTTTGATTTGCCCAACATTTGGTTAGCTTTTCTGACAGCTGTTGAGCATTGAGCTGAAAACCCTGAAGCCTCAGACTGCATCAGCTCTATGTACATAATTTCAGATGTGAACCAGGGTCCTTCTTCAGTATGCATCGCTTCTTGTTTCAGTATGTGACCGTACTGAACTGTACACAGCCCCACAGAATGGGAACGGTGACCTCCATCCTCTGCAAGATCCAGTTGCTGACTCCTACCATAGGTTCCTGCCTCATATATGTTACCAGTGCCAGGCCCTCCCTTATGCCACAGCGATGTGGCTGCCTCAAAAGCCGTAGCTGGAGGACTTTGTAAAAAGCTCCTTGGAAATCCAAGAAGACTGCGTGACCTGGACAGCCTGATCTTTGTTAGTCTGAACGCAGGTGTAACGAGCTTTGAGGCTTACCCTGCTGTGCTGCAGCTGGTATGAATTGTCTGTCATGCGTGTATGGTCACAGAGATGTCATGTGCATGGTCAAATGTGTTCCATGAATTGGCTAATGTCACTGCTCCAGACTTCTCCCAAACCCTCGGGCTGGCCCTGTGACGCCGCTTCATATCGCAGTGTGGTTTGTGGTGCGGCGCAGTGAAACCTTCGGATAACAGAAGTCCTGGCTCTGCAGGCAGTGTCTAAACATAAGCTCATATGGATAGCTAGGTACCGGTTTAGGAACCACTTCTGTAGTGTAAATCACATAATTCTGCATTTGCCATGTGATGCTACTGTCCTGTTGCCTCTTCTCTTTGAAGTTGGACTTTTGCCGGCACCAGTGTGTTCTACCTGGGGAATTGCTGCCAAAAGCCACTGTTAAAACAGTTTCTGTTGAAGTGTTTGGCAATGGTGCAGTGAAAGAATTCATTAGATTTGCTAATTTTCTTTGTGTGACTGGATACAAACCCACGATATTTTGGCCCTTTACATAAAATGCCTTTTTTTTTTTTTTTCCCTTCTCCTTGCCATTACATGTCTTATATGAAATCCTCAGATTAATAAGGACGCCAGAAATACCACACATACATAGAGCACAGGCAGATGAAGACGATGTCTAGGCTGAATGCCGAAGTCCTTAGGAAATTAAACTGTAGTTTTATTATAATTAGTGATTTTCTTATAAGCAGGATATTATCCATCTTTCAGTGGCTTTATTAGCATTGACAGCTTCCTTGGGGCCAAGCGCCAGTGTGTTCATGTAGTGCCCTATTCTGCAAAAGTCTGTGAGCGTCTTCTCAGATAGTCCCATTTGGCA
>JAVJGJ010000062.1:50943965-50961778 GCA_035590215.1 Microhierax caerulescens
CTCCTCATCAAATCAGGCATAGGGAGGGTACTGGCTATAAATCACCGCTAATAAAGCCCGCGCTCTGGCTTTTGTGGTGGGCACAACGATGGTCTGGTGTAGCGGGTGGGTGGCCACACCTGCTCGAGGTGAGGCTTTGCCATTTGCTGCCAAGAATAATCAAGGGTCTATAAACAGCCTGAACTAGAATTTTGCTAATGTTTCTACAAATTAAAATCTTGCACATACTGGGCTCCTATGCTGTCTTCTGTAGGCCATGGCCCTTCCTCTTGCTCCTGCTGCCCTGTCTGGCACCCCAGCCATGGATGGAAGCAGGGGCAGTGCTGTTGGGAGATTTGATGTGAAGGTGACTGACCAAAAGCTATTTTGCCCAAGTGCTCACACTCCTGCCCATGAACAGGAGCCTGAGAGCCTGCCCACAGTCACCAGGGCGGTGCCGTAGGGACCTGGGGGAGAAGATCCCTAAGCAGGGAAAGAATAGTAGTAGGAATGGCAGGACAAACCAAAGCATCGATACCTTCATGACCATTTCTCACCATCCCCATGGTTCCTGGTGTTTGCACTCTTTCTGCCCTTTGAGATCACAAATTACATACATAACCAAAACAGTGTCTCCAGTCTTCCCATTCGGACCCAGAAGGTGAAGCAGAAGTGCATTCGTACCGTGCCAATGTTGGCACATCCCTGAAGAGAGCTGAGGCAGCCACCATGGGTCTGTCCTGTGGTCCAGAAATAATCAGAAAGCAGAGATGCAAACCAACCTCTTTGTGCTGCATGGGCAAGAGGGTGGCAGTCCTCTTGGAAAGGCAGGCAGGGGTGGTGCAAACAGCAGGAACCCTCCTAGGAACATGTTTTCACAGAAATCCCTCTGAGAATTACCAGAGCCACAAGGTGCATGAGGTTCGTTCCTCCGGGACGGCCCTGGGATATCATGCACTTTGGGCTATACCTACCCAGAGGTGTTTAGGCAGTATGTTTATGGAAACTTAGAAGCATTACACTAATACCTAGCATAAAGGTAAAATGAAGACACGGTAGGTGATTTTGTTAACTGAACTATATATACAAGTCAACTTCAATGGAAATGATCAGCCAGAATTGGCCACATTAAATTGTCATTTTCCTTTACATCCTTTTTTCAGCGGCATCCTTAGAACAGAATGACGTCTTTTGGTGCATTTTCAATGGGTCTTTCCTGTTCTTTCTTCTTAGAATATCTTGCGTGGTCATAGAAATATATGATGATGATAGAAGCAATGTTCAGAAAAATGATGAGCAGCATGATCCAATATGAATATCCGTAAGTGTGTACAGATTTGGTATGTGTCTGCAGAAAAGAAAAACATCCATTGGCCAATTCTACAGACAGGCCGATTTCCTCTATGCTCACGGGAAAAAGTATCATGACTATAAGAACGAAGATTCCTAGAAAACATAAATACAAATGTTTGAGGTGAAACTGTAGTTCTGTTTACGTAGCTACTTGTAAATAGTCAAATTGTTTAGAATACCTGGACTAAGACAAAGATTAATCTAATAATTTCCATTAGCAAAATGTGAGGGCATTTAAAGAGCTTCTGTCCTGTCTAATAGTGTCTGCCAGGTGTATTGACATTGGCAACTTTATCTTCTGCTAAAATTAATGGATTCCGACTGAGTGTTCTTAGAGCAGGTCATTTAATGTAATTTTTCTCACTGAATTTAGTGCTGCTGAGTATAATATATTTACCTGTTGGTTCATTTGCAGAATGCTTATTTGATATGAGCCCAAATTCCTGGGGGGTGTAGTATCACAACTGGATAAAAACCTGAGCAACGTGGTCTGCATTCAGGGCTGGCCCAGCTTTCTTCAAGAGCTTAGTCTTAGAAACCTCATGTTCTTTCCAGCACAAATTATTCAATGACTCTGTCATGAGCCAAAATGAAATGTCTTATTAGATTTATATCTGTTTCCTATAGCCTGAATGGAAGTGGAGTCTGGTTACTTTGACATTTAACTAAATAATGCTTTTACATCTCTACTTTCACAGTGCTAATGGAGGTATAACCTCTGAACACTGGTGAAAGTATTTCTAGTCCTTCCCTCTAGGTACACCATCCTACTCATGTCCACGCTGAAACAGGTTCAGGTTTTTCTTTTCAGGAGGACACTGGACTTTCAGGCCATCTGGTAGGAGAATTAAGAACCTTCAAGATACAATCAAACATCAAATAATGCATGATTTTTTATAAAAACATGCCAGTGGCAAACTAGACTTCCAGGTCATAGCACTTACAGGGCTGTAAAAAGTAACCACGATCATCAGTCAACATGAGGGTTGACTTTCTCACTAGTATTTATCTTGGCAAGCCCGTGGTCCTTTTGTTTCAGGTCAAAGCTTGCAGATTTAGTGGGTGCTGGGCTCAGGAGACGAACAACTTTCTCACGTGATGAGACAACAATCTCCTTGTCTCAGAAGCTGAATAATTGTCTAACCTAGGCTTTTGCTCACTTTTGTTACTGTGTTTCAGGGCATCCACAGCTGTTCTGGCATCTCTCTTTGTGGGGGGATGTTAGCTACGGCTGGAGAAAAGGGGGGTGGGTTCAACCCCCCTACCTGTTCTTGCTGTGATTAAGGCTACATTTATCTACCCTTTCCACCAAGGTCCGATTTTGGCAAAGCTTGCAGTGTGTGTCCCCAGGACAGTAGGCTGCTGCTGGGGACATGGCTGAAGGCAGAGCAAGCTGCTGGTGGAGACCTGAAATGCTTTTGAAGGACAAAATATCCATGAGGAAGTACTCTGTAATCGGATGTCTTTAAAGAAAATTTTCCAAGTACAAACCTATTATTAGAGGCATGCATAATCCCCTTGAGACAGATGGAGTGTGAGAGCTGCGGTCCTTACCAGAGCAGGATGAGGAGGGTAGGATGGTGCGCTGGGAGCAGCCAGGCTCAAGCCTGCCAGGCGAACAGGGGTTACACCTCCAGGGAGCTGCCGGACACAGTTCAGGTCTCTAACAACTCAGTCTTTCTACCATGATTTTTTTTTTGTTGTTGTTCTTTCTGCTTAGGGAATGTTAAAAATATATTTTGATCTGTGAAAGTTTTGGGTGGGGTTTTTTTGGGGGTTTTTTTTTTTTTGAGGAGGAAATAAATTTTGCCGTGACTCAGTCTTCCTAACTGTTGCCTCCCCATGCTCATGCTGTCATGGATGTATTTGATCCAACACATTTTTTGGAGATGAAGCTAGAGTCTATCCTATAGATTAGACCTTAGAGGCCTAATTTGGTAAGTAGGTAACCTAGCAACAAATAAGCTACAAATACCATAAAATAGTGACGTAAGGTCTTAAAGAGGTTACAAATGGCACTGAATCATACCCAGTGCATACTTACCTGTTACAGTTTCATTCTGTATTTGTCAGCTTACCCCCTGCTTCTCAATATGCATCACACATAAAATGATGCTACACCTTTGGGGGCTTTTTCATTTCTATTTTTGCAGCTGGTGAATCCAGACTCCTACTAATTGATGGTATCACTTCAAGTAAATAATATTATTCTACTGGTACTTAAAAGGTTAGTTTTCAGGTATCCCAGCAGACATGGTTAAAAACCAAAACCAACTGCACAAAATATTTTTCCAAGTGTTTCCTTTTACACTTCTACGTTTCTTAATTTTGGAATTAATGAGAATACACAGTATTCATCTGTATGCAGGTCAGCATGCGACGCGTTACTCACCGCACAAGGAATTCCAGGTGTAGACTCCAGTGGCTCCCAAAAACGTCTGGTAGGGATTACTGACAGCATTAGTGCAGGTAAATCCAGAACTCAGAAGGGAACTCAGTAAACCAAGAACCAGAATCACAATAATCGCAGTGATCATGCTTTTTGCCTTGGTGTTGCTCAGGTTATCTGCAACTGAAATACAGCAGCTCAGCATCAATAATCAGCCTTCCCACTGCAGTCTGGTGGCCTTGGACTGCCTCATGACTTACTGACATGGCCATAATTAAGAGATAATAACCAGAGACTTGGCTGATCTGTAGAGATCAGGATGTAGAAGGTACAGTAGGTTTCAACACAGCACATCCAATGCAAATCCAAAATGTGGTGACAGTACATTAGGCTGAAATGAGTGCATGTCTGCTAATCCTGCAGGCACACAAACTTTCCCAGGCATCAGGTTGGGAAGTAAACTTCTCTTCCTTAAAAATTCTGTAAATATTTCCCCTCAACGTGGCCAGGCAGAAATTTTATGCCTAAATCAGATCAGAAAACAAGGCGTTCCTCTGCCCATTGTTTCTGAGATGTCTAGTAACTGAGATGTCTAGTAACACAGGTGCCTGTTTAAAACTTCGTTCCAATTGTAGATAAGTTCCTCTTAATATAGCAGCAATCTCCCTCATAATGGAATAAATTCCATAGAGGGAACAGCTTCCAGAAGTCCAGCAAAGCCACTAGCCTGGAAGGGTCAGGTGCAGCTACCTGACAGCTGGAGCTGAGCACAGGCACTCAGACACAGCCAAGGCATGGTTGAGCTGGTCTTCATATTCTGACTAGATCTATCTCTTTCCATGTCCTGCAGAAAAAAAAAACTTGGTGGAGGCAGTGCTTGCTCCCTTCTTTTAAAAGGAGCAACTCCTGCTTTGTTTTCACCGGGAGGATGGAGTGCATGGGATGCTGTGGCTCCTGAGGAGCTGCGCTTCATGCTCCACGCTGCTGGCCCTGGGCTCGGGGCCAGGGGGTGGGGTGGGGGGTGAACGTAGGCTCCTGAGCTGCCAGCTCGGCTCTCGGGGTCTGCTCCCCAGGTCTCCACTCCTAAGGCCACATGCCAAGTTACTGAGCATCCTGGCACCTCTCCTTTTTGCTCCAGCTTAATACGGTTGGTACCCAGATTGTTGCTTGCTGTGCTTTCTGCAGCTCTGTGTGTGGTTGGCCACGTAGACACGGCACATATACTTGACCCCTCCAGGACTGTAGTAAATTTTATTGTTTTTGCCTAAATCCTTCTAGTTACTTGGTATGTTGTTTATAATAAAAGACAAAAATTTGTGCAAAAAAGAATGCGATATACTCCAAGTGTAATTGCAGTATAGCTGTGTTGAAATACATTATTTTCCTCCTTTCAATTTAAAGATTGAAAAGGCAGCTATAATGTGCCTGTGGGTGCCTTACCCTATAACAAATACAACAACAATATTTTCAAGCTCTGTTGAAATGGGTGTTGTGATAGACAGCCATCTGTAGGAAAACTTCCTTTCTGTGCTGCTTTTAATACAGAGCCATTACTGCAAAGTATTCACTAAGTGCATAAATTGGAGAAATCATAGCAGAAAAAAAATAGTAAAAAACCTCATAAAAAGAAAATAAATGTAATCAAAAGAGCTATTGGAAATAAATGAAAAGGAGAGCTTCTCTCGCATTTTATATAATATTCCTGGTAGAAGTTAATTTCTGTTTGAGGAAATGGCAGGTAAGGATGTGTTATAGAAATCAGTTGTAAATTTAAGTAAATCTCCTGGAAGAATAGGAAAGACAGGCATTCAGGAGCCATCACTCCGTTAAATGGAAGCGAGCATGCTGCTATTGTACCGTGCACTTGTGCTGAAGCAGCCTGGCTGCTGGGGCATTTCTCATTTCAAGAAATAAGTCTGCAGCCGAATCAGACAGGCTTGTGTAATTTCCCTCTGGCAGCCTCACTTAATTTTATCCCTTGGAACATCCCCAGAATTGACTGGCTACACCTAGTGCACCCTCTAATTGATCTTGTTTATCTCTGACAGTGATCCACAGTTTAGGGGATGTAATTTTGTAAGACTCTGCCTGTTGTAAGCATGCCTGCAACAGCACAAGACTACAGGTTTTAAATCAAATGCTGCTTCCATGGCAGTATTATTTTTTTTTTTTTCTCAATAAAGCAGTCTGTAAACTGAAGGAATCTACAGTGGGTGATCTACTTGAATGGGATCGATAGTAACCCACAGCTGGATAACCTGTGCATCAGTGTAAAATAACCTAATTCCAGAATGAAAGCAGGTGTTTTTTTCTTTGCCAGGTCTCTCCTTAATTTCCTGGGTTTTTTTTGGGGGGGGGGTTGGTTTTTGTTTTTTTTTTTTTGTTTGTTTGTTTTTTTCTTATCTTTAGCTCTTGTATGTTTGGATAGAATTTCTCAGACTTCTACTGACCTGCACGTGAATGACGTCCAGCTGCCAGCCTGGAGGTCTTCCCTAAGCAGTGCTGAGCTGGCAGATTTTACAAGGTCTGCAATCACTTACAACACATGCTGAATTATTCATTACAAAACCCATCCAAGCGAAAAAACTACAGTAGAGTTCAACTTAGCTTTCTACTTTTTCAGGAGATCCCATAGCACATCTGGAAACTGATGATCAAGAAGTTCCAGCAATTTTCAAGCATTTGTCATGTATTTTAAAAGTTAAGAATGTTAATGGATTCCTCTCTGCTATAGCAAATTTCAAAGACTTCCCCGTGTGCCGTTGCCCATGCTGGCTGCCAGCAGCCCGATGAACCCTGCCGTTACGGGACTCTGGGCATGCCTCTTCCTGCACCTTGCTCATAATCTTTTAAGTGTTTGACTTGGAAACAAGCAAAGCCATAAACAAACTCTTTTACAAACTATTATATTCATAGGTGGTTCCCTTCGAAGACAAATCATTAAAACAGCTAGTGAAGACTCTCAGGGCTTCAGATATTTAGTAACTTTTACATTCATTCAGGTCATTCTGCTCATGCCCAGAGCTTCCCAAGTAGCTGTATTGATTTATTGCTCTATTCAGGTCGTTCATGGCAATCTCTTAAAGAGGCTGCCCTGACTAGGCAGCTCACACACTGTACACTTGCAGAAACCATATTCCTTTGTTTGTCTCTCATCTTTAAACTCCGAAATTTCTTTTAATGTTGTGGTTTCCAAAAGAGTAAGTTACGGGGTTTGTAAAGGCTTTTGATAATCTGCTTTTGTATGGCCATTAATAAAAGCCAACCTGGGCTATTGCTGACAGGTAATTTAGATCCTCTTTGATTTACTCTATTTCCATTCTCCTGTTCTCACACCCAAGTATAATGATACCATTTGAGAAACACACTCAGGGTGTGCAGCAGAGATCCCCAGCCAGGGCACACTTGCTCAACAGCAGTGATTTAAAAGGATGCTTATAACTCTTCTTACTGGTGTCTGAAATATTGGAGTGGAGGAAAGCACAGCACTTCATTTCTGCATAGCACAAGTGATCCATTTACTTAAGGATATCATTGAAGGAAAGACATCCACTATCTTAGAAAGACCCGACTATTTGAATTTAAAACTAGTATGCATGAAATTCTGATGAAGTGTTTTTCCTATTTCAAGCATGTACGGAATCATACTTCATATAAAATGTGACAATCATGCTTACTATAGAGCCTATGGTTTAATTTTAAATCTGTCCACTTCACCCTGGATATATGCCCCACTGAACTAGTGAGGGATGTGGGCAAACCCATAGTTAAGACTGTTCATAAAGCACAATTTTCAGCAGCTGTTGAAAGCAACTAGCAACTCCTGAAGCTCACTTTTTCATCCCTGGATGGCTGGTATGTGAGAACTGAGATAAGATACTGTAAATGGTAAGCACAAAAACCTAAATCAGGTGGAGGTAAGCCACTAGCTCTACTGCCACTGAAACACATGTAGATCACGCAAAGAACCAAAATCCTTTACTGAAGCAAGAGTTTTGGGAACACTTGTCATTAATTCTAATTAAGATCTATCTGATGGTAGCGCCCAGGCCCTGGGACTGGGTTGTGTCAGCTGCTGTGCAAAGGCAAGACACATGCCCCAAATTCCTGCCAGACTGCGTCCTTGCCCTGCAATCAGCACCCCGTGGGTGGACTCCTGGTTTCTCACAAATCAGCAAAAGTCTGTCCACGTGGTGCAAGGTTTGGGGCTTGAGCCAACTGGCATGGAGAGATAGAACCATATATCAACTCTTTCTATAAATGCATGCTTACTCTTCTGAAATTTACTTTGATTATTCTGATAGGACTGTCAATAAATTGGCTTGAATGACTTGTGATTTTGCATTTGTTATGCAATGATCTCAATATATGGGATACGTTTTGCTGGGAAAGCTGCTGTCTTCAGGTTTTTCATTACAGTATGGATATTATCACTGGCTTGTGTGATAGAGCTTTGCCACCCTGGGAATCTGGGTGTCTGTTTGTACAGATAGAATTTCTGTACTAAATTAAGCTGGGAAAGAGCTAGGAGATGGGAACTATCTGCAGCCTTAGGTCTGCTGTGCTCTATCTTGATGGCTTCTGTGTGATGGGACATCTTACAACAGCCTATGGAAAAAAAAATATAACATTTACAGTACATTTCATGTTTCAAAATTTTTTCACCTACTCTTCCAAATTTTCATTATTTTCTCTTCAGTGGCTTTTTTCACTTTCACATGTATATCAGCATTATTGCTCTGAACTTGGTGAGACAGCAAGATACATAAAATGAGGGCAAATCCTTGATCCTTGCCACAGCTTTCAGGCTTATCTACCTTCAGGCTTTGTAAATGCTTTTCTTCACATTGGTAGAGCTACTTGGGCACAGAGTGAAGTAAATCTTTTGCTGAACTGTGTGAAATTGGTATCGAGTCTGTGGTTTGTACTTGGTATGTATGATTTTGTTTCTGTTTTGCTTCCCATAGTAGGATTTTTCATACTTATCCGAACCTTCTCCAAGGCTGCTCTAGGTAAAACCCCTTCTGTTCTTTTCCTTGTTTTTTAAGTTTGTTTTTTTCCTGTGTAGCGTCTCTCCTCCCTTATATCTTCATTTTTCTGACCTTAATTATTTAACAATTTTTATTCTGTTTCTTCTGTCATAATTCTATGATTAAGGGTAAATAGCAAGAATTGAAGACACAAAAAGTAAGACCTGTTGCAAATCTGCCTAAGAGACAGTTTAGTTTTAATCTACTGGGTGGTTGCTGAAATGTTATTCTAATAATCTTGTTTCCAAATCTCATCCCAGGGTATTTTTGGAAAGTCATGATGATAAGGAGTCACCTGAAAACCATATGTTAGGTGGAGGAATAAAGTCCTTATAAAAGACAACCAGCTACACTGTAAATCCATACTTCACAGTCTAGCATAAGGAAAAAAAGACATGAGCAAGCATAAGTTTTGAAAATACTAATCAAATGGGTTTTTGATAATATGACACTTCAAACTGGAATGAAGTGCTTTCAGAGGAAGAAGTAAAAGGAATACTGTCATTAATGCATAGGTCCAGCACACATATAAGCACCGTATCTATCTAAATTATTGTTTTATGTGTTTTGTTCTTTTCCCTTCAGCAGCCTCATAAAGCCTTCTCTAAAAATGATGCTAGTTTGATAGTGGGTGGCAAAATGTTTTAAATCAAATAACTTTAAATCAAATGATGAAGTTAAAAAAAAAATCCTAAAAGGTGACTTAGGTTTTTACTCCTTTAATAAAATGGTGAGCATTCCTTTTCTGTTCCTCACTGAAAGCTCCTGAAAATTAAAATCAATTTTACATAAAGTTCTTATTTTGTATTTTCCCCTTGTTCCAAGGTGTAGCCTGAGATCACAGGTAATTAGAAGTTGCTCTTGGCAAGAATGCCACAGTATTTCTGTGCTTTCTGGGGGTTTTATTTTATACCACTTAAATCCCCAGACTGGTTTATAGTTATTCCTGTTCCCTCTATAAGTATTACAGTCAAGGATGAACAGAAGAATGAGCTGCGGTTCCTACGTCCATCACCTACGTGAGCAAGAAGACGCCATCCATTTCCAGGCATAATGCCACTCACCTTGGAAAGTCTTTTCTGAAATCTGGAGTCCCACATCAACAAACTGTTCGCAGGTACCACTAAAAAGTCCATAGGTGAGGCTTATGATCACGCTGGAGTTTGTGCCAGACAAGCGAATCTCACTACTCATCCAGTGCTGAGTCGCCAGCACAACACAAATCATCACAAAAGAGCAAAGGCAGGTAAAAAAAGCAGATGCAAAGGTGGCTGTTTTTCTTCTGGATGGCATTTTGTCAGACAGAGACTTTCCACAGTTTCAGGATATTTTCTCTTTAGTCCAGCTTAGCATGAGGTTGTTTCCTCCTCCTCACTACGTGGAATCTGCTCCCTGTGCTAGCAGGTCACCCTGGTAAACAGCAGTGGTAATAAAAATGTAAAATAACTGAACTTTGGTCTGGTGAAAAGGTGTTGCCACAGTTACGACCAAACCAGCCTGGCACAGGCCAGGAGGGACCGTCAGCAGATGATTTACAATTGCCTTGCCAGGCCGTAGCTCTTCACAGCTCTGGAGACATCTAGAGCCTGACGGCCACGGGTTGCCCGCTTGCCTTACTGCCCTCTGGGAGATTTTTTACTCCGTGACAAAATTTTCTGGCCTGTTCTGGCTGATAACCAGGCTGGAATCTGTGTCATCTGTATCTGAAGTGTTACGGTAAAGAGTAGTGAAATGTTCCTTCTCAGTTCAAATTCCCAGCTTGCTTAACAGCTACCCAACCATCTCTTTTGTGACCTCTTTTGAATTCTTTATGCTTTTTGTGACAACACTGCGTTGGTCTTGGCTTGTGGGTGGTGGTGGTGAAGGAGGTTCTATCTACTGTCAATAGATTATTTTCTAAGGAAGAGCTGAAATTCTTAATGAAACTCCACATATCATCATCCCACAGTAAGTCCCTCTCTTTTTCTGACCTTTTTTTTTTTTTTTTTTGAGACAATGAGGAAGCAAATACCTTGAATAGGGGTTTGTTTCGAGGAAGTAGTGGGAATGTAAAGGGAGCAATACTGGAGAAAATCTGTTCTGGACTATAAAGCAAGAGAATATATTACTTTTTTTCTGCCCAGACTGACCTAAACAAAGACAAAACCCAGTAACAACACGATATCAAACAGAACATATGTTGTTTAATAATCACGTTGAAGCCAAATTTTTAGAATTTGAGGTAAACTAGGCAGCAGGGTCCTCATTTTGTTTGTATGAAATCTGAGATGTAAATTAATAATCTATTGTCAGGATAAAGTAACATTGATTCCATTTGCTTTTATTTCTATTAATTATAACATCATTATTCCATGTTACACTGAACCTATGCTTCTGGGTCATCCAGAGGTTTTTTTATTAATGTTGAGAAAGCAGTTTGTTTTCAAAGTGCTGCTAAATAAACCTGTTGCTGTCTTCTTAAAGCTTGACTGGTTTGTACTGTAAAGACATTGAGAGATTAAAGTTTTATGAATTTGAAATGGCAAAGAATTTCTTGGGAGGAGAAAACACCTGTTCTGTAATGCAGTGTTATTACACTGTGATTCTTCCAGTGTTATGACTTCTTGAATCAAAACTTTAAAGCAACAATCACATTTGAAATCAATGTATTTTATTTCCAGTCTTTTATGCTATGTGGTCTTATATTTTATTATTATTATTATTATTATTATATGGGACTTTAATGATACTTTTGATGTCATTGCTTTTAAGAATTTATACATTTTATTCATAAAGAATTTATGCACTTCATACATGTAATTAACATAAGTAACACAGCGGAAATCAATCAGTATACGATTGAAGCACTGAAGAGCAAAGGTGCTTCAGCTCTTCTAAAGAAATAAGAAACAAGAGACCTGCCTCTCATTTTCTGTCCAGTACTCCAGTTACATTTTAACCATAGAAATACGGGTAAGCTTTATTAGAATGACCAGCTCTACAGGTTTATTAATCCAGCAGTTCTATTCCCCGTTTAGTTGCACAGAAAGAACATAGTCCAAGTATTTACAGCCCAAGGATATTTTTTAATAAACTTAGGTAAAAATCTGCCTGTCATCAGCCCTGTGCTGCCAGCTGTGCCAGGTGTACCCTGCGAAATACATTTTAAAATATATATTTAACACTTGATACCTGTCTTGGTACTAATTTTGAGGGAATAAATTTTCAGCTGCTTGCTCAGTGGTCCTCCTTTGGTAGGCTTGAGAGAACCAAATTTAAACAAACTGAGGACCCACACCTTTAAAAACGCCAAGTAACAGAGACTCAGAGCTGCAGCAGATAGCCTGTAGTTCCTTTCTAAGCAATCTTATTCAATTATATTCAGTTTTCAAGTGACTCAGCTCAAATTTTTGTGGCTCAAATCACTGAAACTCTCTTGAGGCCAGGGGAATTGCCCTGTAACTGAGACCATAATTTGCCGGTTTCTTCCCTGTCACCTTGAAGTTATTCTGTTCTCTGCTGATGGTACAATTTCTTGTGTCTTTTTTTTTCTTACACCTACCTAAAAAAGCATGATATAACTTGTAATGAAAACTGTAGTTTGGCATGACACACCTCATCAGCTGGGAGAAAAAAACCCAAAAAATTGGTTTCCTCCGACTCAGAGAAAATAGTTCCCCATCAGCACCTTACTGACTCTGTCCTGCTAATAGACTCAGCCCTGCACAAGTCAAACAGAAAAATCAGAGGAACTCATTATGAATCAGATGGACAGCAGAGAAAGTTGGAATTCTTTGGTCCATAAAATTAGGTATCACCCTGTATTTTTAAAGGTCGAGTTACGTATTTCTTTTCTGTTGATGTACAAGTTAGTTTGCTTTAAGCAGCTAGATATGTAAAATTATAAAATGAAAGCTTTCAATTGCAAACATTTCATATACATGTATTTTTCTTTCATGTAGAAAAAAAATAAATGAATCATATGGGGTTTATTGCTTTGTCCACAGCTCCAGACAGATGCCTTCTCCCAAAGGATGCCATTGCCCAAGGGGTGCCATCGCCCAAGGGGTGCCATCGCCCAAGGGGTGCCATCGCCCAAGGGATGTCATTGCCCAAGGGATGTCATTGCCCAAGGGGTGCCATCGCCCAAGGGGTGCCATCGCCCAAGGGATGCCATCCCACAGCTGCAGCAGGCAGGGTCCGGGGGCTCGCTCCCAGCTGGCTCACAGGTATGTGCACTCAGCCGCGCTCAGCAGCAATTGGGGAAGTTCAAAGTGAAGCCACTGCAAATTATCTTCTGTTCTGCTGCCACTGCAATGTTTAGTAACAGCTACTGGTCTTTTTAAAAATTCCATATTTAGCTAAAATCTTTCATTTAAAAAACAACTGACAGGTGCCTGGCAGGCAGCTGCGCTGGTATTTGTGATTTTCCTTGGACACTGCCTTTGTGGTACACCTTTGTATTTCACACAAAGCTTTCACAACCTTTTTATTTTTTATTTTCCATTTTTCATGGCTAATTGCATAGGAGCTCAGCATCAAGATCCTCGAGCTCCACTTCATCCCAAACAAAGTCAATAAGGCAGATTTATGCGTAGCATTGCAGGATGGGCCACATTACCGTTTACCTTGACCTCTTCTAAGATGGATAAAATGTAATTGAAACAAATTATTACAAATATACTGTAGAATACTGAGAATGGGATTGATTTTTTTTTCCTCTGGTACCTTTGGCAGCCAGCATTCTGAAAGGTGACAGAAAGAGGCATTTGTTTATGCCTTTTGGATTGGGTGGGGGAAATCAGACAAAGCATCATGAGTTTCATTGTAGCTGGAGATGAAAAATTTGAAGCTCAACTGAACTGCAAAATTATTGCAAGAACTGTTTGGAAAACTGAGAGGGAATGTGATCACAACAATTTTTGTGTATCCATACCCAGTGCTACTGTGGGGTGGAATTGTACTATTCCATCGTCTGCTTTCACTCTTCTCTTGCTCTGACCTTTCTTACAGCACTATTGAAAGAAAAACCAAAAATGTTTTAAATGTTGTTTGGATTTCTTCCCAGAAAATGACTAAATCTTCTCAGCTAAGAACTCCATCACTAGATAGTCATTGATTTCTGAGCTCTGAGGCTCGAATTTATTGGTTGGTATTGGAGTGACAGCCACCAGCCCCTCTGGAGCAGCATCCCATCGGCAGGAACAGTGACTGCTGGTTTCCATCTAAAAGAAAAAAAGCAGAAGATGCCAGTGCCACCACACCAGTATCAACGCAAACGCAGTGAGCAAACCCCTGTTTTAAAACGATTGCCTGCTGCAAGAGCATTCCTCAGTTCTACCATCTGAGTAAGCCAGCTGGTGTCAGTTCTGGTATCGTGAGGCACAACCTGTGCTACTCTAGAATATATTTACAGTACAACTGTGTTTTCTACGCAGACACCATGGCCAAATATGCCTGGCCTTGGTAGTAGAGGAAAAGGCATGTTAAGCATCTCTTCTGCTTGCTATGAGTGCCCCTTGCCCAAACGGGAGCACCACCGGCCTCGCGTGGCAGCTGCAGGGGCAGCTCCTGGAACTGCCTCTTCTCGAAGATTTTGAGATTCTGAAATTAGCCAGCATTGGTATTTTTTATTTTTTTTTAATTATTATTTGTTATTCTTGGTAAGAAATCAATTCTTCCAATGGAATGTTTATCTTCTAAAACTTCTTACGCCACACATGCCAAGGCAGGTGAAGGAGAAGAGCTCACAGCTTGCAGAACGTCTGACTTCTCGCTCGTCCTGTTTCTCTCCATTTCCAAGCTGTAAAATGCTTGGGGCTGAGGGGAGCTGAACAGAACAGCATCGTCCATTCTGGTAAAAATAAGTAGGTTTAAAATAAAGTTTTGAAATTAGAGAAGTTTACCATTTTTCTTTAACTCTGAATGCCAGTGACTGCAGTTACCAAAACAGCTGAGCACCACTGAAGCCTCTAAGATGTCCGAGGGTATCTTTTCTCCATACTCCAAAATATTACTTGCAAAACTTTAAAAGAATGTGTTTAGGTGCTAAAAAGCTACTTTTGTTCATGGCTGAACAGTGCAAGTTGAGCGGTCAAGTACAGTTTGTTGAAGAGTGTGTGTGTGTGGGAAAAGCCTTCTGGCACTGTGAGAAGCAGAAAATACGGCTTTTGCAATATCTTCAACTTAATAAAACTGGCTTTGAAGCTTCTTGAAGGTTTGTAATGTTTAGAACAAACCCTGGAGGTGGAGGTGGAGAGAAGAGCTGGCAAGGCAGGCTTTCATTTATTGCAGTTTCTGTAACAAGTATAAAGATATGTAGTCTTGAATACTTAAATATATTCCTAGATACTCATAATTTTTGATCCCAAATGTAAAAATCTAGGAGAAATACTTCTTTGAAGTCATTAAATTAGCTACCACTATGATGCTATGTACTCTCGTGCTTTTGCCCAATCATCTGTACTTTAAAGAGTTTTTCTATATTTTTAACCTGAGATGTATTTGTAGTTACAGAAATCACGCACCTGTATCTGTTATTTGCTGCGCTGCCTCTGATTTTCTAATTTCTTCAGTACATTTGTGATTTGTGTTCCAGTGTACCAGTAAAGAGACAGACCCACCATGCTGCTACCAAGGGCATAGGGGCCATTTGTCAGTCGATGTGGAAGCCTTGTAGATATTTGGGGAGCTTTTTTCTAAGGGAAGTGGTAGGTTATACTCTGTATCATATGCTTTAAAATACATATTCAGTGTTCTAATGTTGCCTATCCTTTCATATACTTCTTGAGCCTGAAGCAGAGAAGACACTTTTTGTAGCAGAGCGTAGCCAAGCGACTGTAACTGTTCATGAGAAAGTTTCCACCACTGCTACTGGAACAGTGTTACTTCCCCAGTGCGAAACAAGAGATGCAGGTGTCGGATCCTGCCAGAAGCTATCGGCGGTCCTGCAGCATCTCCAGCAAACTGGAAGCAAGGGTGAAATGGTTGC
Organism: Microhierax caerulescens; assembly: GCA_035590215.1. Classification (NCBI taxonomy): domain Eukaryota; kingdom Metazoa; phylum Chordata; class Aves; order Falconiformes; family Falconidae; genus Microhierax; species Microhierax caerulescens. The sequence continues at coordinate 50,959,687 of JAVJGJ010000062.1, forward strand.
CAAAGAGCTGACATTTCTGAGAATGTATTTGATTTGTGATGGAAAGAGAGGAAAAGACAGATGACCAGTGGACTGTGAGACGTACAAAGAAAAGCCACTGTTGGAGCTCTACTGGGCTAAACACGCAGATATCTACCCATTATTATTTCTGCTACAGCGTTTCAGTCTTCCAATTTCTTAAATTTATTTTCTGATGAAGCAAGTAAGCTCTGTCAATGTAACTTAATTGCTTCAAATCCCATAGCAGCTTCAGTTTTCCACCCTCTCCCCTTTCTTACCAGCATAAATTCTATTCAGACCTTGTCTGGAAAACACTGAAAATGGGTTTAAAAATGCTTCATTCTTCAGCTTCCCAGCTCCTAGGCTCTGTGGAGTACTAATCTAGTTTTCTGAATAAAGCACTATATCAGAGAACATCATACCATGTTGTTTTTCTCTAGCCAACAAGTGAAGATAAAATCAGCCTCGGGCTTCCTTGCTCCTGTTGGCTCCAGCTCATTGCTGTGTCCTGAGACACACCAGCGGCATAAACCTGGGCTTAGAAGTATCCTGGACACAACTGCAAGGAAGCAGGGCTAGGAACACTGACATGGATTAGCAAGGCTAAATTTTTGTCATCCTGTATCAACAGTTGTATTTAGGACTTGAGTATAGCATGCTGGGGCAGGAATGACTGCATGAAGCTTCTTTCACAACTATACTTTGGCACTGTACAATTTATTTAGCTATTCCCTTTATCTACAGAAAATCTTGTTCCCCCAAATAACTTATTAATAACTACAATGTGCATTTTCTTTGATTATTGTACAACTTGGCTTCACATTTCTTTCTTGTGACCAATTAGTTTTAAAAACACGGTATACTAGTACTCTTAATTTCTGTACTCATAGAAAATGTGGTAATTTTATCCAACGTATAATAATTCCATTTTTTTTATTGCTTGGATATAAGCAGTCATTTATATTAATACACAATTTCTTGCAAATGGTTACTAGCAAGAAAATTGCTGACTTGCAGTCATTTGATCTACAAACATGTTCATTAAAACCAAATGCCTTCCTGGTACCGTGCCTGTTTGCACTGCCATATCTGCTGAAAAATTTTAGCCGTCTACGAAACTGCTGTTTCCTAGTCAACACGATGCCAAAGGGATGTAATTAGGCTCTGATTAAGTTTTCCACAGAAGACACAAATATTCACAGATGTTCTAATATTTTGTTTCAATGGTCTTTTCACACAATCCCTAATTGTCTGACGTCCTTGGGTTCACTTAAACACGGCGTGCGCAGACATGGGTTTCTGACTGTAACATATGCTGGGATCCCTCCTGGAGGGGAGATGTCGTCTGCAGGGAGACCTTCCTTGCTTAGCGAGAGGTGGCATCCTGGGGGCTGGAGACAAAAGAAAGCAAGAGGTGCCTTCAGACTCCCTGATTCTCGCCTTTCCTTCGGTAATCCCCTCCTCCCTGTCCTACTTTCCAGTCTGACAGTTTCTATTCTGGGTTTCACCGGCCTGATTCACCGGCCCGGCGCAGCCTGGGCTGCCGCGGTGGCTTCCCCGAAGGGGCAGGAGAGGCCTGGGCTCGGCCCTGCCGCCCCAGCGCCCACACCTTGGTGGTGGGTTGAGCAGCCAGGGGCAGGCTCCTGGCTGGCCTGCTGGTCCCGACAGGCCTGCTGATCCCGACAGGCCCGCTGATCCTGACAGGCCTGCTGATCCCAACAGACCTGTTGATCCCAACAGGCCTGGCCGATCGCTCCCAGCTGCGCCAGGCCGCTGATCCCGGGACTGGGGCCACCAGCCTCCCGCTCGCTGCCCCGGGCAGGTGGGCACCCACCACCCGGCCTCACGCCCGGCCCCCAGCGCTGCCTCAGCCGAGCGAGGGAAGGAGCAGGCGCTGCCGCCATGCACGGATAGCGGTACGGCTGGCTGGGGGGCTTTGGCGGGGCCGCCGCCGCAACCAGGGCAGGCGGCACTGCCAAGTCCGGTTTGAAACTCCGGTGTGAAGCGCCCGCCGGCCGGCCGGCACGCTCCCGGCCCGAGGGGCCCCGCCGGCAGCAGGCCCCGGGGGGCCTGACCCCGCCAGAGCCACGGT
>JAVJGJ010000062.1:50962062-50983293 GCA_035590215.1 Microhierax caerulescens
TCGGCGGCTAAGCGGCCATGAAGGTGAAAGGGCGGGCGGTGGTCCCGCCGCTGGGAGAGCGGCTGCCCCCTCGCTGCGGGAGGGGGGAGGGGGGCAAACCGGCGCCGGTGGGACGGGCCGTGCCGCGCCGCGCCGCCCTCCTTGCCTCAGCCTGCCGTCCCCCCGCGGGCCTGCCCCGTTACCGAGGGACGCCCGGGTCGGGGGCCGCCTTGCCGCGGGGCTCCGGGCCGGCCCTGGCCGCCCGCGCTGCCGCCCGGCGCTGCGCTAGCCCTCCGCGGGTGTCGCTGAGGCGGGAGGCGACGCGCCTGTCCTTTTTCTCCGTGGGATGCCCGTCCTCGGGGATGACCGGCGTGCTGGGGAGGCCGGAGGGATGGGCGCGCTCCCGAAGGAGCCGAGAGGCCGGTGGGCACGCCGGGGTTGAGGCGCGGGCGCCGCCGTGCCGAGGGGCTGTGACGCCGGCCGGGGTGTCGGGGCGATGCGGGACGCAGAGGCGCTGGCGGGGGCCGGGGCCGGCCCCGCTGACAGGCACCGCTGGTAACTGGCCCCACGCCGGCCGGGGAGCGGCGTGTCTGGGCTGCCCGGCCCCTCCCCAGCCCCCGGGATGGGGCGGCAGGTGAACCTGAGCGTTACGAAGCCATTTAGGTGCCGCCCGCACAGCCGCGCCGCGGCCCTCCGGCCCCCAGAGGTGAGCGGGGCTGTGGGCGCACGCAGCGCTCGGGTGCGGGACCCGCCGGCTGAGGGGCTGGCAAGGCCCGGGACGAACTGTTTTCCTCTCCTCAGGGCAAGATCAGCGTTGTTAAACCCTGCATATGCCCATTGTGCTCGTTAATGGTTGGCGGTCACGCCGCTGGCAGCGCGGTGCCCCGCGGAGCAGCAGTGGGTGCTGCCCCCCGGGCCGTGGGGCAGCCCCGTCCCGGGCAGGGCCGCGCTCCCGCCTCCCCCCAGCCCCCGCCGTGCGAAGCGCCTAGTAATTAGAGGTAGGTGTAATTCGTGCAGCTGGTGAAAAACTTTGTATTTGCCTTGTACAGGCTGGTGGGGATAAGGCAAATAAGGCTTTCACAGGGGAAAAAAAAACCCAAAAAACATATCCAATTTATTACCTTCAAAAATAAAGGTCTTGTGGGTTTTCCCCTCCCTGCTTATGGTTGAGTTTAAAATACTGGGAAAAATAATGGCAAACCTTGCAGAGATACTGTAAAGACATCTTTTAACTGTTTCCCATCATTGGAGGATTTTATTGCACTTTAGTCATGGGTTGTAGAAAGGGTTAATGGGTATCTGCTGTGAGATAAAGCAGTGTTTTTTAATTAGGAAAGGGTGTCTCGATATTTTTTTTATTATTATTATTTTACTTTTGTGTGAGGTTCCTCTCCCTCTGGTTTATTTCCATAGAGTGAGGTGCTTTGCTGTGTGTTCAGCTGCGCAGCTTCTAAATCGCCGCCTGTGTCTGATCTGTGTGGGATAGAGCCTGCTGAGTTAAGACATGACATCGCTTATTGAGCTTTTTTCCTAAGATGTAAGCTCTATGATAAAACCTGGAAAGCAGGAATAAAGAAAGAGGCAGAGAATTGAAAATTATTTCTTATGCGCATGGTAATCTTGGTTTCTGTGCATGTTGTGCTTTAGGGCTTATAAAAAAAAAAACCAACAAAAAAACTAACGTTTGATGAAAACTAATGACATTCAGCTGGAAACTCGTTGTCATTTAAAAGAGATTTTTACATGGATATGATGTGCTCTCCTTGTCCAGGAGGCTCAGGAAGTTCCCAGTTAGCTGTGCTGGGTAGCAAATGAAACCATTTAAGTCGTGATGAGGGGAGGTGCAGGTGGTCTTGTGGCACCCGCCCCACCTTGTTCTTGCCTGAGGTGGAAGTTGGGCCTTGAGGAGATGAGTCCCTAAGGCAGGTAAGGATCTCTAATTGCTGTTGATGGCACTGGGGGGCTTGTGGGGCAGCCTGCTTCTGCCTTGTGCTTGGGGGGTAGCTCTTGAGGGAATCATGTGGGTAAGGGTGGAGGTGGGACAAGCAGAGACCATCTGGCTGAGCTCTCCAAGAGGAGCGGGGGGCTGTGCTGGTGTGGATGCAGACATCACGGGGCTGGGGGGTCTCCCCATTAGGGGCAGTGAGGGCACTTAAGCTGAAAACGTTTGTTTTCTCCAGTGACCAAATCAGCTGTTTCAGAAATGTGCGAGAAGAATGGAAAGAAAATTATGTGAGAAACAAGATGGTGTGGGTGTAGCATTTGATTCTTTTAATTTGCTATATCTTTGCTCACAAATAAAATAATTACATAGGAGCTGTGTTACACCAGCTATCATTGCTGTGCTTTGCCTGACATACTCTGTATTCCTTAAATATGTTTAATGTATTATTCCAAGTAAAAGATAAAACCAGAATTCTAGTTTAAAAGCTTCCTATGCCCCTAACACCTTTAATAAAAGGAGACATCTTGTATACCTCAAATCAGTGTGATAATGCTGGTTGGACTACGGTAATTTAACCTCAGCCTGCAAGGTGCAGGTGCAAAGTGAGAAATTTTAGCCCATTTGGATCCTAGTGCACTTTTGTGTCTTGCTGTGACTCCTCTTTTCCACTTCATATGTTTGTTTATCTGTTGCCTAGCTCAATCAAAGCTTTTTATCTGTGGGAGTTAAAGGCTGACCTCTTCCAGAAGAGCTGTCTTGAATCCCAGTTTTCCTTGGTCTTATTTTTGTAGAATCACAGAATCATTTAGGTTGGAAAAGACAACTTTAAGATTGAGTCCAACTGTTAACCCAAGACTGCCAAGTCCACCACTAAACCATGCCTCTAAACAGAACATCTATGTGTTTTTTTTAAACACTTCCAGGGATGGTGATTCCACTGCGTTTTTTCCCCTCACCCTTCACTGCATTCCCAGCTCCCAGGCCATATGGCCAGGGCGATGTCAGAATTGCACCATGTGGACTGAAATTATGGGAAGCTAGAAGATGGTGGTTCGAGGTCAGTGTAAGACCTTCCTCTTCTGCACAGGTTTTCAAGAAGCTGAAGTGGAGGACAGAGCTATAGTGCATGCGTTGCACAGGTTAAGTGGGCTCATGCATATTCCCAGTTGGAAGGTGACAGCGGTGGCTTATGGGGATTTGAAGTTTGTGTTTTCTTGGTGGCTTTCAGGATGGAGTGTTTCATTGTGGCGAAAGTTGCACTTGTTAAAGTTGTTTGTTGATGGAAAACACCTGCCTTGCACTGTGCCCATCATGTGCCTTTTTATTCTTCTATCAGACAGGTTTTTTGGAGCTGTTGGTTTTTTGGGCCAAAGCTGCTGAGCTGTGTTATTAACTGAACTAGTTTTAGAGCATATTATAGGAGTACTTTGGCCAGTGTACTTGGTGACCTTTTTCTCTTTCATTTAAGAGGTTATATGAAGAAAAATGGGTGGACAGGGCCTGACAAACTGCAAAGTGAAAAAGAGCTGTAGGGAGTGAGTGGTGCAATCCTGCCTTGTTCCAGGTGCCCTTGGTGTTTTGAGTAGTCAGCTACATGTGTTATTGGTAAAGTGCTTATATACTTTTTTCATGTTTGATGATGTCATGTGAACCTGTTCAAGATTTCAGAGCAGGTCAGTCATACCATAGTGAAAAACAAAAAAAGAGCCAAGGCAAGTGCTGAACGCTACATAGAATGAAAAACAGGAGGATAAAAAGGAATATGGAATGTCTGCACTACTGATGTGAGCACAGTCCACCCTGCTTGCTGAAGGAGTGGGAGGTTCTGCAGGAGAAATTGTTCAATATATAGGGAATCTGAGGATTGCATTTATACCTCACTTGAACGATATTGTTGCTTTGCTTATGTGATACAGTATTTCAGTCTCCATTTCCAAAATACTCTTCAGCACAGATTTCTGGCAGGGCTCAACACCAGGTGGAGGTCCTGTGTCTGAAGGTAGTATCAGAGCACTTGAAGGCCATAAGCAATGAATGAAGAGGCTTTAGTGGAAAAAACTTGTCTTTACTTAGAAACATTAAGGTGAGTGACTTTATATCTGGAAGTACCCTGAAAATTTCTCAGCAAAAGCAGTTGGCAAGAAAACAGATGTTTTTGCTAGACAGTGCTGTTCCATCAGTGTCAGCGGGTCAGTAGGGAAGGACTGGCAGAGCGGTGGTGGCAGATCTCTGTGTGGAGCAGAGGTGGGGGTAAGCTGAGATCTTATTCCTGCCCAGAGGAGAGGGAAGGTGGCTGTGACCTCTGCTCCCAAGACAAACCTGCAAGCCAGGGAGCCTGCTGTCAAACCTCTTGTCTTGGGAGGGTGATGATGGTGTAATTTTTATGTAAATATGTAAATATGTAAATAATTTTTATGTAAAACATAGCCATCAGGGGCAAGGTGAAGAGATTGCTGGGTAGACAGTTAAATGTCAGAGTTTCCTGAAAGGTGTGAAGAGCTCTTAGGAGTTGTGTCAGGGTTAGTGAGAGTAGTGCATTCAAAGTAGATGGAGAGCTGCGTGAGAAGTTGTTGCTTGTTTAAAATGGAAGGCCTGTTATTGTAACCATCACATTTGAGTTTAGGGATAACCATGTGGTCTACCTGGTCGTGGAACATAAGCCGTGTGCTGTATTTCAAGGAAATACTTGTGTTTTTTAAATTAATGTATAAATAAGAACAGTGCAATGTGGTCTTAGTCAATAATGTACTCCCACTGAAACTTGGTTACTTGCTCCACTTCCAGTGCGTGCTGGGATGCTGCGGCTTTCCAGTGCCACATCCGTGTGCCCTGGAAGCAGCAGCGGAGGAGCCATGCCTGAGGGCTGCGGTTGTGATGCCCGCAGTGAGCATTCTTGATAGGCATTTCATTACTGATTTCTTGATACAATATTAGTGAAAGCAGAATGCCTCTGTAACCTAAAATATAATTTGATGCCCTGTAATCGAAAGTATTGTAAATTGAATTGATACATTATTAAAGAGTTCTGAATTATGTTATTCTTCGTGGAGCATCATTTATGGGTACCCTGTATGTGGTGCTCGCTTTATGAGCTGAGAGCTGTCTAAGGGAATGATTCAGATATCACTTTAACTGATTTGTGACATGGTGCAGCAGAATTCAGGCTGAATGGAAAGTGGCTGTAGTCACCAGGCTGCTCTGTGGAGGCTTTCTGCAACCTTTTTAACTGTGATTGTATCTTTTATTTATTTCTTTTTTCCCCTCATTGCCTGTGCCCTTCTGTAGAAGGTTTCATCCAGGTGTAGGCTTTGTCCTGTCTGATAACAATATGTATTATATAATTCCAAATACTTTAAGGGTTAATATTTAAAACAAAAAGGGAAAAAAAAGGTGCCTGTATTTGCTCCAAAGTTTTTGCTGAAATGTACATGTCTTTTAAATATACGTGTAGAACAGGCCAGAAGACGTGTAAGCCAGAGCATGAATGAGATACTGGTAAGACAGAGATTGGGAGAAGCTCAGCACCCACAATTTGTTGAAAGATTTGCACAGGATTTATTTTTGCATTGTTCACAACATGGAACATATTTTTAAAGCCTGTATACAGTGTTGCGCTTTTTAATTCAGTGGATTTACTGCAGGTATAATAATTCATAAATGGTATCCTTTTGCCTGCCAGAATCCTCTTGTGTTGTCTGCAGATGATGGCTATGGGAAGTGGGAGGATAAATGGGAGATTTTTTTGCCGATGGGAGAGGGTGATGCTGTTGAACTGTATCTTGATTGCAGTGTGCTCTGATTTTTCTTCCTAAGTAAGCCAGCCAGCTGATTATCTCCAGCGAAACAGCTCCCTGAGCACGTGTAGCATTAAAGGCTGCTGTTTTCTGTCTTCCTGGCCCTGGCAGTGAGCGAGGGGATGAGTGGCCTCGCTGACAGCCTGTCCTGGACCTCTTCCTGCCTGGTGCAGTGGCCGTCAGGCACGGGGGGAACTGCTTCTGCTGAGCCCCATCTGCTGCTGGCCATGTACATCCCCTGTCCACAGCAGTGCCCTAAAAATGCCCTTTTTCCTTTGACTCCTGGCTAGTGACTCACTGTTGAAGTGACAAAGTAAAAAGCTGGTTGCAGAGATTGAGGCTTGCCCACGCAGAAGTGATGTAACTGTGTTCAAAGGTGTTTCCTGGCTGAGGGAAGAAATACAACTGGAAAAAAAAATGTTGGGGCAGTTTGTTGCTTGCAGTGATGGCTTATTGTCACTGGAAAACCTGGCACAACTCAGTTGTGGGTTTTTCTGTCCCTTTTATCCTCTCTGTAAAAAGTGCTCAGTCCTAGAAACTTAGGCTATCAGAGATACATTATTTTTTATTTTTTTTCTTCTAACGTGAAGTAATAATTTTTGGTAAAAGTGAGAGATCTGAGCAGGTAAAACTAAAAACGTAAGTCAGGTAGAGGTAAGATGAGATACAGACTAAAAACGTTATTTGAGTGATGGAAGTGACAGGGTTTGGATTATTACTGTCGAGAAGAGGCAGCTGTTCCATGCGGGAGAGTCAGGATGCCTCAGCAGCTGGAAGGAGCTGTGCCAGTCGCCTTGCTGTCCTCAGAGGACAACACACAAACAAGGATGCAGCAATGTCAAGAATCACCAGGAAGAATGCAGTTTCAAAAAGACTTGAGGTTACTAGTACTACAGATTTTTTAAGAGAAAAGCAAATAAGCAAATAGCAGATTTACAAGGGAAGCAAGTGAAATGTGTGTTACACATCACTTCAAAAAGACCAGGACAAAATAATTAGATAAGCTGGAGGATAAACTTTTCTTCCACAGCAAGGGAGTTTGGTGAACTAGGAGGTCTCCTCCCACTTCTAGGTTTTGTTGCTCTGGAGGCACTGCAGGACAATTCAGAATGAAATACACAACTCCACATGGATGACAAGATATTACTCTTAAGACCAGTCGGTTTCAGGTTTCCTGGTGGTTGGGTGTTTCTTTAATTGTGGTTCTTGTCCTTTCTTCCTCTTCAGTAAAATCAATCTCTCTTTCATCTGAAATAACTTTTAAAGAAAGCTTAGCTGCAATGGAGTGCTGCTATGGTTCATGATGGTGCCCCTTGCAAGGGACTGAAGACTGGCAGAGTGATCTTGGTTATCAGCCAGCATAACTGCACTGAGATGAACTGTGGGACCATGATGCTTCTAAACATCGCTTTCCTGTGGATGTGGTGTAATGTGGATTGCAAAGAGGACAGAATGCTTTGGTTGTTTATATCGAGCTAGTACTTCCCTGGCCGCCTAAAGGGCATGGATCCTCATGGTCTGCTGGTGCCCTGTCTGTGCATTCCCCAGGGTAGGACTGCACTCTGAGGTCCATGCTATCTCTTCTTTTATCTTGGCATTTTCTCCCATAATTTGTTACTTTCCTTGGTTCTTTTGATGGACGTTTTTATCGCAAACAAAAGATAACTCTTCGGTGTGTGAGAGAAGCCAAATCATGACTTGAAGCCAATGATGACAATTTGTGGTTTAAAGACTCTCTTGTTTTTGGTATATTTGATGAGGGATCTGTAAATATTTCCTTAACAACAACTCTAATTCTGTAGCTTCAGCGCAGTTTTCACTACTACATGGGATGTATTTCGATGTGTTTCTTAGATGGGGCAATTCACTTCTCGACCAACCTTTCTGTCTTCTAATTTATTTGTAATATAATGTGGCAATTTGTAAACATATCTGTATGTAAAATCTGCAGAGAGTGTACCATAACTTACCAGGATATTTTCTTGTCTTGCTTGCCCGAGCAGTGCTAGGTCTGCGCTCGCTCCTAGTGCGCGCATCAGTTGTGACTTCCAGTGCTGCAAGACGCTGGGTTAAAAAGTGTGAACCTTTCAAAGTATACTTAATTTTTTTTTTTTCCCTAACAGGTTTTATTGTTAAGCATGCTGATTTCTTTACTTGTAGCTGTTTCTCAGCTTAATTCCAAACTAAGTGCAAATCAAAAAATAAACAAGTAAACAAAACGGATCTTGTCCAATACAAATCTATTAACCTTTCCTTCACCTTGCCTACTATTTTTTGTAGTAAATTCCATGCTTATTTTCTTTTGCCCTTTAATCTTGTTACCTTTGCTGTTTGTCCTTTGCTGTTTATTTTTCTTTGTATTCCTAGTGTTAGTTTCTGCTGTGATATGCTGTGTTGTTTGAGCTACAGCGCTGTGCTTTGTCAGAAGTGGTAGGTACTCATTTAAACAAGCAATGGCTAACGTGTGTATCCTGTGTTCTGTGGGTTCTGATGTCTCAGGTACTTTCTAAGTTTTTTTTTAATGTAGGTTTGGGTTTCGTGAGCATATTCAATCATACTGCACAATGTCACTTAAAGCATTTAATTACACAACGATATTAATTTATCTGCTGCCTGTTTTCTACTAATCTGGTACAATTGGGCGGTTTGCAAATTGCTACTGAGAACAAGATTGTGGTGAAATAGCTTTCATATTGCAGAAGAAAAGCCTTTGTATAACCAAGTTAAAATGATATATGCTTTTCCTTTTAAATATAGGGATGAATTTAAACGGGTTCACATTATTATTTTGTTTGCAGTTGTCAAAAGCTCATTAATTTGAAGTCAAACTATCTAGCTTGCTGCTTCAAATTGCTTTTAAATTACACATGTGCTAATCAGTCTTGAAAAGCCAAATTAAAAACTCAGCTGAGGGCACGTTTTAAGGCCACAGATACAACACTTAATTCTAATCTGTTTTTCACAGGCTCACCTCCCACCTCCAGTACCTTTCTGGTTCCTGGCAGAACTGGGGGGAGAGGAAGTTTCAGTGACTTAAATATTTCTAGGAAGGTGGGAAGGACAGGAAAAGGTGGAAACGTTTACATAATGACCTATTAGCATTCTGTAGTTTAAACTCTTAGAAACAAACTTAGGAACATGTTGATGTTGAGATAATTGGTACTATTACAATTTGTGATATTTTTTTTTTTTTTCCAAGGGGACTTGCTCCCATTCCACTGTAAGTCATTCTCTGTTTCACCTGAGCGTACCATGGCTTGATCTGGGTTACACAGTGATCGATCTGCAGGAGAGCTCTTGGCAGTCAGATTCTTCACTTTAAAAAAAAAATAAATATTTTTGACTAGCAAGCTGCAGAAGTTATTTACAGGTTATGTGTACATGTAATTTGTTTGAGTTGTAATTTGTACTGAAAAAGTTTGAGAATTGCTGTACTACATCAAACTACCCTTGAAATGACTTCATTTGCCAGGATCTTCAGAGGAAGGAACTTGAATACTTTTCTTGAAAAATCACTGAACCCTCAGAACTCTCTCTGTAAACAGTGGTTTACAGTTTCTAAAGGCCCTTGGTTAGTTTATTCTTTAAAATGCAAGCTTAATGCCTTTTAAAAAAGATTACTTATTTTGTCTAGTGTAGCTCTGTGTGCAGTTAACATCTTCAGGTATGGTTCTGCCAGTCTGCTGCTGCCCCACTAGCGGGTCTGCATGCTGCTTTTTTTCCTCTGGTAACGTATTTAAATGTAATACATTTTAATAGGTTAATTGTGCACAATATATTTTAGATTATTAATTTTTTTTCTGGTACTCAGGCCTTTCTCATCTACCAGGCTCTTTCATATCAGTTTTAGCAGCTGTAACGTCTATGCTCCTGATGTTGGTTTTACTTTAAAAAAGTGGCAAGAAAAGATCCTGCAGTGACTGAGCCTTCATGGCATCTTCTGCATCTTGGAGAGAAAAATGGTGTGAAAGTATGGCTGGCAAAGCTGGAAACGGCTTGCACTGTACTGTTGTTCCCTAACAACATACCGACTTCTTTGGGGCATTGTGCTTTCTAACTGATATTTGACTGCAGCTGATATTTTCATAGCTGTCAGACTCTGTGGGAAATGGAGGAACCTTCTGCGCCTCGTTGGGGATTATATAAAAGAGACCTGAAACACAGGGACCGTCAGAAGGAAGAGAGCACAGAGCCTGGGAATCGCTGCTGGTTTATCTCCAGCCTGCCCCTGTAATCCCTGCAGTACTCATATTGTAAGTAATTAATACTGTGCAGGATGCTTTGGTGCTGAAGACACTCTTTAAGGACAGTTTTGCGCTGTGTGCTTCTGTTGAAATAGCATTTAAAGATGAACAGGCCATCCCAGAGCCTTTGTCCCCAGGGCACCTTGTTCCGAGAGCTGGGCTGTGGCTGCCAGCCCCGCGGGACGCGGACGCTGCCATCGCTGGGAGCTGTAATCGGAACCAGCTCGGAGCGTGGGAAAGGAAGGAACTATCCTGCTGGACGGCAGTTCGCAGAAATATGCCCAGCTGTCAAGGGGCCGGGGAAGGGGGAGGTTTTTGTCCATTTTTTGCTGTTTTGTCCATTTTCCACCTACAAATGCAATCACAGCTGTGTACCGGTTTTAAGAGGTGTGTTACATGCCTGCTTTTTTTTTTTTTTTTTAAATTTTTCCCTTCATACCTGAACTGATACATATTTCAAACTTTTAAATTGAATGACTTTTACTAAACGTAGTCTCCTTCAGAACATCTGGGCTCTCCTGTTCTCATACAACTGAGAGTAAACTGTGCTGTTACACAGCCCCATCTCTATCCAACAGTGCTTTGAGCAGCTTTTACCATCTTAAATGATGATGTCATTATGCAAAGACACGTTGAAAAGTTGGTGGATTTCTGCTTATTTAACAATATTGTCCAGTGTGCGGTAAAGTTTTTCACTGTGCTGATGCATGGCTGGCCTGCAGGAGCTCTGCCATTGCTCGGTCCCGCTGCTCTCAACCCTTGTTGCATCCAAGTAATGAATATCCTCTTCACTGATTGAATCCACCGGGTTTGGTTTTTATTAAGCTGCTTGCAAAATGTGTTTCTGAAACTGTTGGTGACTCAGATGCATGACAGTTACTTCCCCAAAGCACATGCCCTTTGCCTGGAAGTGAGTAGCAGTGTTCTTGCCCTCATCTCTGGGCTTTCACCCGCAGCACCAAGCCCTGTAATAACCGTTGCATGACTGATAACGGAAACTTTGTCTTTGTAGCAAACACAAAGTGAGGGCCTGACCTGGTTCAAGTGGTTTTCAAGTGTCTGGGCTGTGTTACAGAAAACTGCATATCCTCATGTATTGCTTTCTGGAGGTGTGTTTTGTTATGGCCAAGAAAGAGAGGCTGAAGATTCAAGGTCAGTGGGACAGCATATCAGTGGGATGTGTTAATAGATACCTGTTAGTAAAATTTGTAGTAGGATCACTTTGAAGGCATTTCTTTTATAACAGTGATTTATGGAAAATGTTTATATCGTATTTACTTTATTAAAAAGAACAACCAACCAAACCAAACCTAAAAGGCTTGTCCTGCAAAGGATGGCGTGCCCTTTTGATGGTACTTCAAAATGCTTAGGTTCATATGCTCCCTTATTAATTAGATGGACAAATTGAAGTTTGGTGGAGAATAGGTCCTTGCACATGGGGCATCAGAATTAAAATTGGAGCTGGCATATGCTGCCTTCCTCCCTAGCTGGATTATCCTCATAACAAGGAGAATGAAATATACTCTGCAGCCCCTCAGAGAACTAGTCCTCTTACAAGTGTGTGGGTGTGAACTTGTATTATTTTTCTGTGGTTTAGACGTATTTTATGTATATTAAAAAACGTGTGTTCACATTGGCTGTATCTTAACAGTACCACTTTTGCCATGAGAAGAACGAAAACTTGATGGTCAGGTAAATTTTCAAACTGTTGGATGTGTTTGAGGCATGCCACTCTTAATAGACTTACGAGCCTCAAATGTCCTGTTTAATATTGTGCTTTTCCCAGGTTAATTTAACGTAGTCATGTGTTTTCAAAGGCAAATTATTTGTGAACATCATGTAATTAAAGCTTCTAGGAACCTAGATACATTGCTATTTTAATATTACTGGAAATTTGAAAATGTGTATTTCTCAGTTTATAAGCTTGGGGATGTGTGCTCCCCAGCACTGTACCCCTAAACTAGCAGCCTGGTTTACGTAACGACTCTTGTCTTTAGTCATTAGAGAGAATCTTCTGCAGGGATAATTCAGATAACCTGTGGACTTCTGCCCTGTGCTGAGGGCACTTCTGATCTCAAGACACTTGTCCCTTTGAGGGAAGGGAGCATGGGGAGATCTACTGGTCAGGTCCTAGTGTTGGGTAACGGACCTTTCGTATGTCTGCTTTGTCTATCCATATACAGAGATTGATTCTTACTGCTAAAAGACACTTAGCAGAGTCAACAGAACAAGACAAAATAGACTGATTTTTTTTTTATGTGTTATTTCTAGTATATAAATAACTATGATCAGCTGATAAAATATTGGTAGACAAAGTACGTGGGCAGTTTGAATGGGAATAAAGCATGGTGTAATTTTTAGGTTTGATCTGAAGTGAAACTCCAGCCTTTCAATGTTTACTTCCCAGGGGTGGAAGTGGCTTGTGTCAGGAAACGGAGCTGTTTGGGGAAGGGCAAAGCAAAGAGGACAGATAAGTGAGAACTGTGGTGATGCCTGGGTCGAGCAGCGGACGGGTGAGGTTATGAAAACCCAGAAAAGGGCAGGGTTTGAAAGGCTGAAGTGGGCTTGCAGGTTCTGTCTCTGGTCATCACCTTCTCAATGTAGCCACATACAGAGCAGAAGTTGTAGCTGGTGTGAGTAATGTGCCTTCCTGTTTCTGCTTTGAATGAGAACCTGAATCCAAAGAACATCTTGCAAATATATCCTTATGTGCATTGAAGTCTTTGTCGTAAAAATGATTTTTATAGCAACATCTCCTCTTATTTTTCAATAAATTGAATCCAGCTGTGCTGTAGCTTTCACTTAGGTAAGGGAATCAGGAAATGTACTTTAATGTCGTAGAATAAGAGTTGTTTAGGTTGGAAAAGACCTTTGAGATCATAGAGTACAACTGCTGCATGAGATTGCACCCATCCATTTTGAGACATTCCACGGTAGTTATTGAAAGTTGCTTCAGGATGCACGAATGAAATTAAAAAGCTGAAATTTTAAAGAAAATACTGTATTTCCTTTGATAAATTTTCACGGGAGGTGATGTGGGCACATCTGTGGATGTCTAGTAGTAGGCTGCTGCTCAATCCTGACTTGAGGAACCACAGATACCCATTGTGTTGGGCAACATGACCGGCTCCGGAGCTCGCTTGTCCTCCAGCGTGAACACTGCAGCTATTCATGCCATCTGCTTCAAGGGGCTGACAGCAATCTTTATCTCTGCATGGAAACTAGAATTTTCTTCGGGGACAAAAGCAACAAAGCTTGAGGGGAAAAATGACCATGTTCAGCACCAATTTGTTTCACCCCGTCAAGGGCAAGGCAGGAGTGTAAGGAAGTGCCCCCTTCCCTGAGCCACAGGTGATACGAACTTTTTATTTTCTGGGGCTTGTGGTTGTGTTTTATATATGTCCACCTTTCTCACAAGTGAGGTATTTCTATTTTTTTTTAAATCTCATTCGGTCAGAAAGGCATAATGCTTTTCTTAGAGATTTCTTGTAGTATCGGTCTTTTTATTACTCTTCCATTTTTTAAGACTGTAGTATTCATTATATATGTATCAATCAATTGTATCTATGAAATATAAATGCAGTTTCAAATTATTGTTGTGATCTCAGGTAGAAGGGAAGAGGAACTTTTTTGGCTGGTTTCAGCATCCAAAAATCAATAGTTTGAGCGATAAGGCCTATGAATGTCAAGAAGTACTGCACTGCTGGGAATCGGTGCCGTGTCAGAATCTGCCACTTCGGGATTTGCAGCAGTTGAACAGTAGCTAATACATTTTCAAAAGTATGAAAGAGATTCTCTTAATTTTCAGGGCCAAAAAGAAACAAAACTCAGAAACCGCAGAGGCATTTGTGTAATTTCTAACTCTGTGTTTATGAACTCCCATCGGAACCTCTTCAAACCAACAGGTGTTTTCTAGCTTTTTAGGTCTTTGTTGTTTCTAGATTTTTAGGTTTCCTTGGAAACATATAAACAATTGCATCACATGGCTGCACTTTGATCAGAATCTTTAAATACTGAGACTCGTTTAATTGCAACACAGGCTGTTTGGTAATAGGATTTTGTGAAATATTCTGTCATTAAGATAGCTTTATACCCAAGTTGTGGTATATATACAAATTCAAGCTGTACCAGGATAGTAAGTAGTGGCAATTGTTAATTGTTGCAGTAAAATTAATTTTGGGATTGCTTCGACAGCAATGTCAGGGTGTTTCTTTGGTTTGTTGTTTGGTTTGGGTGTCAACATCCCTCTCCCTCTCCAAGTTTGTTTTAATTATGACCAAAGTTAAATAATTGAGCAAGGATGGTATTTATGGCAGCAGTTCTCTGGTGTTGCTGGGCCCCAGAATAGGAGGTTTCTCTGTACCAAATCCCCATAGCCCGTGTTGCTTCTAATTATTTGAGAGCTGTTAATTTTCTTTTTATTTTTTTCCCAAGGCATGCAAGCAGGTATTGGATACATTTACACTGTTGTGTCTTTCTGTAGGAAGAATGGGCGAAGAAGCCATTGCCTGCTTATAAAGTTTCTGGAATGCTACATTCATTTGTGTGCTTTGTTTCCAAGCAAACAAAAACAGGACAATGGGGAAAGGATATTGTGATTGGGCCTCTGGGACTCTGCTACTGCATTTTATTTTGAAATAGCCTTTAATATTTCTGAGCCGATATCCTGAGCAATAGAAGAAAATTCCAAGTGGATGGCTAGCTTTCCTTATTTTGAAAATGTCTCTGCTTCCCCCCATTATTATTACTTTTTTTTTTTTCCCCAAAACTTAAGACGCACGTTATTTTCTTAATGCCAGAACAGCTTATCTGCTGGTGGTGCACCACTGTATCTGAAAAGATCAGCAAAAATTAATTCTCAGCACAGATCATACCAGCTAACATAGTTCAGTGTCCTGCCTGAAGGTAAAGCAGAAAATAAAACAGTGAAATAAATTATGGAAATAAATAACATTGCAAGAGGGAGTGTTGTGTACAAGGGTTAGATGATGGATGTTGTTTGAGACTGTCTTAATTGTGTGTCCATGAGCTTTTGGCCAGATAGGATCAAGTCTTTAAAAATTCAGGTCTTCCACGTGTGTCTGAATGAACAAGGAACCTTTAGTGTTGGATCCTAGAGGGGACTAAAATTATGACATGGCCTTGTGGTCTGGAGATCTGAATCCAAACTGCTTCTCCTTCCACCCTTGAATAATTGGCATTATTCTGTAGATGTCTGTTAAAACTTTATTATAAAATATTGATTCATGTTAACTGAACGCCCTGGGGCAGGCAGGGATCCCTCACTTCCAGCCTGAAGGAAAGCATCTGAATGGCACTTTGGCACAACAGTCTAGTTTGATGCTGTCTGGGTTGAATTCAGCAGATTTGGAGCATTTTCTGGGGTTATTTTTTCAAGGGAAGGAACAACTTTCTTGTTGGCGATGCTGAGCAGTTGTTATTGTGTGTGGGTTGGCTGTGTCTGGGTGATGCTATGCTTCGTTTTGGTTCATCTCTTGGGGGATACCTTCTCTCCATTTATGTCTTCCACAACATGTTTAGTGTTAGGATTTAAAAAAATTCTGCCAATTTTCATTTTCCTTTTGTAATTTTCTTTCATAACAAATTAAATAAATGTATTGCATATTCCTGCTGAGTTAACCCCAGTTGCTGGTAGCCCATGAGGACCAGCCAGGAGCCAACTTAGTCTGTGCAGATGCTATTTTAGCAACAATTCTGCTACCCTAGAAATGAAAAGTTTACTGATAATGTGAAATAATGCATGGTATTGTGAACATGCAGAGTATATTATTGCATGGTATTAAGGCAGTAACACAGATAGCTGGGCTAATGTTGAGGCATTCTGTGCTGTTCCCTTTTGGGGGTTAGGCTATGTCATTTTGAGAGTGCCTCTGATGCCAACCTGGTGGGGGATGGTTTGTGCAGGAGCTTTCTTAAATGTTTGATGGAGGCGTAAAGTCATCATCCCGGGTAACAGAAAGATATTTCTGTTTTTCATGCCTGTTAGAGGGACGAGGATAGTTGTCAGATAGGAAATGACCACTAAAAGCAGAGGTAAATGTTGCTGTAAAAATTCTTTTTCACGATCACGTACAGAATTTTCCATGTGTCTGAACAAGTTTTATTGGCAAATGTAGGTTTTGGAGGAGGAGCTACAGAAAGGTGCTACTCCTTAGAGTAAATGCAGGAGGAATGAAGAGAGAAAAATCCTTCCTTAAAAGCACAGATGTATTTGCTGCTGTCAGGAAAAGTAACTCAGATGTTTTGCATATTGCCTCAAAAATTAAAAAATTAATTGTAACAATTAGAGAGGATTATGACAACTTGGTAATAATCCTCACCTTCCAGCATTCATGCCGTAGACTCATTTAGGTTGGGGAAGACCTGCACATAATTTCTGAAGACTCTGGGCTGGGCTGTGGAAGAGCCACTCTTTGGGTTCCCTGCCAGCTGTGGTTTAGCTGGTGAGCAGCTGTTGAACCGGTTGTAGCTTGGAGGTCTCAGCTTCCTGAGGGCCCTGCATTTTAGGTTGAAGGATGAGAACAGAGATATTTAAAACTAGATGCCTTCGGTTTCTGTCCCCCTGAAACAGATCTCCCTGGGAGCTGTGGTTGCAGTAGAAGCACTTCACACTTGCCAGGGCGATGTAGCAGAGGAATATGCATGACCTGAGAAATTGCATGTTGATTTTCCGCCACATCCCTAGAATACAGACAGTCATTCTTGGTGTGGCCTTAGTCTCTTGAGCGATTCATCAAATTATTGCCGGTTTGTGGACCTGCCTGCCAGGTCTCATCGCCGCCTCGGTCCCGCCTGTAGCTTCAGCCTTGGGACAAGTGGGAGAGAAGAGCTCGTGGGCAGCAAAGGCCTTTCTGAGCTGGTTGACTTCTCACTCTGTGGTGTTTATAGTTGAATTCACCAGTGTAGGCCTGTCCAGTGACCAGTATTGGAGGGAAAGGTTCATCTGACAGACTGTCTCTTGTTATTTGAGCCTTTTGAAGGCAACCAAGAGACAGGGAGTGTTTTCTTCATGGAAAAACTGACAGACTGTGCCAAAAGCTGGGCATAACTCTCCACTGTTTAAGGAGTGCAAGGGGCTGGGGCAGCGGAAGAGCCAACAGACAGTCAATTTTACCTCTTGGCTTTAAAGCCCTGTCATATGTGGACTTCACTCTGAAAAAAACCCATGTGTAATCTATGCACTGGAAGTTACAGGAGTCTGGGAGTGGCAGAAGTCCCTGGTCATCATACGCAGCCCTGAGCAAGTCCTGGAGAACTCAGAAAATGTGTCGGTGTTCATTATGTGTTTCAGCTTGGAGTTGTGAGAGTCCATATGAAATGCTTTATTTTTGAAAGATTTACCTGTTTTCATTTCACGCTGCCACCAGTAGTGGGTTTTTTTTGCATCTGGATTTCTGGTTGTTTATCCAGTCTTCAGACATGAACATCTGATATGCTCCTGGAGCCAGTAGTAATAGTGACTTGAAAAAGAATTTTTTCAATCTCTTTTCAGCTAATTCTGTGGAAGAATAGTTGAAATAAGCAAAAACTGATACGAGATTGAGTTTTTATCTTCCACGTTAGGCAAATGGTTCTGAGTTTCTACAGGAAGGTCTTAGGGTAACAGCATCCAAGCAAAAAGGTCAAGTTCCTGTATGACATACCCAGTATGTTCAAATGAAGGAGACTTTGTATAAATGCAAACATGAAATGCTCCCTGAGGGCTCTAGCTTTTATTTATCTCCTCAGTTTTACAGAAAACAAATTTGGAACCAATTTCTGCTCTTTAAAGCATCACTGCGAGTCTCTGGAGGGTGCCATCCTCCTTCCTGTGCATTTGCAGGTCTCTAAGGAAGATCCCTCTCCAGTTGGCTCAGTATGTAAAGCTGGAAGTTTCTTTTGCAGCTAAGGCAGGGAAACTCCTTATTTGCATCATATTTGTTCTTAAACAGAAAGGACAAAAAGGCTATAGATTAATTTGGCATTGGAGCACATTTATAATGAAAATCGGGAATCGGAAGGGGGAAAAGTCATGTCTCCCGTCTGGCAACATTAGATGACAGAATAGTTACTTGAATCTTACTGATTGATCCGGGAGTGGTTACAGCTAAGGCAAGGCTATGCTAGAATGGAGGTGATACTTAAATGTTTCTTGTTATTGAGGTATCTTATTGTGAGAATCCCATTGTGGTAAAACTTAATGCCTCAGAAACAGGAGATTGTATGTACTTACCTGGAAGTTACCTTTCTTTCAAGCTGATAAAATTTTGAAAGAATAAATATAGAAATTGCCATCCACTGACTTGTGTCATCTCATTTGGAACAGTTTTCTAGGCACTCTAGTTGATGGAAAAAAAAATCTTTTAAATAATATTTAATGCAGTGTATCATTTTTTGTGAAGTAGAGTTGCATTACATGGGCTGTGGAATTGGCAAAATAACTTGTTAACTCTTTTCTCAGTGATCTGACTGCACAGATCCTGCTCCCAGGCCGCAGACAAGCATCCAGTGCAGCAGACCTGACCTGGCACCACCAGTCTCTGGGATGGGAAGGGGGTTAATGCCTCTGCTTGCAGTGCACTGGAAAAAACTATTCTGAAGGCTGTGCAAATGCCTTGCTATTTACTTGAGCACTAGGCAGAGGTGACTGCAAGACCTGCCAGCAGAGCCTGCGTTTCCCTGGCTTCCCAGAGGAGCTGCTTCGCTCATCCTAGTTGGTCTTTCTGGTCTGTTTATCTTTATTTTTGCCCACAGGGAGCCATTATGTAGAGGAGATTTTTGGACAGGAGAAGTTACCACTAAACAGAGAAGACAAAAGCTGAAATAAATGAACTAACAGTGTTCTTGTTTTGTCGATTTGAATGAAGGATGTTGTGGGTATGTGAGTGTCTTCTTCCAGCAAAAATTTGTTAATAGGTTTCTGCCCATCCTTGGTTACTTATTCATGCCCCTGAGCCGCCACTTACTGAAGATGTATAATGTTGTTATTTGCAGGCTGGAAATAAGACCAGGGAACTGTTTCCTTTTGGAGGGCTCTTGCTTTTGTATTTTAAAAACCTATTTATTTATTTAAACCTGGATAGTTTCTCAGGCTGGCTTACAGCATACAGTTGTGCCAGTGGCAGCGTGGTGTGGAGCGGCTGAGGTGGTCCTCAGCTATGGAGTGAGGGGAGAAAAGAAGGAAGGAGTGAGGAGCCTCTGATCTTAGACATTGGTTTTATTGCTGTTTGTATTCATGCACATGCTGCACTCTTGTTCTTCTGATGCTGTGAGCTGTGCTTCCTTTCAGCGTAATGTTGAAAAGAAGATCCCTTATGGCTATATGGTGTTTTAGATGGCTACATCAGAACTGATGGTCATAGAATCGTTTAGGTTGGAAGAGACCTTTAAGAACATTGAGTCTGCCTGTTAACGCAGCACTGCCAGGCCCACCGCTGACCCGTGTCCCTGACTCTCCTATGTGTCTTTTTAAATACCCCCAGGGATGCTCACTCTACCACTTCCCTCGG
The DNA here is from genome assembly GCA_035590215.1 of Microhierax caerulescens. Lineage (NCBI taxonomy): Eukaryota > Metazoa > Chordata > Aves > Falconiformes > Falconidae > Microhierax > Microhierax caerulescens. The sequence goes on from JAVJGJ010000062.1 coordinate 50,981,534, forward strand.
GAGCCTGTTCCAAAGCTTGACAACCCTTTTGGTAAAGAAGTTTTTCTGAAGACAAAAGTAAAAAAATTAACCAGGAAGAAAAATAACCTAGTTATTAATGCAATATGAACCTCTTCTGAGGAGCACTGTGTTTCTGTGAAAGCCTAGATGGCTGTGAAGGAGCTGCCCTTTCCTCGGGCAGTAGCAGGAGGTGCCGTAGCTGGTATTGCCCTTAGAGCAGAGGGAATTGGCATTGCCCAATAACCCAGGATTCTGACTTCAATTTGCTGCTTCCCCTGGGTATCCCTGTTTGAGAGCACGCTCCTGTGCCACTGAGCTTGTCATTTTTGTGCTTCATGTGACACTTGTCCTGACTGTCCTAGAAGGAAACTGCCTTGGTCTCAGTAATCCTTTCAGATGAGCATTTTATCAAACCCTAGCATTATTTCCAGACGTTGCAAAATAAAGTTGCTTTCAAGACACATATTGCCACATATCGATGCAGACATTAGTCATCAAGTTTTTCTCCTGTTAATTTGTGAAATAACTGAAACTCTTCAATAACAAATATATCTTGGCTATTTAGAAAAGAAAAGAGTCCCCTCTGTCCTCTGTGTATATCTCCTTTTATCTTCAGAATTACCTACACAGAGGGTGAATCCAGAGCTTCTAAAGGAGGACCCTAAAATGTTTGCTGCAAACATACATCCCTTGTTAACTAGTATTTACATAAAACACGCTGACACCACTTGGGGGAGATTGAGTAGGATGCTTTCTCAGCTGTTGAAATTTGCACATGAGATGGAAGATGTTTTGATTAAAAAAAGGTTAGCTGAATATTTTTTCCATTTATTCCCATGTGTCAAAATCAAAGCAGTGTTTCTCCAGGCGTTTTGCCCATTTTCTTTTTTTCTTCCTCTTGTTCAGTTGTTTGGATTTTTTCCCTCTAGGTTAGGATTTGTTTTGTTGTTTGGTTTTTTGTTTTTTTTTTTTCCTCATGGAGGAATTGAATTGCTTAATGAGGTAGATATATGTAAAAATGCCTTTTAGACAGAATATTACTCAGTTTAGATTGCTGTTAATTTTAAGTAGTATTTGTAAATCAATTCTTTTATTTATTGGTATAGGCAACGTTGAGCTAGGGACAGACAATGGGAGACCTGTGAAACTTCATCGGTAATGTCCTCCTACTGTAAGAGCAGTAATGAAAAAATTACAGTAATAATATCTATTTTACTTCCACACATTCTTCTACCTTTACAAGTTTTCTTGTAAGAAGTCATTTTTGTGATAGCATTTTAGTATGTGGTTGCTTAGTTTATTTTTGAGCTGTATTTCAAAAACCTCCTGTCAAGGAGGAGAACTCCAACTTTCTTAATCAGTGTTGAAATGACTTCTTAAAAGCATAAAACAGAATCCTACCTTTTTTTCCCTGCAGTGAGAAAAAGCATTCCCTTTCTCATTTCTTTGTTTTTATTTGCTCTGTATGGATGCTAGTGCTTCTGGCAACTCAGAAACTAGAGCAAAATCTTTTTTTAGGAACTAGAGCAGAATTTTCATAATAAACCTGATCTCGTGCAGATTCGGAGCCCCCTTTGGGGGGAAATGGGGGAAGGAAGCTGGAATTAGGGAGGGTTATAAGCAATGTAACTTCAAGGATCCATATTCTAAAAAGTCTCCAGGGATTTGCTACTTCTGCCTGGATTAGAAGACCCCTTAATTTGCTTTTAATTAAAATGATTTTCATTTATTCTGTGCGTTCTTTCAGAGGTCCCAAGGCA
>JAVJGJ010000062.1:50993128-51012926 GCA_035590215.1 Microhierax caerulescens
AGGGAAGCTTCACTGTTGAAGCTTCAGCCAGTCATGGATCAGCCTGAGTGTTTACTTTTCCAGTCACAGGAGGAAAATGTTCATGTTATAACATGGTCAGAGCCTCTCAGGTTATTCCATTGAATCCGTGGGATGAGCACTTATCACATGCTAAAGCCGCAAGCAAAATATTCAGCAGTCAGGGTTTCCATCGCCAGGGTGGGACTATACAAACAGACTTAATTCATGCTATAAAAAAAGCTCACCGGTTTTATTTTGGCTGATATATTCTGAAAGACGAGTTTGGCAGACAGCAGCATTCAACTGATCTGAAAAAATGGATCCCGTGGGGCAGTGGCGTTTGTTCTTAGGCATCTCTGCATCAGTTGGAAAGCAGGTAAATAACAGGAAAATAAAAATGATCAGTTTGTATAATGCAATTTAATGAAGTGTAGCTGTATTTCTAAATGTGTGTCAGCTTTGGGAGCACAGAGGGGGAAATACAGGAGATGTTGTGTGTCTCCTATTTTACCATGCAGGGGTAGATCTGCCAGGGGCATGGCTGGAGGGGCAGGGGGGCAGCAAGGGACTGGCAGGGACGGGAGGCAGGACTGGGACAGGGGAAACGTGTCTAACGTGCAGGTCTTGCTTGAAATGTAATTCAACCAGTGGATATACATTGAAGACTGAAAATGATTTAAAATTACTTTTAGTAGGCTGTCCATTGATTGATCTGAAATAATCTCTCAAGGAGTATTAAATAAAAAATAAAAAATTTAAGGGGAGGACTATAGAACAGCAAAATATCAATTACTTGGGTGAAAAGAGAAATAGAAATATGGAAGAATGGAAATAGAATTTGAAGGGGGTCCTTTAGTTTCTTGGGCCTATTTTTTTTTTTCCTTACCCAAAGACATACATGTGTTTGATTATGAAGCTGGTACAGTGGCTTGGGCTTAAAATGGGTGTGTATTTGTGCTTTGAGTGATTGTGGGTCCAGAACGTACACAGGATAGAAACCAAGATAATGTTCCCTGGACCAGGAAACATAGAGAACTAGGAGGGTGTTTTAAGTATTCACTGCTTTGAAAGATTCCTTGTTTTGGAGAAATTAATTTATTACTATATGGTAACTGATGACTCAATATAAGCAGAAAATGCAAAACAAACAAAAGAAGTAAAAATATTAGTACCCGTGAATCTGTAAATTACACTGGCGAGTTCAGTGATGCTATTTTAAACCTGTTTCATCAGAAGGGGTTATTAAAAGGAAGTAGGGTGTACTGGTTTAGTTTCATATCCTCTGGGGCTAGAAGTGTCATATAAGTAATTTTAGGGTCTTTGTGTCTGACAGAAACTAAAATTAAGTGTTTATGTTTCTGTAGCCTAAGGCAATCTGAGCTCATCTGAAAGTTTTATAGTTGTCTTATTAGGAAGTTACTGTCTAATTAGCTATATCATACTGGCAGCATATTTTTAGTACATCAGAAGAAGTAATAGGAATATACTGTGATGCATAATAATCTTGTCTTCATACTTGTAAAACTGCGCTTCTGGTAAAAATGTCACATTCTTTTCCATATGAAAATAAAATTCATCTTCCGAAATGGCCCTCAAGGCATATGGCATCTGTGTGCAGGTGCTCGCTTGTTCTGAAGTAAGTGGAAGTATGGGGGGGTGTGAATTTCAGAATAACAAATGACTTGTGTAATATTCCCTGGTAAAAGCCTGAGAGCAGCCATGCACTGTGCAAGCATCAAGGTTGGATTAGCAACCCCAACATGTACGTACACACTGTGTCTGGGACCTCAGGACCCCTCAGTGTCCCTGTAATCCCTGGGTGGGGGATGGAGCCATTCCTGGGAACCTCGTGATGCCTTGGCTTATGCCTCTGCTGTGGTGTGAAATGTGCTTTTCACCTGTCCTTGCATTCTCCCTGCAAACACACCCCTGCTTGTGTTTATCCTCAACGTATAATGTGAAACAAGTGACCTGAAGATCATGTAAGTGAATAATGGGATGCCAGGCCTTCTGAAGTGCAGGGGAGTGTGTGTTTGTGCACCTTCCATGTGAGTCTGGGCTACCAGCAGGTTTCCCGTAAGCAGAAACAGATGGCTCGGGCAGATGCAGAGCTCTTGCCAGCTTCCTTTTTTTTTTTCAGAGGATGCCGTAAAAAACACTGGGGGAGAAAAGTCCTTTCTTTGGGAAGGGGTGGGGGTGGGAATCTACCTTTTCAGAAAACAACTGGTTTTACAACAGGAGGAATTTTCCTACCCCATTACCAGCAGCGGATGCTGCTGGTGCTTGGCACCGAAGGGGAGCAAGGGCAGGACATGAGCCTGCCCAACAGTGCCGGGCTGGAGGCTGTGCTCTTGCTGTTGTGGTTGTGGAAACAAAGCTTGCAGATTTGGAATGAAGTGTCCTGTGCAGACACTGGATTTTGTTCTTTTAAGTCAGCATACTTCTTTACTTTCAAAAATAGAAATATATTTCTCTTTTGATCTTAGGTCCAGGATACAGTGTCAGTCCAAAAAGTTATTCTCATGGTAACAAACCACGTTTGACCAAAGGGTATTTTCCGCCAAAAAAATATTTTTGAATGGAATAGGTCAGCATTGCTAAACACGATAGTCAAGTCTACAACTTTTGTTATGCATTTCGCTCTGAGGAGCTTCCAAATTGGACAGTCCTTTGTATTTTCTGCACATGGTGTCTTTGAGACAGCTGTCAAGGGCTGGTGGGAAAAACACTCGGCCTTTTTTTATCCCTGTCCTCAAAGAAAAACATTCCTTTATGCAAAAATCCAACTTGCAGAGTAAGGAAGAGAAATAAATGTTTTTAGAGATCCTTGCAAAATTATGTCTGTGAGCTATAACCGAATCTGCTGAAATACCCTGAGCAGCACTCAAAATTTACTTGTGCTAAATATTTCCCAAGGGTATGCTTCTATTTTATTGTGTTATTATTGTACTATTAATCATACTACTGTTCGTTGGTAAATATGTTCAAGAGTAACAATTCTTTTTAATACCATGTCTTGAAAAGAATTGATAAGGATTTGAATGCTGACTGGCTGTGGATGTTCAGTGCTTTGCCAGGGGTTTAAGATACATGTACATTTTATCAACAGTAATGCCATCAGGAATTCCAGTGATGATTTTAAAACACATTAAATAATAAAATATCAATTTATTCAGGAGAAAGTATGACAGTGAACGCATACTGTTGTTGACACCAGATGTCATTGGAAAGCAAATATTCTTTAGGTTGTTTATTTGTCAGCATCAGAAGTGATGACAGCAACCTATAGGAAAATCAATAGCTGGATTTTCCATCAGTCACTGCCTCTTGCCAAACTGCTACTCCTGAATGATACTGCTTCAAATTAGCATATGTTTGCACACTTTTTTGTTAATTAACATTGTTGTTTGAGGGGAAAAAAAAGGGGGGATTGCATTTTAGTAGCGGATGGGGCAAACAGCAACTATGAGAGTGAGGTCTGCTGCCTGCTGACGGCTGCGTTGGGAGCATCAGTGCTTCCTGCCCCAGCACGGTGCAGCCATGGGTATCCAGGCAGGGTCGCCTTCCTCACTGTCATCGTCGCTTGTGCTTTGGGGAGGAAGCCTCATCGCCTCTTGATTTATTTCTCATTGTATTTTCCTAGTTACAGTACATCTGCCAGTTCCTCTTCCTTCCCCCTGAGTGATGCTTTCAACCTTTTATTGCTTGAAATTTCCTGCTTGAAATTACCTGCCGATTAATCACTACATTGCCATTTTTTGATTGAACTCCAGCTCCTACCGAACTCTCTTGTCTCCTTCCAAAAGAAAAAAAAAGAAAAAAGAAGAAAGAAGAAAGAAGAAAAAAATGGAGACATACTTAAGAGGACTTTATTCATGAATAAGCAATGGCAGACTGTAGCCTTTTGGCTCCATCTGCTAATGCTGCTGTGGGGAGTTCTTGTACTGGCTGTAATTTCTCTTCCAACTTGAGCTGCAAACTGACTTTATACATCTGATGCAATGTACTGTTCATACCTGGTGAGATCCCAAAGGAGCCACCAGTCATCCTGCTGGTACCAGAGTTGCCTGCTTTTTTATACTGGATTTTACCTTCAGTGGGTCTTCCTGATTTTTCTTAAATACATGCAATTACAGCTGTATCTCAGAAATTGGCTGGCATCCGTCTGCTCCCATCCTCCTCCTCTTAGTCTTGTTTACATGTAGTTGGAAGTGCATTTTTCTCTCTTATTTCACCCACTCACTCCTTTCAAACCTCATTTGAAACAAGTAAGGCAGTCATTTACTGCACTAAGGGTCAGGCGAAAAGAGAAACTATAGCAAAAGGAAGGAAGAAGTGTCATTAGTTGCGGAGAACAAGCACTTCTTGAAGTTAATCGAGGTCTAAAAGAACTTACGCTGGACACATTAACATCAGTGAAACCGAATATGCTATTTGATAATTGCAGTGAGGGTAAGCAGCTTTCTAGATCCAGACTACTTCAGATATTTTTAGTTGTTCCTTTAGTCATCAGCTTCCACTTCTGTCTGTTCCAGGCCCCGGTGGGAAAATGCAGCAGCCCTTTTCTCCAGAAGGGTCACACTGTGCTGAGGAGACGGGATTTTTTTTGCTTCTTTTTTGCATAGAGGGCGAATGCAGGGTTTTGAGCTCTTCAAATTATTCTGGCTAATACTTACTCCTATCACAAAACTGTAATGTTTCTCAACTTTTTGAGGATTACTAGGCAAGTGTTAAGCAGGTCTGAGTTTGAGTTGGAATAACGAACCGTTGCTCATGATGAGCAGCTGAATATGTCCTCTAATTAATTATGTTCTGTCTGAACTACAACACTGGGCAGAACATGAAGCAGCAGACCTGGAAATGTGTCTGCATCTTCCAGCAATCTGCTGGGTTTTGCACTGAATTGGGTAGCTAGCAAAGTCCGAGCAAACAAAAACATCCTTGGTGATTTCCAGTGAACGATGGAATTGCTTTGAAATGACTTTACTTTTAACACTTCCCCTCACCCAGCCAAGTTTTTAATCCAAGAACGGCCTGCTTTATGAGTCTCCAAGTGGTTCTGCATTCTTGTGTGTCTCTTAAATGCACTAAACCAAAGGCAGATGGATTATGGTGAAAAAGTATACGGTGAAAATATATATATAAAGGTTGTAAAACTCTTACTTAGCTGCTTTGTTTTCAGAAAGATGTTCGGCTAATTCTTGAGGAGGCTTGTTAACCAGAGGCAGGGATATGGTGCTTTCCTGGAGATGGGGATGTTGATGTGAGCATAGAGGGGAGTATCCAGAGGTTGCTGAGAGCGTCCACAGATGTGAGGGATGGTTGGGTTGAAATTCTTCCTTTCTCTCTGTTTTTGGCCTAGACTATGTTCAGATGATCATGTTGGCAGCAGTAAAAGCCTTGGTGTGGTGGTGGTCTGAGCGAATTTCTACAGTGAACTCTGCTCATGAAAAGAGTTTAATTCTAAAAGCAGATGTATGCTGCAGCTTTTTGCAACTCCTTAAATCTACAGGTTAAGGTGACAAAGAGGAAATTCAGTATTTTAGCAGAAAGTCTTGGGAGTTTGGACTTTGATGGGGTCAATGTATCAGGGCTGGAGCTCTTCCTAGCTGAAGACCTATATTGTACTATGGCTCATCCACAGTACAACGATCTTTTCTGTTTTTAAAGAACTTTGCTATTTTTCTCCATGTAAAATTTCTCAAATTAGTTTGAGGTTACTATACTGGTTAATAAAGCCACGCTGACTGTACTAGAAATGATTGGGAGCAACCATCAGTCAGACCTGAACTTGCACTGGGATAGAGCAAAAAAGCAGCAGCAACAGGAACTCCCTGTTTCCCATGTCAAGCTGCAGCAGTCATTGAGTTTGGTCAACTGCAGTCCCAGACCTAAGCAAACTTTACAGCTGGCAGGCACAGTTGGGATGAAAAGGGGAGTGTCACGCACAGAACAATGTGCGTGGTGCATTGAAATGGTATGAACAAGGTCTGGAGGAAGCGGAACCTTCATTTTCATTTGCTTTTAGTCTATGGGGTCAGAAAAGACCTTGATGTTATAAATTAGGGAATAGTTACTTATTAGGTGGTTATTCACGATGATAATCTCCTACAATGTTTGTGTCCTTCAGAAAAGCAACTGTATTATGGATGTGATGTTCTTTGATGTGGACACTGACGAACTCAATGTGTACACAACTGAAATACCAAATAAAAATTTTTTTTACAGTTATTACAAGATAACTGGGCTTCACTGTCTGGATTGGCAGTACTTGAACATATGTTTGCTGTCAGCTTGGCTTGCAGATGAAAACCTTAACGTTTCAAACACAGTGGCTCTTGTGGGCTTGGTGTGTTAAGGGGGGTGTAGCAGCCCTGGCGTTCTTGTTTCAGTGCTGACGGTTCCTTTTCCTTTAGCTGCTTTAGTATTTTTCCAGTAACATTTGTTATACCCCATGATTATCAGTGTATACTTACTTAGTAAGTTTATGTATTATCATTCGTTATTACTATTACTACTGTGTTACCAGGTTTGCTAAGCAGGCTGTTTAGTTGTCATTCTCAGGTGCAGAAGTCACTTTGCTCAGCAAGGTAAGGGGGGATTTATGCCGTAGCCCAGCTGGGTGTCTGCTTGTCGTGCCGACAGTGCTGGATGTGCATGATAACCTACATACACAGTTTTAGCCAGCTTCAGCTGAATTCCTTTGACCTCCTTTTTCTTTAAACGTGAGCAGCAAAAGGAAAGGAGGCAGCTTTTTTTTTGTGTGTTAATTTTTCAGTCTGTTAAGCCCCTTCACGTTTGTATTTGAAGGGCATTGCATGAAAGAGTCTGGTTTGTTGTTATGTGGCAGATTGGTACGAGGGACATGTTGCTGCAAGGAGGTGTACATGCAAACCAGTTCATTAAGAATATATAATCAGGTTTCAGATCATTAGATATTCTCCTGATGAGTCCACTGGTGTTGTGTGATTTCTCATGATTGCAAAAGGAAGAGAACAAAATGAAAATCACATCTTGTTGGGGGCTTTTTGTTTTGTGGGGTTATTTTTGACTTGTAAATCTCTTAAGTATGTCTTGGCACACAATTATTTTAAGTTTGGCATCAGGAATTGTTGGAGAAGCTATCACTTACTCTGACTTTCCTTAATTTAATAAAATATTTTCTATTGAAAAGGTATGACTCCAGCATGTAAACTAGTTTGCGTTGTATTTTAATTTTGAAGTTTAATAGCCTGAAAGTTGAATGATTTGTAAATAGTGGAAATATTTAATTAAAAAATCGTAAATATTTGGAAATGTATGTGTATATATGTATATACAGACCGCAGATCTCAGCACAGTTGTGCTTGCAGGATGAGAAGAGGCCATTGCAGCCTTGTTATTTGTTATCCCCAGAGATCCATCTTGTGCCTGGCGCTAGCTCCTTCAGGAAGTGACAGACCTCATGCTCGGGGACGGGGGGCTGTTGCAGAAAGGGTGCAGCCCTCTCCTCTGTAGAAGCAAGCCGCTGTCGGGATGCTGTGGAGGTTTGCCCCAGTGGTAATTTGTAACCTGCAGTTCCTGCTCTTGCCAAATATTCCCGTTTGAGAGTGGATAAACCCGTCAGTAAATCAGACCATGGTCTGCTCATCTCTTTTTCATGAGGGATAGATAGAGCATGTTTTGAGAGTGCCAGCCTCTGCTTTACTCTTCCAGAAGCAAAGACAAGTGTAGTAGCCAGCTCTGTGGCAGGTGAACTAGGCAATTGTGGTAGGTCCCTTCTAGCTGTAGTATTTGGTTCTGTTTCCCCAGAGTAAAGCTCTCTGGGTGATGGGACTTGGCACCTTTGTCTGAATTTATGAGTTGAAGCCTGTTGTCCTACATGGGACCTTAGTAATGGCGTGGTCCAAAATCTTACCTTTTCTGAAAGAAGAAAACATGCTGCTTAGGGTGCGCCGAAAGCAAGCCTGGGTGGAGGTTAATGTAGCATGACTAGTAGGAACAAATGCATCTCTTGTTCTGATTCAGCAGGAACTTTGCTGGAATAAATGGAGAATGTTCTCAAGTAAATATTTTAGTACATCCAAGTTCTGCAGAACAACAAGAGCAATGCAGATGTTGACTTGTTGGTAGGAAACTAGAAGGTAAGAACCTCTTTAGAGGTTTGGGGAAGCGTTCCCACTTGGAGTCTGCAGGAAGCTGCTGGAGGGACACCTCCAGTTAGCCCAGCTGCAGGGTCGGAGGTTCCTGCTGGGTGGCACTTCCCCTGCCATTGCGTCTGTTGGCTCCTGGCAGCACACCTAACACCAGCTGGTTGTAGCTCTGTGACCCTGCCCCGAACGCCCCAGCAGAACGCAGTGGGTCGCTTTGAGATGGAGTGGACAGGCCTCGGTGAGGGAGCTTTAGCCTTCAGCCAAAGGGCTCCTCTCCCCAGCTTGTACCGTGACCAGGTGGGAAGCTACAGAAACCCATAGCAGCTATACTGCAACATCGCCTTGGCAACCAGCGAAAATAAGCGACCCTTCGGGGGGGGGAAGATTTCAAATTTTATTGCATCCAAGAATTATTAGTGTCTGATTGCAGCGCTGGCACATCCATGTTTCAAGGTTTCTCGTCAACAGAACCAAAGATATTTATCTAACGCTCTGGTGAAGGTACTTGCAAGCCTGTCCCGTTGCATCAAGAAAAATAAATGGGATTAAGCTAAACCATCTAGAAGAAATGCTGCATTAATTACATTTATAAAGCTACCAAGTGCAAGATTAAAAATAAAAAAAAAAATCTATTGCCATCATCAGTTGGATGCGTGGGATGCGTGTAGCCCCCATGAAAAAATCAGAACACCTTCATTCTGTAAGTGAGTGTTAAAGTCTAGTTTTTGGGGTTTATTTTAAGACATTTGAAGAAGTAGTCATGCTTCCAGTCATTTTCCGAATGCAAGAACCCTGTTTTTAATATAGGAATCCTTTACTGGTCCTCAAGATACCAGTTTGCTCTAGTTCTTTATGCATAAGTCTCTGAAATTGTTGAGGTTTGGGTTTTTTGGGGGTTTCTTTGGGTTTTGATATTTTTTTTAATCAGGAAGTTACTAAACTATTTACACTGTTTAACAAAACTCAGAACCATGTAAATAAAAATGGGGAGTTTAATAATTACAAGAGCAGTGTGCTGTTGAGTCAGAGCTTATTTTGCATAGAATTACCATTTCATGTCCTCTTTAGCTAAGAAACTGAACTGTGTAGGAAAATACCATATGATATTACATATGGCATTTTAATAACACTTCTTTTACATAGCTTCTGCGTAGCCTAACTGATAAATGTGAAATGTAAAATTTCAAAGATGTCTTACCATTTCCAATGGAAAGTCAAGTTCACTTGGCAAGCTAAACCGTGCTGCCTTTTTTAATTTTTTTTTTTTTTTTTTTTTTCTTTGAGCAGAGGAGTGAGCCTTGTGCAACTGGGGGACTGTTGCCCTGTCAGTGTGGTTGTTTGTTCATCAGCTCACCCTCAGCCAGGATGCCGTGCCGTGCCTGCCAGCAGCGGGGCTGTGCTGGATGACCTCCTTCCTTCTCTTCCTCCTCTAATCACAGTTAGTGACAGCTTCTTCTGAAACATGAGTTCAGGTGAAGATTAGGGATCTTTTCATGTTATTTCTGGCTCCTGCATTTTAACTGTTGATCTGTGTTGATGAGAGAGGGGAGAAAGATGGAGAGAAGTTGAGAGCCTGCAGCCAGCAAATGGAGAAGGCATAGGAGACTGGAGTGAGGTCTGAAGACACTGCCCTGCTTGGATTTCTGTGTGTCTGCTATAAATGAAGGCTGTAGGTATTTTAACAGGTAAAAGTTGGTTTTGTTCTAGCTCATAACATTGGTGTGGGGAAATACATGGATCTCTCAATATTTGTACGCACCAGTCTGAATGGTTGGAGTCTTGGGTTTATCTTCTGGCTTTGCACGAGGTACTTGTATGTTTTAGTTTAAAAGCCTGCATCCATATATTTGTAGGTACTTAAAGGCACTCAGAGTTGCCCAGTGAAACTTGCCAAAGTATCGAGGCACCAGATTTCAGATCTAAGATACAGGATATTACCCTTCCACAAGTACCTTTATACCAAATATGAAGACTTGATGTGGTGTCTCACACCTATGATATTTAGAAGTAAATATGAACTGGTTTTAAATTATAGATACGGATACTGTGAATTTATTTATGGTTTTGTCTAGAAACATTAGACCTTGAGGGAACTTGCTGAAATATTTTTAGCCTTCTGCATAATTTGGGAAGTACTACTTCTACTGTAGTATATAAAATGAGTTTCCAAGATGTACTGTGAATTCAAGAAGATAACAAGCAATCATTACTCAGAAAAACATACTCACTTTTTTTTTCTTAAGTGTAATCTTAGCATTAGGTTATTTTCAAGAAAAATATTTTGGTCTGTTAAATCTGCCTTTCCTAAGGTGGAGAAGTTGAAGTTGGCGATGAAGATCTGACCTCTACCCCTCTCCTCCCATTATTAACATTTGAAGCCTGTGATGGTTTTCCTCTGTTTGTTTATGCATGGAAAAAAGTTGACTAGGATTGATCAGCTCCATATGCCGTTTCCTTCCTGAGAAAGTGGAATGGTTAGTTTTTTTTCTGAATGTTTATATAGGACAAGTATTTGATATATATCATGTTGACTATTCAAACCTGTTAGTTAAAAAAAAATATGTAGCTACTGTGATATAAGAACCAGGGATTAAGTTGCCTTCATTGCAAAGTAAACAGTCACTTAAAATATTGATAATTAAAGAATATTTAAAAACACAGATTTGAGAGTTTTCAGGTTTGGTATAACAGCGGTTAGACTGATTGGTACGTAATTTGTAGAGCTCATGCTTAGCTGCAGAGATGCAGCCTTGGATGTTACTTGGGCAAGTAATACCCAAGTAAACAAAACCTTTTCATTTTTTTAATCAAAAGTCATTATGGTTGAACCCTGCCCAGCATTTGTAGTCCAGTATAGTTCTGTGTCATTCAGAGATGAAGAAGAATCTCTGGCCATACTACTAAAAAAAAAAAAAAAAAAAAAAAGTTATTTAATGATTGCTGTAATCTTAGGTTTTACTGCATTTGAACAAACAAGTCTTCAAGGACGCTTTACAAGTATGTTAGTGGTAGATGCTAGGCTTTGATCGAGTGTTGGAAGCTATATTTTATTCAAAGAACCGTTCCCAAGTTAACATCAAAATGGAATGTTTTCTGGTGATCATGAATGTTTCTGTGAATGCTCTGTGAATTTGCAGTGCAGTCCTCAGAATTATTCTAGATAACCACATTACTGATGAGACTATATAAAATAAATGTCTAAAACAGCCCCAAAGAAGACTTAAAGATAATTCTAATGCTTTTGGCTTAAATTTCAACAGCTTTGCTGGGTTTGCATGAAGAATTTCAATAAATATGTATTGGATCTATTAGCTTAAGTAGTTAGAAGAACACAGTAATGGGAATAGATCATAATCCTTTGGTTAACAAGAATGGAATAGAAAAGTATTACAGGCTTACTGCAGCTGTTGTCAGGTGTACGTGCCCATTAGGCTGCTTTCCACAATGTGATACAGTCTTTCCCCTAAGTTGTTGTATGTGTTGCATATAGGGAAACCCTGTTTTGTGGGTATTTCTAAGTGCATTCCAGCAGATGCATTCAAAAGTTCTGCACAGCTGCCATTTTCCTGAAGTTATTCACAATTAAAATAATGTAATTAAGTAATTTAAATATGGTCATAATGAAAATAATTTTTGTACCGTATGTTTACTCTCCAGTTGTGACTTTAGTGTGGGCTGCAGAGCTATTCTGCAGTGCTAATGAGCAGTAATGTCTTCCCTGTTCAAACTACCTGCGGATAGGCACGTACATTTGCCTTCCTTGAAAAGCAGCATGCTGCCTGTATCAAAGTTTTTTGTCCTCATTTAAAACATAATCTTTTACCTTTTCCCCAGCCTTATTAGGTGCCTTGCTTTTCTTGTACGTATGATGCAGCCTTATTACTGAATCAAAATTGTTTTACTTCCAGATAAACAATGTATTTCATGTTGATTAAAAGGAATTAAAGATTATAGGTGTATAAAATAAAAATCCTGAAAATGTCTTAGAAATGAGCGTTCGTGCATCACCAAAGTATTCTTTGACAGTTATTTATATATAAAGACTCATTGTTTTCCAGGTAGTTTTCATGTTGCTGAATACATGAGACATAAAGCTGTATTTTCAGATCCGTGTGTGCATTTCAGAAATGGCATGTGAGTGTTCTCCTTTTTCAGAGGTCACCGCGAAGGTGAGTCGAGCACATTGCAGTTTAAAACACTGATGCATTAGATTGTGCAGCTGTTAGTTAAGGGTCTGCGATTTCTTCTGGGATTAATTTTGTTTGTGTATTTGAAATGCTAATCCTTGCCTTTTGAGGCAATATCTTGGAATTATTGAAGTGATAAATTTTGCTTGGAGTCATCTATTTAGCTAGCTCAAGTGCCAAGAGAGCTTAACTGAAGGTTTGTCATTTATCACTAGTTACTCTTGAAAAAAAAGTTAGAACCAAGTGCCGTAGAGACACTTTTAGGAGAAGGATCTAAGCTTCGCTTTAGCAGGTCATTATGTGTATTCTACTGTTGTTCAGTTTTCTGAGCCAACAGGATATAAATATCTGGGAAGGAAAATAGCAGGTCAAGTGTAAACCTCTCACATCAAAGGATGCCATCCAGCATCTTTCAACCTTCATTCTGCTCATCTCTGATGAGACAAACTTACTTTATTCTTTCTTAATGCAAACACAAAAAAATGTCTCTGAATTTACTGGGGCTAGGAATAGTAAATGGTGGGAGTTAGGAAATGTGTAGATTGAGGAGTGTCAGGGATGCAGGGGTGGTACAGCCCAGGGGCGAGAGCAGTGACTGACACTGAATCCTTATGCCAGGTTTTCCTGGGAAAGGTTTTCAAGCTATTCTCTCTGGTACAGCTGTAAATGTGAGAATGTGCCATGTTTAAATGTTGGGTTTTTTTGCTGCAGGTAATACTTCCAAGGAAGCTCAAAATGTTATGGCAGTCGCAGAATTGTAACTGCAGTGGAAAGAGCTTATTTTCTAAATATAGTGATGATATTTAATTGTATAATTCTTTCCTCATCTTTGGGGCAAGAAAAGCTCACTCTCTTGCTCAAATTTCTGAGTTGGTGAATATGACTACTGAGTGTGTAGGCAGCAATGGAAGTAATTTGTAGACATGGAGGCTATACATGAATTTTATAAGCTGTTCTGCTACCCTACTAAAATGCTGTATGATTCTGAGGCTGGATGATGGAGCAGGGCACACCTTTGCCCAGTTTGCCAACAGCACCCAACTGGGAGAGTGGCTGGTAGACCTGACAGCGATGTTGCCACCCAGAGGGATGTGGACCAGCAGGAACATGGTGAACCTCCATGGAGGCACACCAAGTCCTGTCCCTGGGAAGAACATCTGCCTGCAGGGAGGCAGCTGGAGGGATGCCACTGCATATTCAAACCTGCTTTAGGATCTAACTTTTGAAAGCTGCCTTTGGTTGACCAACACTTATGCAATACTTGGCAGCCCCGTGTTGTGTGTTAGCGTTTTTAACCTGTTTTTTTAAACAGGAGCTCTTGAAAAAAGGCAGACGTTTAAAGTTTGGCCATGTGTATGCACATGTTCGTTGTGGCTTAATGATTTTGCTCATTTTGAACAAAGCAGGTTGTGATTTTTCAGTGATATTTAAACCCGGCCAGGAGAACACTTGTGCAGCATGCTACTTCTGTGTTTGAGTTGGAGGTAAAACTTGTGGTCAGTGCTAATAAGCTGCAGGGTCTGTTGTTGTGCAGGGCAAACCTTCTACGTCCCCCAGCCAACTTCTTTTGTTTTCTTGACATCCCTTGGGTTGTGTGGTCCAGCAGTGCTGTAGGATAGCAGTTGCACAAAGATGAATGTAAATGTTGAAATGTCTGTAAGTGCTATAGGTTGGCTTTGCTGTCAGTGCTCATAATTTTGCTCTTCCTGGCTTTCTTGTTAATGGATTCATGCATTTCAGACAGCTTGCACCCTTTGGCACATTTTTGTCCTTTATGGAAGCATAACATAATAGGCTGAAACACTGAATAGTCCAAAGTGAGAGATAACATAGCAATCAACGTTTGGGTAGCAGGTCTAAAAGAGATGAAGTGTGCTCTTTGCTGAATATTCAGACGATATAAGCCTTGTGAAGGTTTTGCAGTTATCTTGCATATTTATGAGAAGATAGTCTGCCCTTGCTAAAGGAACGTACCGTGGGACTACTACAGCTGTGAGGTCTCTGGCACTTAATCAGATCTCACAAACACAGAATTCATAGCACAAATGTGTTGCTTTAAGCAGTGCTGAGTAATGTGGATAATTTTTCTTAAGGTTTTCAAGAACCGTCTTCATACAGAAGTTGCAGTATTATTAGTTCACAATAAACATCACAGTTGACCGGAAAACCTATTTCTGTATTGAAGGTTGCTATTTATATTTAGGTGGCATTGAAGAAAGAAAAATCCTGATGTAATTATTTAGCAAAGCCATCAGAATAAAATAAGTAATGTGCCTTTGGTTGCCTGGTCTAATGATACATTTTTGCAAAAGATGCAGCAGCTCCACTGCAGACAGATTCCTGTATTTTGGGTAAGTAGCACAGTTTTTGGAGAAGGCAGGGAATCATTGACCTAAATACGTATTTATCTGAGAACTATTCCATTACAGGGAGGTTTTTATATAAAAGCAATCTTAATCTTAGTCCTCTAGGTCAGTAGGGGCTTGAGCATCTTTTAAGTTTACAGGATCCAATAAATTTGCGAGGACTTTTCTTGCATTATTCTGTTTATTACACAGTTTCTTTAATAATCTTGCAGTTTATCATCAGTTTGGATGTTTGTATATTAGTAATATGAACTTAGCATGAAGGTATAGGATAGATCTAAAGTGCACCATGTCAGACTGAACTACCTACTCTTTTTTTTTTTTTTTTTTTTTTTTTTGAATGGCTATTTCAGAGGAGATGATTTTCTGGCTGTAACAATTCAAATTTCTTTAAGGCTCAGAAGCACCAGGTACAGAAACATATTTTTCTTTAGCCATGAGATGCTGTCTGTAATTTCATATACTATGAACAGTGATATTTTTGTGTTTGGTTTTTTTTTCCTCCTGACATTCTCACATTTGTAAGGGGCATCTTTAATGCACCAAAGAGGCTGTAAATATACCTTCTGGTGTGTATTTTATCTTTCTTCCACTTCAGCTCACTCGCTGCTGCCTGCCAGCCACTTGCTCTGGTAGGAGCTCCCCTACCTTTCCCTGGGATCGCTGCTGGTTTCTGGTTTGGAGAAGCAGTGGTCATCAGGGAGGTAGGGGGGTTGGAAGGCAAGGGGCAGAGCAATGATGGATGCATTTGCAAAGGCCTTGTTTCTCCTGCAAAATTACAATACAGAAAGAAATAAGAATATCAGCTGGGGATTGTGTCATTGCCTACTCCTCCCCTGAGCATAAAGAGCCATTTCTCATACAGGGCATGGCTGTAGGATTCTGTTAATAAAATATCTGTGAATCATATGAAATAGTAATGTCAACAAATTGTACTGCCTGTGAAGAATTTTCCAGTTATCAGGGATAAAGAGAGAGAGATACCTTGGAGAGAAGATAACTTTTTTTTTTTTCCCCCTTTAAGAGCAAACTGAGTGGAAAGGAGCAGAGGGCAGAAACTTTGACCTGTCACAAGGCATCCTGTCATCCTGCAGATGTATGGAGAAGAGGTATATACTTGGGGACAGAAGTTTTGTCATGTCACTTCAAGGATTAAAAATAATGCATCCATCAGCCCTTATTTAGGGAAAACTTTCTGTTGACTTGCATAAGAAATGATGAATGTAGGCTGTACTCTCATGCACACACCAAGAGCTGCTCACAGATACCAAGAGTCATAACCTTAATTTTTGCAAATACAATAATTATAGCACACTATATAGCATGTGTTTTACTACTCAGCTGTGTTTCTGATTAATTAGTAAGTGGTTAAGTTCTTGCAGATCAGAGCCTAAGGCTGTTGTCATTGTCAGCTGAAATGCTCGGATGATGATACTGGTTTTCCAGTGGGGGGCGGGGGAGGTGAGGGGAAGAGTTTAATAATGTTCCAGTAATTAAATTTATATTTTCATTCAGAAGAAAAAAGTAGGAGTCATTCAACATTAGACAGAAGAGGTTAGGAAAGAAGAATTATCTGTATGCTTCTTGATGCTTAAAGGCTTCAGCCTAAAGTTTTCAGCCTGAAGTGCACAGCTTTGGAGTAATTTAATTATAAAAGGGAAATGGACTTAGAATTCTGAGTCTGTCCATATATTTGAGTTACAGTTGCAAGTGTAAATAATTTTTCCAATTAACTGATTTCAGTCTTCAGTTAAAATAGGTGCTCCTGCTGGGCGGGGACATTATTACAGACTGACTTTTTGCATCTGGGAGAGTCTGTGATTTCTAGGAAATTTGAGATGAAAAGCTCAAAAAATTGTTGCTGTGGCCAACCTATATGTGCTCTGCAACGGCAGGGGGGTTAGCATTGTTTGAGAGCGTGTTTCTATACTGGAGATACTGCAGGTGCTTTTTGAACATGATTGGAGGTAGCTACTGCTTGAGCAGTGCTGGTGCTGTGCTGGTGCCAGTGCTGGTGCTGTGCTGGTGCCAGCTCTGGCACACAGGGCAGGGGGCACCAGCCCACCCTGCAGAGCAGTGGCTCTAGTGGAAGAATTGTGAGCAGATTCTGTTGTCTTTCCTACATTTAAATTATTGTTAAATCAGAGAGGGAAGTAACAGACCTGTGGATTTGAAATGGAAGTAGAGAAAATTATTATCCTTTATGCATACAAAAAACCTTCTGGTTAGATTTCTTGGACTAGGGATGTTAGGAAAGGGCACTGTGCATGTGGAAAATGGGGAGTCGGTGCTTTGCTGCTGCTCCTTAGGGGCTTTGTGCCTCTGCCAATGCAATGGGATGCTCTGGAGGGAAGTGGCATGGGCGTTAAACTCCAGTAATGTTTTTCTTTGTAAGAATTCCTTGTTTACAGTTAGTCCTACGTATGGCCGTATAGACCAGAAACACACAGAAACACACATTTATTCCCACAAAATACATTTTTAAAAGGTGGTTGAAGTTGACATGTATGGATCAGTTAGGTCTTGTGTATCTTCCTTGTGAACAGTAGCACAAAAGCATTGGTCTGTGCCAGCTTTTTTTGTATTAATGGGAAAATAAGTTTGGGTTAGTATTTATTCTTTTGATAGCACCTGAAATATGTTTAGAGCTTTGGTGTAAGATGTGGTTCTGGTTGCGTTTCATTGCCTTGATGTTATGATCCTGCTTTTA
The DNA here is from genome assembly GCA_035590215.1 of Microhierax caerulescens. Lineage (NCBI taxonomy): Eukaryota > Metazoa > Chordata > Aves > Falconiformes > Falconidae > Microhierax > Microhierax caerulescens. The sequence goes on from JAVJGJ010000062.1 coordinate 51,010,524, forward strand.
TTGACAACTAGCAGAATAATGAAAATACCATCACAGTGTTTATTCTCAAGGGAAATTAATCTTTTCCCCAACCTAGTCTTTGAATAGGATTCCTTTTACTTCTGCCGAGAGCGAATGTGCAACACCAGCCTCCTTGGCAGCGTACTCGGACACGGAAGTTAAACAATTTTGTTTAGTGCACCCCTGTCAGATAGCTCAACAAGCTATTGCTGCAGCAGCTCCTTGGATTCATAAAAAGAACTGGATGTCTGTCTTATGTTTGATACCGAGATACGTACAACAATGTAGTGATTTTTTTAAAATAGAAAAAAGGCAATCTTGCAGCGTTTTAGTAGCTTCTGACCAGTATTATGACAACTATTACTCATCCAAAGAGCCGTGTGCTTGGTGGTGAATGAAACAAAACAAACAAAAAATTGGAAACGTTCAGTTTTGGTTTGAGCTATTTCCTGTATTAGAATCACAAAAATACATAACATTGAAAGGATTGTTTCTGAGAAAACAGATGCTTTGCAAGGCTAGAAGCTTAGAGAGTGCAGCTGGAGAGCGGCTGGGTAGGCGGATCAGCAGCAGGCTGAGGAGGATTGCAGGAGCTGCTGGGGGGGGGAGAGTCAAGATAGGAGGAGTGGAGGGGAGTTGAAAAACAAGAACAAGTAGCTTAGTGTTCTTTCAATGTGTTTTGGGTTTTTTTTTAATCTCCTTTTGATGTTCTTTTAACATGTTTCTGAGATTGTTTCACTTTTGCCATGTGTATTGGTCATTTTACTGTTCTTATTTATTGTATTTCTGTGTAGATTTGGTTTGTGTGTGGCCCAAACACCAAGAACAAGGGAGATGGTTAACTGTCTTGTTGTTTGGGGCGGCGGTGTTTTTTATCATTTTTTTAACTTTGTTCTGTGTTTTTCCCCCTGTTCTTTTCCCTGAATTCTTACCATTTGATCAGAGCATCTTCAAGCTGAAGGCTCAATCTGGTTTCTCACGGGAGGTGCACACTCACTAGGACAGGGAACAGAGTGGCCTTCCATGAGAGATGCTTTTACTTTTGCCTTTGCTACAGAGACACCCAAGTAGGCTGTGGTGGTAATTGTGCCCGTACTTCCAGCTGTAATTGGAAGGGGTGACAAATCATCTTTTGTAGCTTATCAGGAGCCTGGCTTTGCAATATGAATGGCATTGCCTCAAGGAGCTAACATGAATCCATCAGTTTGTAGGGCTGTAAAAGTGAGATGATGATGAATGGGAGGTGGTTTAGGTACGTGGCAAGGACATCTCCAGTGGTGTAGCTGTTGATAGTTCGTGGAGCTCTATGTCTGTTACCAGTACAACCATCAGAGATCATAATCTTCCTTGGAAGATTTTATCCCAGCTCTCTGTGTCTTTGATTTCAGAATCATTTATCTGAAATGGTGTTCAGCTGTCTTATGATTTGAAGGGGATACCTAGCATTATTATATAGTGTCTACAAATTTACAGCTCAATTTTTAAGCTTAACTGTGCAAGTAGTGACATGAAGAAAAACTTGTGTAAAGCTCTTATCCTTTTTTCTAAGCTTAATGTATCTTTTTTTTCTTTTAAGTTTCCACTCTGTATCATGCAGCTGATACTAAAGAATGCCTGTATCCTTTAGTAACCAGTAAGTACAGGGAAAAAGATCTATAACAGTGGAGGATGTTTCTAGACCCAAAGTCTTGCTTATCTTTTTCTTAGTTCCTCACCTCCTCCCAGCTACTTATTTCTTGGTCCCATTGCAAGGAGACTTTGCTAATGCGGTAAAAAAGCTATGCTTCCCTATGCCTGTTAGTTAATTCAATAATATTTTAAAGCCAATTAGGTAACACAGCAAAACATTTGGTATGTTTAATTCTGGGACACTGTGAGTATATTGTAAACTATGGAAAAAGGGTGAGTGATTTGTTTGTTTGAATACAGCCCAGGTTGGTCACCTGCTAAGCTGGGCTTGTAAATCCAACTCATACCAAACGAGATACTCCGCTGAGTGAAGATGTCTCTTCAAAGTTAATGCAAGTTATACAACAGAGCAGGGAGGAGGAAAACAGGCTGGGGAGTATGTGTGTACTGTGAGTGAAATGCCGTTGTGTGAGAAGAGCAGAGTTTTGACACATGAAGGTTTTGAGAGCCCAAGCACTGCAAAACAAGTGCTGTTTGCTTCCCTCCTGGGCAAAGCTGCATGAGGAATCTCTGTACATGTATACTTGAGGTGGGGGTGTGGGGTCTGTCCTCTCCTAGTGACAATTAATGTACCTGTAAAATTATGTACCTGTAAAAGTGATGCTATAATCCTGGGTCAGCTAGAGAAAAGGGACGATTTTTCTTGGGGGGGGGGGGGGGGGGGGGGGGGGGGGGGGGGGGGGGGGGGGGGGGGGGGGGGGGGGGGGGGGGGGG